>BLSH010013009.1:81006-117095 GCA_018402905.1 Glandirana rugosa | reverse complement strand
TCGACCCCCCGTCCCGGCTCAGGGTGGCAATCACACTTATGTGTGCTGTCGTCCTGAGTCCTCGTGCGTACGTGCCCACTGGGGTTCCTTCGCGGCACCAGTGAGCTCTTCTCCTCCTCGGGCCTCGTGGCGACCTCCTGGGGTCTTCTACCCCAATCCCTGGTGAGACACGTTTTGGCGACGTGTCTCCTCAACTCATACTGTACAAACAATAAAAAAAAAGTCAAACTCGGAAATGTTAATGAAATTGTAGGAAAACAACGCAGTCACTGTTCCTGAGCCAATACCCCTGTCCCCATTGGACAAGAAAACCCCTCACCCTTGACGGTTATTTAAGAGAGACAGGAAGGTGCCAAAATCCTCTAGTTGCTACACAATTACACTACTCCTACGATTTAGTTTGGTCGATACAGGTGGCTGCTTGCTGTCCCCATCCCCACAACACTCAGGGCATAGCGCGGAAAACCCCCCTTTCTATACGGTACAAAGTTTACCAGCCTGGGAAAAGGAAACTGGAGCAGATTTACCATGTTGATCTCCTAAAACCGTGGAAGGACAGAGAGAATTTATTGGCAGTTCCCACTCCCCAAAAGAACAGGTTACCCCTGTCCCCATAACCGAGTCCTTGTCACTGACGCAACAAAAGGATGTTAAAGTAATTGTAAAGGCTCAAACTGAAAAAAAAATAACAAACATGTCATACTCAACTCCTCTGTGCAGCGGTTTTGCACAGAGTGGTCCCTAACCCCATCTTCTGGGGTCCTCCAGCGGTGCTCCGGGCTCCTCCTCTTCTCGAGTGACCACGGCGCTTCCTTGGGGTCACCCGTGCATGCGTGCTCCTGAGTCCTGCTGTCGTGTGTATTCACACTAACGGTGGGACTCGGCCCTGCCCCCCAGCTCCCGGGTCACTGGACTTGATTGACAGCTGCGGGAGCCAATGGCTCAGGTTCAGGTATATAAACAATGTATTAAGGTGAAAAACCTTGAGGGTTTACAACCATTTTAAGGAATTTGTCAGTAAAAATAGAGACTTTTTCTTTCCCCTACCCGGACTGGCCACTGTACTACAACATGACATAATCACGGAACCAGGGGTCCGTGTAAATGGAAAACCCTACCAAATACTGAGGCTAGACGAGAGGTGGTGGTGAGAGAAATAAAAACCATGTTGGAGTTAGACGTGATAGAGCAGTCCCACAGCGCCTGGTCGAGCCCTATAGTGCTGGTCCCAAAGCCCGATGGCACTATCCGGTTCTGCAACGATTTCAGGAAGCTGAGTGACATGTCTAAGTTTGACGCATACCCGATGCCGCGGGTTGAGGAACTTATGGACAACCCTAGATCTAACTAAGGGATATTGGCAGATCTTAACACAGTCAGCAATGGAAAAAACAGCCTTTTCTACCCCTGAGGGGTCCTTTCAATACAAGCGAATGCCATTTTGTCTGCATGGGGCCCCTGCATCCTTCCAGAGAATGATGGACAAAACCTTGAGGCCGCATCGACCCTATGCAGCGGCCTATATGGATGATGTGGTCATCCACAGCCCAGATTGGGAATCACATCTGTTCTGGGTACAGGCAGTGGTAAATTCGCTGAGGGTAGCAGGTTTAACAGCCAACTCAAAAACATGTGCCATAGATCCAGAGGAGAATACCTTGGGTATGTTATTGGTCGGGTTCTGATCAAGCCCCAGACCAATAAGATCGAGGCCATTCAAAAGTGGCCCTAACCAGTGAACAAAAAAACAGGTTTGTGCCTTCCTGGGGATTACAAAATGACAGCTCGTGGCCACTTATTTCTGCTTGTTAACAAAGCTGCCAAGAATTCCCTTCATCTTTACCAGACTAGATAAGGATCTGATATAGATGTTATGATATGAACTAGGGGAACCCCATGCCCTTTTTAAACTATCCCCTCCCTTTGCTTATCTGGTTGGGTAATCCCATCCATATAAGTGAATAGGACCACTGTCATCATTGTTTTCTAAGGACTTAGTGGCGTCTGCACCTACCGGCATCCTTAGCAACTATTGACAATGGGAAGCAGCCATGTATACATCGGTAATACTGCCGTTATAACAAAAGATGTTCGGATCTTGCTGAATGAGTGTGTCAGGAAGCCAATGTTCTTGTGAATGCACCGGCATGCAGGCAAAGGACTCTTGGCAGTAACCAGTGTGCACTTAAATGTTGATACATCTGCATGCAAATGTGTACACTGCATGTCTTTGTAACTGAAATTGAAATATGAAATGTTGCAGCACTGTATGTTAGTTAACTACAGTCCTTATAATCTTTTAGAAACTCATACTTATGTCTACTTGTTCCAAAGCCCACAAAAAGTACAGTCTCCTGGAGGCACTGTCACTATTGAAGAATATGCTTTATTGGTGCCGCAATTCAACCTCTTGGTGCTGACAGCATGCAAATATGTTGCCTCTAGGCAAATGGGTCTTAATGCCAAGTGGCTGTATATTTGAGCACCACACTGCAAACACAGTCATGCCGAGGGAGTGCGCCCTGCGTGCTCCCGGAACAGTTACTGGTGGCTAACGGAACCCCCGCCAAGGGGTTAAAAAGAGATACGACAAGTCACCAAACCATTGATGCATCATCTGTTTTGGTGTTTAGCTGGTGTTTGCAAAATGGGCAAATATCAGATGTTTGTTAGACTGGATGAAATATTAGCCTTCCATTAGTATAATTCTCTGATGAAAAAAATAATTATTACAATTAATGCTTAGCCAACTTAATAGATATTTTTTTTTTGGGAATCATCCCATGATGAGGTTGATTTAATAAAGTAGTAAATAATTTTCATCTAGTAAAGTAAATGTTCATTTTGTACAGTAAAAAAGATGTGTTCACCTCAAATACCCAATCATATGCATGGGAAATAAAAAAGGAACAGTTTTTTCCTTACACATTTTGGTAATTGAAATGAACACAGCCCTACCTTAACATTTGCTTAGCAAACTCAAAAAATGTTCTACTCCTTTCATAAATTAAGCCCGTTGTCTTTTTCAGCATTATAACATCTGGCTACAAAAACTTTCACTGGTTTCAAATTAACATGTTGGGATTCCTTTCCACAGACCACCATCATTTAAGAAAACTCATTTCTGTCAGAGCTCTAGTCATCACTTGATCATCAGTGACAACTGCTAGGCTGATGTAAAAGCAATGTTTTAACTTTTAACACCTTGAGCAAAATAGAACACTTATCACTAGGCTATTGCATTTGAAATCTCCTGAGTTGTCATGTTAAAGAAGAACTTTACCCGTGCCCCTAAAAAGTCACCCCCAATTACCACCTATCATTGATGCTCTTTGATGCAGGAAAAACATACTCACAAGCCCAGCAAAACTTGCATTGTCTTGTTCTCCCCTGCCACTCTTCCACTGAACATACTGTCTGGTGCTGTCATGTTTTTATTTCCAACATCGGGAGCAAGCTGTCAGCTGGTGTCAGATGAATGAAGATATAGTTCAATGGTGAAGCAGATGCCTCCTGGGATATGTGACATTGGTATCCCAGGAGGTTGCAGGAGAAAGCTTCACATTATTTTCATCTATGTGAAAATGAAGGCAGGGAGTGGGTTGTTAAAAAAACAAAAATAAAAAAATGTAAATAAAAACACATTTTTAAAAAAGCTCTGTTTTCTAGATTATGGCGGGGGAGGGTTAGAATGCTGAAACCTTTGATTTTTGAGTAAAGGTCAACTTTAAGGTAGTTATACAAGCTCAGGCAAGGATTGAGGCATTCAACATTTGCTATTACTGATACAAAACTTCCAAACTCTTTATTGAAGAAAAATGAAGATGGGATTCATTGTATAAGTGCTAATAATATCCATTGACTTCATTTGTAAAAGATTCTAGTTGTACAACAAGGCAAATGAAAATGGGAAGTTTCTACACCTTTAATCTTTGGTAAGACCACAGTCTGTGACCCACCTTGTGTTGGCCATACACATAAACAGGTGCAGTGATAGAGAAGAGGTATTGATAATTCTATGATGTTTGCAGGTGCTGTCGTCTTCAAATTCCAAATATCATTTATATGTACTCCAATTAAATATGTATAGTCGAATGCACAGATCAAAAAATGTTTAACTGATATGTAAGTGATGCTCATGGTATATGTATACATGCTGGACAAGTGATCTAATTATTGTACATTGATACCTACTGTAGATAGTACTGTTATAAGGCCTGAGGAAGTAGACTTGTGTCTGAGAAATGTGTAACACATTGCTACTATTTCACTGTTAACTTACTGCTGCATTCTGCAAGGTAACACTGGTTCGCTTAACCACCAAGCCTATTTTTGACACTTGTTGTTTAACCACTTCCCGACCGCCGTATGCAGAATGACGGCCGGGAAGTGGCTGAGTTATCCTGACTGGACGTCATATGACGTCCTCAGGATAACAAGCCGCCGCACGCCCAGGGGGGCGCGCATCACAGCGATCGGTGGTGTGGGAGGTCAGTCTGACCCCCCGCAATGCCGATCTCGGTAAAGTGCTTCGATCCGAAGCACTTTACTATGTGACCAGCCGTGACCAATCACGGCTGGTCACAGTGTAATACAGGAAAGCCGTTTATCGGCTTTCCTGTACTCAGGTCTGAAGACCTGATGAGGGGAGAGCCGATCGGCTGCATCCCTGACAGGGAGGGTTTGTGCTGATGATTTATCAGCACAGCCCTCCCTCAGATCGCCACCCTAGACCACCAGGGAGCCTGCCCAGTGATGTGCCCACCCAGGACCACCAGGGAGCCGACCAGGGACCACCAGGGAGCGATCTGGACCACCAGGGAGAACCCCCATAGACCACCAGGTAAGTGACTAAATGCTCAGGTCCACCTTCACTCAGTGCCACCTTCAGATGCCACCCTAGACCACCAGTGCCCACCAGTGCCCCTATTAATGTATATGCCCACCAGTGCCCACCAGTGCCCCTATCAGTGCCCACCAGTGCCCCTATCAGTGTGTACCAGTGCCACACATCAGTGCCCACCATTGCCACCTACCAGTGCCCACCTATCAGTGCCCATCAGTGCCACCTATCAGTGCCCAGTGCCGCCTATGAGTGCCAATCAGTGCTGTCCATTAGTGCCCATCAGTGCCGCTTAGCAGTGTCCGTCATTGCTGCATATCAGTGCCCATCAGTGCTGTATATCAGTGCCACCTCTCAGTACCCGTCAATGCTGCTTATCAGTGCCGCCTAACAATGCTCATCATCGCTGCATATAAGTGCCTCATCATCAGTGCCACCTCATCAGTGCCGCCTCATCAGTGCCAATCAGTACTGCCACATCAGTGCCCGTCAGTGTAGCCTCATCAGTGCCCACCAGTGATGGAGAAAATTTACTTATTTACAAAGTTTTGTGACAAAAATAGAGAATTTTTGGGTTTTTTTTCAAAATTTTCGGTCTTTTTTTATTTGTAGCGCAAAAAATAAAAACCGCAGGGGTGATCAAATACCACCAAAAGAAAGCTCTATTTGTGGGAACAAAATGATAAAAACTTTGTTTGGGTACAGCGTCGCACGACTGCGCAATTGTCATTCAAAGCGCAACAGCACTGAAAACTGAAAATTGGTCTGGTAGTAAAGGGTTCTAAGTGCATAGTATTGAAGTGGTTAAAAGTTAAAATCATTTTTTTTTTTTTTTGCTAGCCTGCGGTTGAAAAAAATATTGGGGTTATGGCAGCTATCTACTCCCATAACAATGGTATTTAACATCAAAGGACCGACGTATATCGACAGCATGCGGTCCGGAAGTGGTAAAGAACATTAGATGGATGGAACAAAGAATGATAAAGGGAATATATAGGGAAGTAGTGTACATGTGTGTATAATATCTACATCCTCAAATAGAATGTTTAAAAATTAAATGTATATATTTTATGGATTATGACTTTTAAATGCAATTAAAAAAACTTTGAGTAAGCTAGTGTTTATGTTTGGATATATAATTTGGTGACACCTTAAAAATCCTGTCTAAAAATGTCTAGATATTTTGTATTGATTTACTGATCCTGTGACTAATTTAACTTATTATAATTTGTTTACACTTGACAATGCAAATGATAATGTGTGGTAGCGTGAAAAATGAAACTGACAAACTATATTGTGCCACTGGCCAACTTCTACAAAGTTAGGGCTTTAGTTGTATTTTTTCTTTAGCATAAATGTTTCTATCATTTTTAAATCTGCTGTGGCTGCTACTTCCACTGCTCAATTCAGGCCTATTTACATTGGATAAACAATCAGGTTTTACAGCCAAAGTTACCAAAAAAAGCCTTTTTCAGGTTTTAATTAACCAGCTTGCAGTGCTGCTGCTTTTTTTTAAACCAAGCCAGTTGTAAAAATTAGAATATCAATTACACATCCAAAATATGTGATGCTGGCATTGTTGATGTTGTCTATGAAAAGTTTACTGTTCCAAAACACCTCATACACATAGGCATGTCTTCAGCATGTCATTTCAAGGATTTGTTTTTTTTCTATTTATCCCTAAGTTGCAAAAAAATGCTTTGCTTAATGTCCCTCATGGCAGTGCCCAGTTCT
Source organism: Glandirana rugosa (assembly GCA_018402905.1). Taxonomy (NCBI): domain Eukaryota; kingdom Metazoa; phylum Chordata; class Amphibia; order Anura; family Ranidae; genus Glandirana; species Glandirana rugosa. The sequence continues at coordinate 110,518 of BLSH010013009.1, read as the reverse complement.
CCATTCCCCTTTGACAATGCCTGGCCCATTACCTTGAAAATGGTCAAAATGTAGTATCAAGATTTGCCCTCAATAAATGTCAATGGTGTTATTAGAATTCATCTAACTAACTCTCCATGAATTAAACCCAAATTATTATCCAGCTGTACTTTCATTCAGTTGAAATTGGTGGAATATTAGCAAGGAGTTTCCCCTTTATAACAATGTACAGAAAATAAATATAATAATAAGGTATGGGGTGTTTATTACTGGAAAATGTTTAAGTGTTTTTCAGTCAGTTCTGCAAAAATTAAAAGTCAGCAGCTACAAAAACTGTAGCTGCTGACTTTTAATAAACAAACACTCTTCAACGTCTTTGAAACCCAGTCACCATCATGTTAACTGTGGTCAGCCAGCTGTGACCCCTTTCACGGTACACTTTGTGAATGATCACACAGTCTTCTAGGACCTGTGACATGTCCCAGAAGGCTGCAGGCAGTGGGTAAGGAAAACGTCTGCTCAGATTGCCTAGGTGCCTTCCCCCCAAAAATAAATAACTAGGTACCCTCTTCTTTCCCCCCGCCAAAAAATATGTTCTAAATATGGTAAAGGAGGGGGGAAGGAGGAGGATGAAAGGAATTTCCCCTTTTGGGTAAAGTTACATTTCAAAAATTGGGTTGACCTATTAATATTCCTATTGCTAGAATTTCAGGCATATGTTGAGCCCAAAAGCACAGAGACAGTACATGGAGCATTTGTATGTGCAAAATGTTACATTTTGTGGACACCTCTTTTCTTACCACCAATGTGACTTATTCGTTAAAACTGGAGAACAGAAATCAAGAAATGAATTGGTGGTATTGACTATATACACCACAACTACATATAGCCCAAGGGACTTTGTGAGTCACATCACAAAAAAATTATTTTCATAAATACATATTTATTGTTTACAGAAATATTTCACACACATCAAAACATGAGTATCATATAATATATTGACAGTAAAAGTACACAAGTCACATTACTGTATACAAATTTGGAAAACCTTTCATGAGCCAGATTTTTCCTTGCTAAAATCCACTGACAAATATGAGGAATAGTGCTGAAATTCTCAATGCGTTTCAGGAGATAGAAAAACTTGCTTCCTCAGGAGAAGCACTCAGACATATCTGAAGATAAAAAACACATATGAGAAAAATGGGGGGGGGGGGGGCAGGGTGAGGGAAAGAGATGGGGAATGGGAAAAAGAAGAAAAAAGAACAGCTGATCAAAACATCTGATCTCACCATGCTGCTTTGCCAACAATAAGAAGTTGAAAAGTATTTCCACATATAAGTGCAAAACAATATAGACATAGATAAAGTCAAATAAGTCCTCCAGATGTGTGCAGCATAGAGCCTCGGATGTATCCCCTCACAGGTCCACAAACATCTCCCCCCAGGGAGTTGAGGGAAGTTGGGGGGGAGGGGCCAGACACAGATTGGTCTAGCCACCAAACAACCCTGCTGTGTGAGTTGGTGAAGGAGGTGGAATGCCTAAAAGAGAAGGTGGTGGACAGGGCCTAATGAGTTCACATATTAGAAAAAAACAAAAAAACAAATTGATTAAAAAATTACCCTAGTTCCCACAAACTTATATATATATATATATATATATATATAATATAATATATATATATATATATATATATATATATATATATATATATATATGTATATTAATCCTTATATTAATTAAGTGGCCAAATGTGTACCATGAAATATGACATTTTTTTTCCTCATATGTGTTTTTTCATCTCCAGATATGTCTGAGTGCTTCTCCTGAGGAAGCAAGTTTTTCTATCTCATGAAACCTGTCAAGAATTTCAGCACAGTTCCTCATATTTGCCAATGGATTTTAGCATAGACAAATCTGGCTCATGCAAGGTTTGCCAAATGTGTATACAATAATGTGACTTGTGTACTTTTACTGTCGATATATTATATGATACTCATGTTTTTATATGTGTGAAATATTTCTGTAAACAATAAATATGGTTTTATTAAAATACATTTTTTGTGATGTGACTCATATATACTATATCAGGACTGACATGTCCTTCTTCCCTTACCCATTTCACATTAGCACATTTTTTCTTGTGGTATTGACTATAGCAATCAGTAATTTTATTTCAATTTTTTCATAAAAGGAAACGTGAAACCTGATTGGTTACTGTTGCCAGCCATTCCACTTTATTTCTATTTTCTTTACTCTAGTTTTTTTTATGAATCAGCCCTATTATCTAAAATAGGAAAAATAATTAATTATTAAAATGGCATTTAAAGTTATTGACCTCTTCACTTAGCACTATTTAATGGTTTTACTTTTGTAAATGTCCTGTACAAGATTTGCTTCTAGGTATTAAACAGGACATACTATAGACATACTACTATATATAAATATATACCATTCTTTGATGTTGCAGAACTCACCTCCCAATTAGTAAAATGCTGTTTTTGGATAACATTTATAGTCATTTGCTCATAACAGAACTTCCCTTTATCCATCCCTTTTCAAACAAAGGTTAGTTTATAGCTATCATAAGAGATTAGGGTCTCCAGCATTTGTCGTATTTCTTCTATAATGATTTAGTTAAAAGGGCTTCGCTGTGATAGCTCTCCAACTTTGTTCCTTCCTGTATATCACTGTTCAGGGTCAAAAGCTGGAAAAAGGGCTGGTCCCAAAGGCCTAACATATTTCACCAGTGGAGACTCTGGCTTTTCACTTCTCCTTCTCTCCTCATCACTTTATGCTTAAAGAATAACAGATGTGGAAACATTTAGAAGAGAACTAATTGAATTTCATAGAACACAATTTAGCATTGTTCAAGGAAGTACCTAAATCAACAGCACATTTTTTTAAATGTCCGATGTCGCCTAATTAGAACACCAAACGTGTGACTAATTGGCCACACTTATGCTTAAAGCTTGGCCACAGATGAGCTGCTGCCTATTCATCTCTGTTAAACACAGTGCAGTGGTTTGGCTGCAAGATAGCTGTGGTTAAATGGAATAAACCATTGGCAAACAATATGAAAATGCTAGGCAACTGCAGCAACTCACATCATTTTCAAAATCAGAACCTTCCACTTTGGGCAGCACCCAAAGGATTACTATAAGATTATCAGCACATAAATTATTCCATTCTTGGTTCATTGTAATTGGGGCTGTTAATGGCATGTTCTGTATCATGTCTGCTTTATTGTCCTAAAAATGTTCAGCATCTAATTAACAAATAATCCTCTATTATCAAGAGCGGCTCCAGTTTGCCTCAAATTTCCTCACCAGTAGATCTGCTTTTTGCATGCAACAGGATGTTTTCTTTTTAATGATGTGCAGTAGAGTATGTGGGAACTGACTGCAGAGTTTGAGCCAAGGAGGACTGGAATACGCACACAGCTGAATTGTGAAAGTGATACTTTAAAGATTCCAACACTGCTAGTTCACAGGGGCTAAAAACAGGGCTTAAAGGCAAGGATGAATCATCTTCTCAATTAAGTATCATCATCATGAAAGTATGTTACCAAAATCTTTGTACGTGGAATTAATCTGAAGTGAAGATTTTACAGTGATCCTAATATCTGCCCATCATCTGTAATATTATTTCTTTTTTAAATGAAGTACAGCAAAATTATTTTGACATTTTTTTCAATTGTATCGTTATATCTATTGTTTTTTATAATTATTATCATCATAATTTTGACATCAACCTAGATTAACCTTAAAGTGACATTAAAGGTTCATTTTATTTTTTTTAAATAACACACATGTCATACTTACCTGCTCTGTGCAGTCGTTTTGCACAGAGCAGCCCTGATCCTTCTTTTCAGGTCCCCTGCCAGTGCTCCTGGCTTCCCCTCTTCAGCTAGTGCCCCCAATAGCAAGCCACTTGCTCAGGGGGCATTGGTGCGTGCTCTTTCCCTCCTACTTGCAATTGTGGAAACTGGCTTCCAACGTCAGACTCTGCCTCGCACGCGGCCCTCTCCCATGGAGGCCTCCACTGGACTCACTCACCCAGACCCAGTGGATGGAAAGGAAACGGAGTTGGTTTGCTTCTATCCCCACTGAGCACCTTTCAAGTCCTTCCTACCCCTCCCTCTCCATCCTTCCACTCACTCCGATGGTAATACCCATTAACATGTTTTCTCCCATCTTTGCACCCCCTACAACCTCACCAGCACCCCCTTTCCTCTCCCTGACCACAACCTCATCACTTTCACAAAGTCCTTGTCTCCAACCACCCACCCCTCTAAGCAGAAAACAATTACCCACAGAAACCTTCACCAGTTTACTCCTTGTCTTTTCTACTTTGCAACTCACCACCTCCATGATAATCTCACCCCTGTCTTGCTCTGCCCTGGCCATGTTTGTCTACAACAGCTCACTTTAATCTACACTGGATTCTCTTGCTCCCCTCACTACTGTAAGTCTCAGTCCCCAACCATTACAACCTTGGAAGACTGATGACAACAGAACTCTTAGTCAGAAGTCATAGCCGTGCACTGGAGCTATTGTGGCGTAAAAACCAAATCCCAGCATTCATTCCCCCTTATATAAATCTGCCTTCTTAAAATACAATTCCTCCCTCCATGCTGCCAAACAAGCCTACTTTGTCACGCTCATTAATACTCTATCCTCTAGTCCTCATCATCTCTTCTCTACTTCTCTTCTCTACTTTTGACTCTCTATTTTCTCTACCACCATCTCCACCCAGTAACTCGCTCACTGCTCATGAGCTTACCAATCACTTCAAAAATAAGATTGATGCAATTTGTGGGGGCATCTCCACTGCACAGACATCTATCCCACTTAACATACCCTGTACAAAACCACTCTCAACACTTTCCTCATTTGACCTTGCTACTACCAGAGAAGTCACTAAAGTTTTCTCAGAAGCCCGCCTTACCACCTGTCCCCTCACAACTACTACGGTCACCCTCTTCTTCTATCCTATGCTCCCTCACTCACATCTTCAATCTCACCATCTCTACTGGCACCTCACCCTCCTCCCCTTTAAAACATGCACTGATTACCCCCATACTTGAAAAGGCCTCACTGGACCACACCAGTCTAAACAACTTAAGATCCAACTCCTTGCTTTCATTTGCATCAAAACTTTTAGAACGTTTAGTCTACAACCGCCTGAGCTTCTACCTCACTGACAACAACCTTCTTGACTTCTTACAGTCTGGCTTTCGTTTACTACACTCCACAGAATCTACCCTACTGAAATTCACTAATGATCTACTAACTGCTAAAATCAATGACCAGTACTCCATACTCATATTACTAGACCTCTCTGCAGCCTTTGATATTATTGACCATCCCCTCCTCAACAAAAACCTTCACTCACTTGGCCTGCAAGACTCTGCCCTCTCCTGGTTCTTCTCCAACCTATCACAGCACTCCTTCATTGTTACCTATAACTCTGTTTCCTCCTCTCCACTTCCTATTTCTGTAGGGGTATCCCAAGGTACCGTCCTCGGACCCCTCTTCTTCTCCATTTCCCTTGGTCAATTAATAAGCTTCCATGGCTTCCAGTACCATCTCTATGCTGACAACGCACAAATTTATCTCTCTAATCCTCAACTGACTCCTTCAGTCTCCTTTCACATTACTAACGTATTAACTTATTTACTCACATATCAGCATGGATGTCACATCACTTCCTCAAACTCAATCTTTCTAAAACTGAGCTCATAATTTTTCCTCTGGCCCATTCCCCCTCCCTTGAATTCTCCATCAAGGTTAATATTACAACCATCAGTCCCTCTCCTCATGCCAGGGTGCTAGGTGTAATCCTGGACTCTGACCTGTTCTTTCAGCCCCAAATCCAATCACTGTCCAAATCTTGCAGACTTCACCTACGTAACATCTCCAAATTACACCAATTCTTAACAATTGAAACCACTAAGCAACTGTTTCACTCCCTTGTTACCTCTCACCTTGACTATTGTAACTCCCTCCTCATTGGCCTACATCTCTGTAAGCTATCCCCTCTTCAGTCTATTATGAACGCCGCTGCCAGACTAATCCACCTTACCAACTGTTCAGTGTCCGCCACCCCTCTCTGCCAATCCCTCCACTCTCTTCCCATTGCCCAATGAATAAAATTCAAAACACTAACAATAGCATGCAAAGCCATTTACAACTCCCAAAACTACATCACCAATCGTATCTCCAAATATCACCCAAACCATCCTCTCCTGCTCTCTAGCTCCCTTGTCTCCTCCTCCCATGCTCATCTCAGGACTTCTCCAGAGCCTCTCCAATCCTCTGGAAATCACTACCCCAATATGTCTGGTAATCTCCTACTCTGTCCACTTTTATGCGATCCCTGAAAACACATCTCTTCAGGGGGGACTATCCTGCCTTCAGCTAACAACAGAATCTTCTACTTCCCTCATCATTTCATCCCTCTCAGTCACTACCTTTTGTTTCACCACCCCCTTACTATTAGATTGTAAGCTCGCAGGAGCAGGCCATAACCCTCTTGTTTTGAATTGTACTGTTGCTTTATATTGTAAAGTGCTGCACAAACTGTTGGCACTATATAAATCCTATATAATAATAATAATATACTTCCTGACCTTTGAGCTTAGGTCAGCTGGCCCAACAGTCCTTTTTAGCCTATATTTTTGTGTGTCTGTTTAGCTGCCCCCTGTCTCCCCCTGCAGACTTTTTTTATGTTTTATTTCACATTTATATGTATTTTTTTATTTTCTGCTTGTTAAAAAGGAGAAATGCTAAAAATATTGTTGTAATGTAATGTTTCAGAGGTCTGCAACATACAATTGTTTCTGATACAGGCCAAGCTGCCCTTTGACGCACGTCACCAAATAATTGGTGGTAAATATTGTGCAGCGAAGCACTACATATGTATTCCCACTATTGCCATAGCTGCCATTAAAGTTACTTACTTAGTCCTTTTACTAAAACTGTCATGTAGGCCTAAAATGAGTGGCCGAGGATTTGGGTGCAGAGATAGTAAGGGTGAGCAGGTTTAGCAGAAAAAGCAATGGGCAGGTAGCACCAGCTAGATAGAAGACACTTCCTCCTTTCTATCTGAGAGTGGCCATGCTTTACAGCCATATCATGTGGAGGGGGCAGTTGAGTGACTGAAAAAGCCTTCCTCTTCTTTCCTCTCTGAAATGCAGACCATTAAGTTTTCTACAACTGCTGCTAATGTGCTCTTTTCTTCATCTTCTGCTAATCCTGACAACTAGCAATGAGGAGTTGGAGAAATTATTTCATCACACAATCAGTAGTTGGCTGAAGGAGGATGATCTTGCACACACAAAAGCATTCCTCATTTAATATATTGAAATTGAGGAAGATAGAGCCAGGAGCATAGAGGGAGGGTATATCAGGCAGGTAGCAGCAAGAGGCAGTGATGTTCCAGCAGCTGAAGCTTACTGCAAACTGGGCTCCAGTGATGAGGAGGACGTGAATGATGAGGTGACAGACCATACATACAGTACATAGAAGTTATCAATTAAGAGGAGGAAACTTTGGTGGAAGAGGCAGAACAGAAGTGAGGGATGATTTTGTCCATGAGAGGGGCAACTTGCAGATAAATGGAGAGAGAAACCATCCTAATCCATTTGGAGGCACTGCTCTACAGAGTACAAGCCACTGTCAGCTGCCCACCAGCATGTGGAATAAAAAGTGTCCATGTCACTTGACCATGATGCCAATGTCATGGTACACATGACTACAGACACTTGGTTTAGCAAGCATGGGCATGGATGCAAAATGTATTTTATGGCACACTGGGTCAATTTGCTGGCAGCCAAGAGGGATGAACAATGGGAAACCCTTCTGGAGCTGGTTTGCCACCTCCTTTCTTGACTCCTTCATTCTCTGGCTCTTTAGCACTACCAGCCATCCAAATGTGCCCCAGAGAATATTAAACATCTCAAGCTAAATGTTGCCAGGCTGTTTTTCAACTGGTATGCCTAGGGAATAGTAGCCACCCTGGGTCAGAGTTCCAGAAGCTCTTCGGGTCAAGGACAAAAGATGGCTAACCCCAAGCCATATTTAGCCAGGTAAGGTTATGTGTGATAATGGCACAAACCTGCTGGCTGCCCCTCCACAAGTAAAATTGGCACACACACCTTATCTGCCACATGTCCTCAACCTGTACTGCAGCATTTGCCCATTAAATACCCTGGCTTTCAGGAAGTCCTTTGTCAGGTCAGAAGAGTTTTTGGCCAATTTAAGTGTTCATAACCTCTCAGTGTTTCCTTAGCAGAAATGCAGCACCCACACAAACTGCCTGCCAACCACCTTATCTGTGATACCTCCATGTGCTGTAATTTAACAATGGCCATGCCGCAGAGGTTACATCAGTATCATGCTATCAATGTTTACCTCTGGAATTACAGTACAAGGACAGGCTCTATGTCAATGGCTCATTATTCAGGACACATGCATTCGTCACCTTTTAAAGAGGTGACCAAAATGGGGAGCTGCAAACAGTTTAGTTAATTATTAATATGTTCCTGCTAGTTCCTCTCTGGAATCAGACACTCCATGACTTGATAGAAGAGGCCCTGGAAGCACAGCAGCAGGAGAGAAACTTAAATGGAGTTTAGGTTTTTCAAACGTAAACAGGATTCAATGACCCCCACTGCAAATCAAACCCAAGCAGATTCATTAATTTTTAGTCACCAGGACCAGAAGGCACAGACAGCAAAAATATTATTGTCAATCTACTAAAATTTATTTTTGCTTTTGACTGTATTACCATTGGAAAAGAATATCATGTTCTTTCCTAAAAAGATGTAATGGAAAATCACCCCCCAACAGGGACACAGACAAGTATCATAAGTATCACAGGAATTTCCTACAATACTTTGCGCCATCCTGTGACCCAGTGCATGTATATGCACTTTCACCTGGCAAATTGCTATGTGATTTTTTATAAATACACCCCTTAAAATAACTGCACAGTGAACACACCTGTCATTCTATATAAGACTTACAAAGGAGATATTAGCCAAAGGTATAGCAAATGGACAACTTTCACTGTGGACTTATTTTTTTCACAAACTAGCACTGTCACAAGAAGTGTTTAGGACAAGATATTTTCCAGAAGGCGTCACGCAATAGATGCATTTTTTCAAATCCATTTTATATATCAACCTGTTCCCCCCCAGTGACCTTTACATTCTCACTTTCAGTATGCTAAGATTTAGATGACACTTAAAGTTGGAAGAAATGTAAGATTTTCAAGTAGAAATGTACTGTTTTTACTGCGTTCATCTGGTTATAACTGGCTAACAGAGTGCTGTAAAAGTTTTGCTATCTGGTGCTGCTGCTTTTTATTCTCACCTTAATCGTTTACAATGAGAAGGAAAATATGGATCAAATAAGCAGCTGTTTTCCCCTCATGCAGCATGATGTTGTTACCTATCAAAAAACAAAAATGCTCATTGTGTGTTTGTATGTTATCTTTCAATGTGTTACAAATGTAAGCTAACACAGCATGTTTGATATACAGTATAAGTAATTTGATTGTTTACGAAATGCAAGGCAATGAATAGTGGATCCTACACATACATTTCAGTGGTTATGTATCGTTTTGTAATGTGTAATGCAGCGCAATAACCCTTTAACTACTTGAAGACCAGACTGTTTCAACCCCTTTCCAGCCCAGGCCATTATTCATTTTTCAACACTGTCACACTGTTTTTTTTTACAATATAAAGTAAAAAAAATGAAAAGAAAACATTTTTCTTAGTTTCTGTTATACAATTTTGCAAATAAATAATCTTTCTTCATACATTTAGGTCAAAATGTATTCTGCAATATTTTATTTGGTGAAAAACAAAACAAATCAGTGTATATTATTTAGTCTGAGTGAAAGTTATAGAATCTATAAACTATGGTATATATTTGAAAATTTATCAACCCTGATGTATTGACTGTCTAGGTCATTTCTTGAGCCCCTAAAATGCCAGGACATTACAAATAACCCCAACGTGACCCCTGTGTTAAAAGTAGGTAGTACAAGGTATTTAATATGAGGCATGGTGAGTTTTTTGAAGCTGTAATTTGTCACAATTTCTTGAAATATGGAGAAATTACATTTTTATTATTTTTTTTTACAAAGTTGTCATTTTAACAAGTTATTTCTCATACAAAGCACAGGCATATTTACAATCACATCCCCAAACACATTCTGCTACTCCTTCCAAGTATGGGGATACCACAAGTGTAAAACTTTCATAGTCTAGATGCATAGAGGGGCCCAAAATCCAAGAAGCACCCTTGTGTTTTCAAGGAGCATTACTTACATATCCAATTTCCTGACTACCCATCTCAGTTTTTGAGTCACTGAAGCACCAGGTCGGGAGAAACACCCACAAAGTGACCCCATTTTAGAAAGTAAGCACCCCAAAGTATTTTCATAGGATGGCATAGTGAAGTCTTTTAAAAATGTCTTTTTTTGCTACGTGTTTGAAAAATGTAGGAAAGAAAAAAGGAATTTTATTAAAACTTACCGTAAAATCCTTTTCTCTGAGTTCACTGACAGACGCAGCTCTCCATTAAGTGTGGGGTTTATGCTGGTCTCATTAGGAGTTAACTAGGCAGGGAAAATAAACAGCTGGCCCCTCCCATGGGGCCGTCCTCTCTTCCCACATAAACCCCCTCCATAGAATAGCTCCCCAGTTTTTACACAAGCCGTACAAGAACAAAGCACAGAGGGGTGGGTGCTGCGTCTGTCAGTGAACTCGGAGAAAAGGATTTTACGGTAAGTTTTAATAAAATCCCTTTTTCTCCTATGGTTCACTGACAGACGCAGCTCTCCATTACGTGTGGGGATGTCCCCAAGCTGTGTCAAAAAGAGGGGTGGGTAAACGCTAACAACAGTACCCAACTGAACCTCTAAGGAGGCGCCAGACGCACCTACACTGCCGCCTGCAAAACTTTGCGGCCAAAAGCAGCACCCGAAGATGCAAACACATCAACTTTATAAAACTTAGTGAAAGTGTGAACCGAGGCCCAAGTGGCCACTTTGCACACCTGTGACACCGAAGCCTGGTGTCTAAAAGCCCAGGAAGTGCTAACAGCCCGAGTAGAATGAGCCATGACCGGAAAAGGGGGAACCTTGCCCAGAACAGAATACGCATGGGTCACGGTCTGTCTGATCCAACGAGTAATCGTAGCCGACGAGGCCGCCAAGCCTTTGCGCGGACCCTCTGACAGCACAAACAAGGCATCAGCTTTTTGAAAAGAAGCTGTAGCAGCCAAGTACACTCATAAGGCCCTCACTACGTCCAAAGTATGCAACTCAATCTCTTTTGGGTGCGATGGACGAGGGCACAATAAAGGAAGAACAATATCTTCATTAATGTGAAAGGAAGAAACCACCTTCGGAAGGAATGAAGGAGAGGGTCGAAAGACCGCCTTGTCCCTATGTAAGACCAGGTTGGGAGACTTGCACGATAGTGCTGCTAATTCAGACACCCGTCTGGCGGAAGTGATGGCAACTAAAAAGGCTACCTTCTGCGACAACAATTGTAAGGAAATCTCCCTAAGATTCTCATATGGCGGATTCTGAAGTACAGAAAGCACCAAATTCAGATCCCACGGAGCCATCGGAGCCTTCACACGAGGCGCCACATGTCGCACACCTTGTACAAAGGTACGAATCAACATGTGCAAAGCCAAAGGTCTCTGAAAAAAAATCGCCAGAGCCGATATCTGGCCCTTGAGTGTGCTCAAAGCCAGTTTTTTGTTCAGGCCTTGCTGCAAAAAAGTCAGGACCCTGGACACGACATAAGAGTGAGGGTTATGACCCTCCGCCTCGCACCAAGCTATATAAGCCTTACAGGTGCAGTGGTAAATCTTGCGGGAAGTACACTTACGAGCCTTCAACAACGTAGGGGTCACTGAGTCAGCAACTCCCCTGTCTCTTAGCACCTGGGACTCAATAGCCAAGCCGTCAAAGCCAGCGAGGGTAAAGCAGGGTGCAAGATGGGCACCTGAGACAGAAGGTCGTCTCGCAGCGGGAGCTGCCAAGAGGCGTGTGCCACCATGTACACCATGTCGGCGTACCAAGTGCGCTGAGGCCAATCTGGAGCCACCAGGATTATTGGTATCCCCTCCGCCACTATCCTGCTTATCAATCATGGAAGCAGTTTTATCGGAGGGAAGGCGTACAGAAGGCGGTAATGGCCCCAGGGGGCCACCAGAGCGTCTGTGGCCACTGCCAACGGATCCTTCGTTCTGGACACAAAGGTCTCCACCTTGTGATTGAATTGAGACGCCATGAGATCCACGTCTGGCGTCCCCCATCTGCGGCAAATCTGATTGAACACCTCCGGGTGGAGAGACCACTCTCCCTGGTCCAGAGTCTGGCGACTGAGAAAGTCCGCCTGCCAGTTCTCCACACCTGGAATGTAAATGGCAGAGATTGCCAGAACGTGACGTTCCGCCCAACGTAGTATTAGAGCTGCCTCCGCCGCAGCTGCTGGACTCCCTGTGCCATCTTGATGGCTCACATACGCCACTGCTGTGGCATTGTCCGATTGAATTTGAATCGGACGACCCTGCAATCTCACTGTCCAGTGAAAAAGGCACAATCTGATTGCTCTCAGCTCCAGTACATTGATGGGGAGGCGAGCCTCCTGTGCCATCCAACGGCCCTGGGCAGACAGCTGCCCCAGGATACCTCCCAGCCTGAAAGACTGGCATCCGTGGTGAGGATCACCCACTGAAGGGGCAGGAACGACTTCCCCTGAGTCAGGGTCGAGTCCCGAAGCCACCAAGCCAGAGACGCCCTGGTCTGGGAGCTCAGACGGACACGAAGGTCCAAGGACCGAGGGGACCTGTCCCACCGAGCCAGAATTGCTTGCTGACTCTGGGCGAATGGGATCACCTCGAACGACGAGACCATGAGCCCCAGCACCCGCATACAGAACCGTAATGAAGACTGACGGTGCGACAGGAGAGTTCGCACTGCCAACTGCAGAGACAGCAACTTGGCTGGAGGGAGGAACACCTTCGACTATTCTGTGTCCAGAATTAGACCCAGATACTCCAGACGATGGGATGGAGAGACCGACGACTTCTGCAGGTTGAGTAACCAACCGAAGTCCTGCAGCGATGTCATTGTGATTCTCACATTCTCCTCCAGAGCCGAGGTGGACTCCGCTCGCAGAAGCAGGTCGTTTAGGTAGGCTACCACCACAATGCCTCTCTGTCGGAGCAACGCCAACACCGGGGCTAGCAGTTTTGTGAAAACTCGAGGTGCTGAGGCCAGGCAGAAGGAGAGTGCCACAAATTGAAAGTGGAGGTCTCCCACTGCAAAGCCCAGGAAGCGCTGATGCCGTGGAAGAATAGGTACATGGAGGTACGCATCCCTGATGTCCAGGGACGCCAGAAATTCCCCCTGATGAAGGGCGGCCACGACCGAGCGGATAGATTCCATCCAGAATTTCCGCGCCCTGACATACCGGTTCAGGGCCTTCAGGTCCAGTACTGGCCGAACCCCCCCGTTTTTGGGAACCAGGAATAGATTTGAGTAGAAACCTCGAAACCTCTCTTCTGGAGGCACTAGCACGATCACCCCCCGAAAGTGCTTGGACAGCCCCAAAAAGAGCCTCCCGGCGGTCCTGCGGGAGCCCTAAGTTTGATGGGAAGAACCTGTCTGGGGGTAGAGTGTTGAACTCTATCCTGTACCCAGTGGACACCACTTTCCGGACCCAACGATCGGGAATGTGGGCCAGCCACCGGCCTGCGAACCCCAGAAGACGTCCCTCCACCCGAATCCCGGGTGGGGGCAACCCATCAGGCTGAGGAGGGCTTGTCCTCCACCTTTTCGGTTTTGCGCTGCCACTGCCGTCTTCCGGCCCCTGCAGCGACCTTACTGGGGCGGGTCCCTTTACCTGCTGTGCCCGGGGCGCGAAAAAACCTCTTCTGACCCAAGGGAGGGGGCCCCTGTCTACGGTGAAACTTGCGCCTGCGGGGCTCTGGAAAGAAGGTACTCTTACCTTCCGTGAAGTCCTTAATAATCTCATCCAAACGTGGACCAAATAGACATCCACCCTGAAAAGGGAGGTCAGAAAGCCCCTTTTTGGAAGCATGGTCACCGGACCAAGAACGCAACCAAAGTATCCGTCTGAGTATGACGGCAAAAATCGTTATTCTGGATAACATCGGCAGTAAATCAACGGCTGCATCACAAAGGTACTTGAACCCTTGGAGCAAAAACTCAAACCTCTGTGGCGCATCCATCAGGCGACCGTTTTCCAGATCCTTCTGGAGCTCTTCTATAAGCTCAGACAGATGTTGTGCCGCCATGGCGGACGCCAGGGCTGGCCGCACGGCAGAACCTGCCACCAGGAACAGCGACTTTAAAAGCGCTTCTGTTTTTCTATCAGCGGGATCCTTAAAGGAAGGGGTCCCTTCCAGAGGAATGGCCGTCGCCTTATTAAGGCGGGCTATCGGTGGGTCCACCACAGGCGATTCCCATTTTTTCAAAAAGCTTTCCTCAAAGGGATAGCGAGCAGCGTACCGTTCTGACAGCGAAGAAGAGTGCTGCGGACGCTGCCATTCACGATAAAGAAAATGATCAAAAAAGTCATTGTAGGGGTAAGCCTTGGGGGCCCTAGGGGGTCTAGAGGACCCACACACATACGCAGCAGACTGCGATTCGCCATCCTGACCCAGTCGCAGCTTAGTGCGAATGCCAGTGATAATGGCGGCGACCAACGCTTTTTCGCGCACAGCCGCCGCCCCCTGATCCTCTTCACCGTCCGATGGGCCCAGTTCCCCATCAGACAGGTCCACTGGGGTCCCTGAGACCCCTGAGACCATTTCCGGATCAGATTCCTCCCCTGATGAATAAAGAGGAGGAGGGGGGCGCTTCTTGTTGGCTTTTCGGGCGACATCCGCCCGGGGAGAAATTCACTAAAGACCGCCCGCAGCTGGTCCAAAAATGCCCTTTGCGCAGATTGTGCCTCCTAAGCAGGCTCAGCAGTGTAATCTGCCATCTCCCCTGACACTAAAAAAGATGATGAGGCACCCCCACACTGCCACACACCACCGCCCCACAGTGCACCAGGGAACCCAGGAGGACTGCACCCACCGCCACCAGCACCCACAGGGGAGTCCAGCTATACTTGCTGTTTCGCTGCCTGCAACCCTGCAGGATCATCAGAAGAGCCGTGCCGCCAGTTCTCCACCATTCCACAGAGAAGGAAAAACGCTGCACACACATGTATTGCAGAGGCATGCAGTCAAAATGGCTGCCGTTAAACACTAGAGGCCGAAAAACACCTTCAGGGAACGTGCAGTACCGCAAACGGCCCCTCTGAGCGCTAGAGGGAAAGTCCCATAGGCCCAATATGTCTGCGGCTACGGCAAAATGGCGGCGGTCCGCAGCAAAATGGCGGCCGATCGCCGCATGGCGGCGAAAAATGGTGCTGAATGATTGGTGCAGTGCGAGGGGGAAGGGGAGGGGTGCGTGGGGTGAACAGGAGCTCCACGCGCCCCACCAGCGGCTACCCAGCAAGAAAAATTTTTTATTTTTTTTTGGTGGTCGGTCCTCCTTTCCTCCCCTAAAAAAGGGGGGGAAGGCAGGAACTCTCTCTCACCACTCCGACGAGCGCCGTGGGTAGCCACCCAGTCGCAGACCTTCCGCCCCCTCTTGGGCGGTATGCTGCAGGCCAGAGAAATCCCCCTTCCCGAATCGCATCCAGGGCTGGGCACAAGGGGGGATCACCCCAGGCCGCCCGCACAGAACGGGCACAATGCGGCGGGTCCCCATACGGCGGGACTGGCTCGCATCGGTCGGCCAGGTCAGGGATAGTACAGAGCCCATGGACTCTCTATGCCCCGACCGGCTTCTTGATAGCAGATCGATCTTGATAGAAGACAAAAATTTAAAATAAAAGAATGGTCACAAACAGGACCACAATTCCCCTACAGGGAAGCCAGGTCAACTCCTTGCAAACTAGGCATTTAGACTGGTGAGCTATTCTATGGAGGGGGTTTATGTGGGAAGAGAGGACGGCCCCATGGGAGGGGCCAGCTGTTTCTTTTCCCTGCCTAGTTAACTCCTAGTGAGACCAGCATAAACCCCACACGTAATGGAGAGCTGCGTCTGTCAGTGAACGATAGGAGAAATGAATTTTTTTTTTTTTTTACAAGTTGTTAATTATAAAGAGAGATCTATTACACAACATAGGCATACTTTACAGAATTACACCTCAAAGCACATTCTACTACTCCTCCTGAATATGGGTATACCATATTTCAGAGCCTAACTATACAGAGGGGTCTAAAATCCAAGGAGCACCTTCAGGTGTTATAGGAGCATAAATTGCACATCTAATTCCCTGACTACCTATCACATTTTTGGAGGCCCCAGAGCACCAAGCCAGTGGAAACATCCACAAAATGACCACATTTTGGAAAGCAAACACCCAAAGTATTTTCTAAGAAGCATGGTGAGCCTTTTGAAGACTTCAGAATGAAAATGAAAATTTATTTTTTTACACAAATTTCCCAATCAATAAGATATTTCTAACATACAGCATAGGCATGCTTAAAATTACACCCAAAAACACATTCTGCTACTCCTCTTGAGAACAGAGATATTATGGGTGATGCTTTTTCACAGCCTAGCCATGTATAGAGGCCCAAAATCCAAAGAGCACCTTTAGACATTCTTCACTATTAAAGTTGTTCTAAGGGGTCAAGGTTTTTTTTACCTTCATGCATTCTATGCATGTAGGTAAAAAGCCTTCTCTGTGCAGCAGCGCCCCTAATACTTACCTGAGCCCCATCACAATCAAGCAATATGCATGAGAGCCTCAGCTCTCCAGGGTGTTTCCCTCCTCATTGGCTGAGAAAGCAGTGAGTCAATAAGAAGAGAGAGAGGGCGAGGCTGAGCCCCAGCTCTGTGTGTGAATGGACACACAGAGCAGCAGCTTGGGAGGGAGTGGTCAGGAGTGTCGGTGGGGAACCCGAGAAAAGGAGGTTCAGGGCTGCTCTGTGCAAAACTGTATAACCTGTGTGTTATTTTTATTTCAATTGCCTATATCACTTTAAAACTCTTCTGCGTGTGAGGCTGGCGTTGTTTTTTTACCACTTTACCTGCAGAGGCAGCAGCTAAGGGTGTACACATGCTGCATCTGTAAAGCTTTTGCTTAGCTGCTGTGGCAGAAATTATACACCTGTCACTTTTGACCAGCTAGTACGATCACAACCCATTCAAGTGAATGGGGGTGCTTGTGTAGGGTCCAAGGGGCTAAAGCAGGCAGTGAGGAGGTGATATATTGCTTCCTCACTGCCTATCTAAAGCTCTCTGAAGAGTGAAGGGTACTAATATACCTCGTATTCATTCCCCTAGGAGGGGTGGATATTTTTGCATGCCCCATTTTTATAAAGAGGGCTTCAAGATTCCTGAAAGTTCCCTTGCAAACTCTAAAATCCCTCTTGGGGGATGGAATGTAAGAATTAGACACTTGTCTCCTCAACATAGGAACCAGATGCATTGAGGGAGGGCTTTGCCACACCCTCTTGCAAGCTACCCTCCCAATGTTGAAAAGCATGCCACCAAGTATTGTTCAGGAAGGGGGGCTGAATTCCTGGATAAGGACCCTATATGAAGTCCTTTAAAAAGAATCCATATAAAAAAAGCAAACAACATCACCTGATGTAAATACATTGTTTATCAAGTCATCAGTGATGTAGATCCAGCATCAATTAGGATGGCCCATCTCTAGCATGACCCACCTCCTGTCAATGCTGCCCCCCTGCTACAGCAACCTGCTGCATAACAATCTTGCTCTGCCCACTATCACTGCAAAATGACAGATCTCTGACCAACCAAATAGGGTTGTAACCATCTTTAGTCAATGAGGTAACCCATTATCCCTGACTAGTTTCTTTACAGATACCAGCTGGCTGGAGATTGGTCAATTAGGGGCAGCAGTGTGATGGAGCATGTTTTCTGGGCGGTGAGTTGTCATGGTGGTACATCATGATTGATGCTGGATTTACAATGCTGGGTGATGTGATTTATGTTAGATTTACATTGTGGAACATTGTTTAACTTTTGTAATGGATTTTTTTTATAGGGTAGAGATCTATTTGTTTTTTTATTTTTTTGGTAATGAATAATAAGGGGGGCTCATGTACATGGGCCTGAGGTGCCTGTAAACATGACATTTTTTATGCTGCAGGAGATATGGAAGAGACACCCACCTGGTCTATTTTGCTGCTGGAGATGGCAGGATGACAACGTTTAAGCCTATGCTTGACCCTACTCATCAAGGCCTGATGTGCCCTCTCTTTGGATGATATGACTCAACCACTGATTTTTCCTGCAGAATCTGCTCCCCCTTACTGCCTCCCCATGCAAAACGTCTGTCTCTGATTTTAGCCCTGCTTGACATTATAAATAAAAGGAAATGCCTAACTTTAATGTCAACTATAGTAGATATGTGGGCTTTGGTACACTAAAGATGGGGTATTTTAATGAACAATACTTCGCATGCAGTAACGTGCGGCAAACAAAGGGCATCTTTGCTTGTGTCATTAGCATGTTTATGAGATGGACATAAAAAAGATCCTGGCAAATTGAAATAAAAAATATGTTCCAGCAGAAATTAAACTCCGAAACACTAAACCCAAGACCTACCTTTATTTTTTAACATAGCAGAAAGTAATACAAAATATATACAAACTTAAAATAAAAGAAAATAACACCCTCCCAAGTAAAACAACACCCCAAAAAAAAAAAAAAGAGACTCGTGGAGGGGGGTCAGCTAAACAGCACATTAAATTGTTGACACAAACAAAAAGGTAATCCTGAAAGCAATGTTGGGTCTCTGAACACAGAGCGGAAGAGATACACAATGATATGTAGCCAATAGAAGGGGTGTGGCTTGCCGATGGTGGACTGTGGATCACTGCTCTGTTCCTGATCCGGCTCTCAGCACATTGCACGGGGCTCCTAATAGGCTCCCAAAGGATGAGATCAGGAGAAAGAGAGCAATGGAAGCCCCCGACACCCTTCTCAGCAGTCTGTGGGTGGGATCGACACATATTAGCTCAGAGCCGCTGCTCAGTCTTGCCAGACAAAGCCAGAGCAGAATCCTCCTCACTCCCACCTTTGTGACATTTTTATCTAATCTATGCTCCTTGACTGCTCCCCAGTAGTAAGTTTAAACTTCATTCTCCTACCAGATCATGCCCCAGTGTATGTCTCCATTGATCTTCCAGATGTACCTGGCTGACACAGTACCTGGCATCTAAGCGACAATCTCCTCAATGATCCTTCCTGCCTAAGGGATGTTACCCAATGGATCATTCAATTTGCAGAGATACATTCCCACAATGACACCTCCCCCTCATTCAATGGCCATGAAGTGCTTAAGCCCACTGACTGCTGCAAAGTACCCCGTTTAACAGTGGGTTCCTACACTAACCTTAGAGTGAATGCTCCTATCTCTTAAACCATGGGCTGGTGAACCCCATCCTCCTTAATTACCCCCAATCAGTGTCTTCCTGATCCATGGGATGTGTCCTCTGGTCTCCCATAAAGAGAAGTGTTGGCTTCCATGGTTTAAGAGATAGGAGCATTCACTGTAAGGTTAGTGTAGGAACCCACTGTTAAAACGGGGTACTTTGCAGCGGTCAGTGGGCTTAAGCACTTCATGGCCATTCAGCGTGACCAAACCCCTGTATTTTTTGCTATATACGTTTAGATGCTTTTAAACAGCCTGGCAGGAGTAAGTATCATGTGTGCGCTGTAATATGTTGAGTTGAGCGAACCCGGACTGTAACGTTCGGGTCTGTACCGAATTTTTGGGTGTCCGTGTTCCGAACCCGAACATTTGAGAAAAAGTCCGGGTTCGGGTTCTGGGTTCTGGTATTTTATCACGCATGTTGAATAGCTGCAGGGCAGCCAATCAACAAGCGTTTCACTGGTTTTCCCTAGAAGCCATCACAGCCATGCCTACTAATGGCATGGCTGTGATTGGCCCGTGCATCATGTGACCCAGCCTCTATATGAGGCTGGAGTCACAGTGCTGCATGTCACATGCTCTTAGGTTAGTGTAGGGAGAGGATGCTGCCGGCACTGTGAGGGACAGATTGTGAGGGACAAATTGTGAGGGACAGATTGCAGTGATAATAACTAGGTAGAGATTACTACTACTGCTTTGAGGGACAGATTGTAGATCTATAACATCTCATCCTGCATTACAGAAAGATCTGATTACAGAACGATCTCTCATCCTGCATTACGGAACGATCTGATTACAGAACGATCTCTCATCCTGCATTACAGAACGATCTCTCATCCTGCATTACAGAACGATCTCTCATCCTGCATTACAGAATGATCTTAAGATTGCAGATCTAATTACATCACATCTCCCATTTTTCTTCCTTTTGCAGCCCTCTAGCACTTTCCAGGACTTTTTATCAGTCATTTTTGTGCTGAAAAGTTCGGGTCCCAATTGAATTCAGTGGGGTTCGGGGTAAAGTTCGGATGACGTTCGGTACCGAACCCGAACGTTTCCGGAAAGATCGGCCGAACCCGCAGACCCCGAACGTCCAGGTGTTCACTCAACTCTAAACTTTAGTCCACCTCATTGCCACCCTGGAACTAGATCATAAAAACTCTGTCTCTAAAGAATCTTCTTCAATTGTCCAATGTATGTACACAACTGCAACAGGTGCTAGATCATCACTTTATAGCAGCTGAACCTCATACACTCTAGATAAGTGTGGCTCCTGGCAGGCTTGTAAATTACACCAACGGGCCATCTCCAATCTTATTCTAACTATTCATACAGCCTGTAATTCTCTCACCCATAAGTTCATTGAAATCTCCTCTACCATTCATATATTCTATTCAGCGTTGTATAATATGAAGGGGAAATTTGTGGATCTCTGTCATGACCAACTCCTAGCCTGAATTAAGACTTATGTTGACGCAACAGCTCTTCCTACTCTACCCTCCAATATAGTATCAATATTGGACTCACCATTTTCTTCTGACGAACAACCAATAGGAAAGGTTACTCTGACAGATTTTATAAAGTGCTCCAAGACCACTTGAGTCCTGACCTGCTTAAAGTCTTTAATTCTGTCTGATCAAATTGCCCATTCTCCCCTCAAATGTTGGAGGCCCAGTTCACCCTTTTTCCTAAGTCTGGCAAGGACTTGACAAATTGTGGGAGCTATAGGATAATATCTCTTAAACATTGATGCAAAAATGTACAGTAAATTGATAATAAACTATCTACAGCCCCACCTCCCGTCTCTGATCCATGGTGATCAGGTGGGATTCGTTAAGTCCAGGGAAGTGAGGGATAATACCTCCAGAGTTTTAAATATCATTGGCCAAGCATGTTCCCAGCGCCTTCCTCTGTGTCTACTCACCATGGACACAGAGAAATGTCTTTTTGCATCAGAATGGTTTTGGGGACACTCTAACACATAAGAAAATGTCTCTTTATCGCTATTCATTGACCAGAATAAGAATGAGAATGAACAGTGTGTTATCAGAATCTTTCACTATCCACAAGGGAACCAAACAGGCATTCAGGTGGGGAACCATTCACACAAATTAACTATTTTTGCTCCTGCTATTTATCACCCAAACCTCCATGAGCCTACCTAATATAGTTCCGGAAATTGAACACTTCTGTAATTTAAGTAATTTCCAATCCAACGCCAATAAGTCTGAAATCTTAAATATTATAGGCCTCTTGTCATTACAAGACCATCTCCAGCTATTTCCCTTTTAAAATTAAAAATGATTTTATAACCTACCTTGGGACACATATCCCCTCAGATCCTTCAGCGATCAGTTAAACTACCTTAGAATTCTTACTGAAGTAACCAAGAACCTGATGTGCTTGAAATACTGAAAGCTTTCCTAGCTTGCACCCAAGGGTCCTTAAGGAACGCAGTCAAGAAATTGCCAGACCATTGTACCTAATTTTTAAGAACAGTCTACTAACTGGTATGATATCAGCTGACTGGAGAAAAGCCAACGTAGCACCAATATATAAAAAAGGTCCAAGATATATCACTGGGAACTACAGGCCAGTTAGCTTAACATCAATAATATGCAAGCTCTTGGAGGGAATAATAAGGGATTATATACAAGATTATTGTAATGAAAATGGTATCATTAGCAGTAATCGGCACGGTTTTATGAAGAATCATTCTTGCCAAACCAATCTATTAACCTTCTATGAGGAGGTGAGCTGCCATCTAGATAAAGGAAGGCTCATAGGCGTGCAGTATCTAGATTTTGCGAAAGCATTTGATACAGTTCCCCATAAACGCTTAATGTACATACTAAGGTCTGTCGGCATGGATCAAAGGGTGAGTAAATGGATTGAAAACTGGTTACAGGGGCGAGTCCAGAGGGTGGGGATACATGGGGATTACTTGGAATGGTCTGGTGTGAAAAGTGGGGTTCCCCAGGGATCTGTCCCGGGACCAATCCTATTCAATTTATTCATAAATGATCTGCAGGATGGGGTTAACAGCTCAACCTCAATATTTATGGAAGCTAAGCAGGGCAATAATTTCTCCAAAGGATGTGAAAACCTTGCAAGAAGATCTGAACAAATTAATGAGATGGGCAGATAAATGGCAAATGAGGTATAATGTACAAAAATGTAAAAGAATGCATTTGGGTACCAAGAATATGAATGCAAACTACTCACTAGTGGGAGAGCCTCTGGGGGAATCTAGGATGGAAAAGGACCTGGGGTCCTAGTAGAGGAAAGGCTCAGCAATGGCATGCAATGTCAAGTTGCTGAAAGCAAAGCTAACAAATTGTTGGCATGCATCAAGAAAGGGATTAACTCCAGGGATAAATCATTAATTCTCCCACTCTACAAGTCTCTGGTGAGGCTGCACCTGGAGTATGCAGTCCAGTTCTGGGCAACAGTACCCAGAAAGGATGCCCTGGAACTGGAAAGAGTTTAGAGAAGGGCAACAAAGCTAATTAAGGGATTGGAGGACCTTAGTTATGAGGAAAGATTACAAGCACTGAACTTACTTTCTCAGGAGAAGAGACGCTTGAGAGGGGATATGATTTCAATGTACAAATACTGTACTGGTGACCCCACAATAGGGACAAAACTATTCTGTGCAAAGGAGCACACAAAGACATTCACTAAAACTAGAAGAAAGGCAGTTTAACCTTTAACCTTAAATTGCGTAGAGGGTCCTTTACGGTAAGAGCAGTGAGGATGTGGAATTCTCTTCCACAAACGGTGCTTTCAGTTGGGATGATTTAAAAAAACTATTAGATGGGCACCTAAGGGACCACAACATTGAGGGACATACAATGTAATACTGACTTGATGGACTTGCGTCTTTTTTCAACCTCACTAACTATGCAACTATGAAACAGGAGCAAGGCACAGGATCAAGATCAGGCAGGGACATGGCTCACAGGGAAAATACTGAAGCATTGAACTTCAGTTACGGGCAGGATTAAATACCTCCCAGCAGTCAGCGTCAGGTGCAGCCTAATTACTAAGATAAGCTGGCTGCTGGGAGACACCTGCTAGTGGCCACCGGAACTGCACCCTTTGACTCCGGGAACAACAATGCCACCAGGAGGTGACTCAGGTACTGACACAAGTCCTGAATCACATGTTCTGGATATTACTAGCAATGCTGAACACATAACAATAACATAGAAACATAGAAAAGTGACGGCAGAAAAAGACTGAGTAGTCCATCGAGTCTGCCCATTTTTTGTTTTTTATTTTGTTTTTGTTTTTTTATTTGTTTTTTTTTGTTTGTTTTTTTTCCCATCAACCTCGTTATCTGACTATAGATGTATGTTTATCTCAAGCATGTTTGAAGCCATTTACTGTTGACTGTCTCACAACCTCTGTTGGTAGTTTATTCCAATCATCAACCACCCTTTCAGTAAAATAATACTTTCTAAGATTAGTTTTGAACTTTCCTCCAGTTGGTTTGAGGCCATGTCTCCGTGTTTTTGGTTTCATATTGAAAAGACTGCCCTCCTGAACTTTATTCACCCCCTTGATGTATTTAAAGGTGTCAATCATGTCCCCCCTTTCTCCTCTTTCCTCCAGACTGTACATATTAAGTTCCTGAAGTCACTCTTGATATGTTTTATCCCCCAGACCTTTCACCATTTTTCTTACCCATCTCTGGACTTGTCCTATCTTATCAATATCTTTTTGTAAGTGAGGTCTCCAGAACTGGACACAGTATTCTTAGTGAGCTCTCACTAAAGATCTATATAGAGGAATCAGAACCTCCTTCCTCCTGCCGGTGATCCCTCTACTGATACATCCCAGAATTTAATTTGCTTTTCCCACTGCCTGGTCACACCGTTTACTCATTTTGCAATCATCTGAAATAAGCACCCCCAAATCTTTTCTTCTGTAGTGCTGTCTAACACTGTACCCCCAATGCTGTACTCTCTAAGGGGATTCTTATTCCCTAGGTGCTATATTGTATATTTAGAAATATTGAACTGAAGTCTCCACTGCTTTGACTAATCTTCCAGCAATGCCAAATCATGTTCTATGTTACAGACACCTCCGTGGATATCAACCCTATTATTATTCCTATAAATTTATAGAAAACAATACCTGCACATTTATTATTAGCTTCTAACATATTCAGCTTATCATCAGAAGTCTGCTTTAGGACAATTCCATTCCAAGGGCTTTTTCTGCAGGCATGGAATAACCATATTTGTAAAAATGAATGGATTTCTTGATATAAAATGCATATATTTTGTATATATGCATATATTTTGTATTTGGAGGTGGTACCCTTTGTACCACCTCCTCCTCCCTTTAGATTGTAAGCTCTATGAGCAGGGCCCTCCTATTCCTTCTGTATTGAACTGTATTGTAATTGTACTGTGTCCCTTCTTTATTGTAAAGCGCTGCGCTATATAAATCCTGTATAATAATAATAATAATAATAATATATCATTTATTTTCCCTGTTGGTATGCCTGAAAACAGGATATCATCTTGTAGTTTATAATTTCAAATGGGTGACTAAATTGGTGAATGACAGTACATAGGTAAAGCTAGGGCGGAATGCTGTGGTTGACCTTATCCTTTCTTATGGATAAGTTTGTGTATCAGAAACCACTCTGTCAGTGCTCTACTTATTGCTAGGAGGTTAGGGTCCTCAGACCCTGGGGCTTTTCCTTACCATGGGCTCCTTGTTGATCCCACAAGTAACACATTGATGACATACTGTACTTTGCACAAGAAAATGTACTATATTATAGGGCAAAATGCTGCTGGGCCCAGTCCATCATATTCTTTAAATGCCAGTGTCCATTTTTAAAATAAACCTTTAGGACACAAATTACTGCTTAAACACCATTTTGTAACTTGTTAATAATAAAAATTACCTTTTTAGTTAAATCTGTAGCAACTGTTATTGTTAAAAACTGTCACAAAAAATAAGAAAGTGATTTCCTTGTATGGGGACATTGGATGGGGTAAATTATTCTATAACACTTTCTCCTCTCGTGATTGGCTTGCTGCTGCTCCCAGCTGTTTTGCTCTCATTACAACACCAGGCATGGTCATGTGACTGCACTGTAAGACAAACCCATTTAGAACTAAAGAAGTTGGAAGTGACTGCAGAAAAAAAGGTTACTGGAGTCTGTGTTTCCTAAATGCTTACTATGTATGTATATAAGAGACCAAAAACATTGTTTTTTGTTGTTTTACAATAAAGTGGAGTTACTCTTTAAATCTCTTTATAGCAAAAAAACAAATCACATAACCTCATTAGTGCTAGCAGTGGTTGCATCCAAGCAAGTTATATAGATACTTGGTTTCCAACACAAACATGTAAAGGTTGTAGATTTTGTTTACTCTGTGGTTGATTACTGTAGTGGGATTGCACACACTTCAGCAACGCAATAGTTTTAAAATTAATGACGGGACAATTTCATGGGTCATTTAAAAGTAAGTACTGGAAGCTCTAATTGTAAACTCTGTGTTTTATGTAGTAACTGTATTTATCAGGGCCTATTGTTAATGCAAGCTCTTCTTAAAACAGGCAGATAGAAAAATACCAACTGATGTAGTTATATATTTAATAAACACATCATTATATGTTTTTTTCAATGTCATTTGTGTAGGTACCTGAATTTGACATGTTATCATAGTAGACAAAATTAAAAACACAAACATCAGACACCATTCAAGTGTGCTGCATGTCCACGTCTTGCAGCAGAGAAGAGAGCTGATGAGCTCATCAGTCTGCTTCTGCTGATTTTTCATCTAATCACAAGTTCTGAGCATGGAGGTGACTAAGCTGTATTGCTCAACTGCTGTAAAGTCAGGTTGCCAACAGTCCAGTAGGGCTGTATAAATCAAAGGGCTGGATATATGTACTTCAAATCTGTATTTACATGCATTTATACACTTTAACAAATATTTAAATATTTATGGTTACATTTGCAAGAATTAGTACATAGGAATCCGAACTTGCAATCTTAGGCTAGGAGCACACAAGTGTTTTTTAGTCGTTATAAAATCCCTTGTGATTAAGCCCTGAGAGGAGTGATTGATTCATATACAAAAAAATGAAAAACAAATGGCTCCCTATAGAGAAATAGTAGTCAACTTGAAAATAATAGAAGGCCTCAAATGTGGCCCCAAAACTTCCATAGGGCTGCACAATAGCAGTTTGCTTTTGTTGGTGGTGCATTGCATCAAGCTAGGAAGCACATGCAAAATAAATGGGCTGTAATGCACCTCAATGCCCAAAATTGCTGAACGTTGCTGTGATATTTTTTGCTATGCATCCTTTACGGATTTAACAGAGACAGCAGGGGGGCTCCTGTGGGATTCTCCTTGTCTGCTGTGGTAACCCACAGAAACTTTACAAAAAATACAAAAATAGTTTTTTGTTTTTTTTTTAGCACCGTGGAACAAAAGTTATTGTCGACTGTCATTTTGGAAACTACAAGAAAGAACTTTCACAGAAGTGTTTTTTATTGTAGATTAACCATATTTTTTCAAGGAGAGTGATTGCTTATGCTGCTCACTTGGCCAACAGTTGTATGGTTAAATTTCTACAGGAGGATGCTATGAGACTTTCTGGCAAGAAGTTATGGTGCTAGAACAGTGAAGAAGAAGCACATGGCTGTTTTTCTTCTTACATGTGCAATCTGCCAGGGATGACACAGGTCAAAGGATGACACCCAAATGCAATTGGGACCTGTATAATGTGTGGGAATTCAATCACTTGCACATTGCATGCATAAAATGCAAATAATTATCTGCTACTATTAGAGCATTGAGTCAATATGATGAGTGATCCTGCCAAGTATTTTCAGAGTGGACTGGCACTTTGAGACCTGACAATGAGAGACCAGAGGCTCAGGTCACTTTGAGTGGAGACTAATAGCACTGACATTCTATCTGCTTTAACCTCCCTGGCGGTATGATTATGTCAGATTTTTGTGTCTAAAAGCGGTACATTGTTTTGCATAGAAATTTGTAGGCGAGGCGCATGCGCGAAGCTCTACATGTCGGACGTGCCGCCTTAGAGCTCCGCACCTGAGAGGGAGACGAAAGGCGCTGAATTAGGAGCCCATCACTGCGATCCAGTCCACGCAGCTCCACAAGACCCCGGGCACACCCAGGACGCCCCAGCATGGTCCTGGTGCACTCCAAGCCGAAGCCTAAGGGCAAAACAATACGCGATGTCCTGGCTCGGGCCTCCGTCAAGATGGCGCCGGACACACCGCGCCGCATGGGTTCTCAGCGATCCCCTCGGATGAAACCACTACCGCATCCTGACGAGGGTGAGTCAGACTATGAGTCCTCAGCTACCCCATTATGTTCTCCCAAGCCCCGGGAGCTACAACAAGACATGCTAAGCCAATTTGAATCAATGCTCCAGAGGGCCCTTAAACAAACTTCTGATCAGATTACTGAGCACCTCACTAAAGAGATTAGAGAGCTGGGCCACCGTACAGCTGAACTAGAACAGAAGGTAGATGAGCTGGAGGTCACAATACACAATCAGGCAGATGAGCTGGAAGCTATTAGAGAAGAAAATATATCCCTACTCACACAGTTGGAGGACTTTGAAAATAGGGCCCGCAGGTCCAATCTGCGCATCAGAGGGATCCCTGAGACTGTAGTGGATTTGCAGTCCACAATCACGGCCTTATTCCAGGAGCTAGTCCCCTCTATCCCTATGGAAAGATTAGAGATGGACAGAATTCACAGAGCCCTAGCCCCCCGCAAGAAAGAAGGCCCCCCCCGAGATATTATTCTCAAGATGCATTACTACCGCACTAAGGATCAGATCATGCAATCAGCTCGCCTCAAGGGGGCGCTGTGGTTCCAGGGCCATGAATACCAAGTGTTTGCTGACTTATCTCCTACCACTATTGCTAAACGCAGGGCCATGAAGCCGCAGCTCCAAATTCTAGTGGAAAATCACATCCCCTACACCTGGGGATTCCCCTTTTCACTGAAATTTACATATAAAGGTCGCAAACATATCTGCAAATCTCAGGACGCTCTCCAGTCTCTTTTACAGGAACTCCAACTTACTGGACCTCCGTCCACACCAAAAGAACAACACCAAAGACGCCGCTCAGCCTCCTGCTCACCCCAGAAAGCCCACGCCTCCTCTTCGGAAGCTGATGACCGCAATCTTCACAAACGCACCAGGCGCTCTTCTCCTGCAATTTTACCCCTTGATGACATGGACTGAGGACTAAGGTAATACCTATTTATATTTTTTGCACCTCTCACACCAGAGGGACTCCTCGTCTTGGCAAAACCATCCCTAAACAGAGGACTCTCATCTACCTGTCTCACCAGGCTATTTAGCCTCAACTCCTACTTCAGGTCTGGAACCACATCTCCTTTACCACATCCAATCGCGGAGACCCCTTCCCAAGGCCTGAAGCGACCCAAGTATCCCCTCTTTCTCCTACATCTCTCCCCAGAGACTCCCTATAGCCCTCTGAAAGTTTCCTTTGATCACGGATGACACTTCTGCCTCACGGAGAACAATACCCAACCCTCAATTAAGGGCAGACCACTCAGTCACTCCCCCCCTATTTTGCAATCCTTCTTGAAACCCTACGAATTTGTCAACCTAGGATTAGGGGGCTGCCTCATCACACAGAACCCGCTTTGGTCGGGAATCCAACATTGATGCATAGACCCTTCCAAGCACTGACCTCTGGACAGGGGCACTTGCCCCGAGGATATGAACAGCATACTTCAGTCTGGCACCTGATTTATGACTACTACTTCCTGGAACTGACCACTTGTGGCCTTTATTTTGGAACACTGTTCATGTCCTGATTTTGGAGGCTCTCACCCAGTTAGACCTCCATGGTTGATTTATTGTGCTTCACTGTTATAGTTTAAGTTTTTGGGTTTTTCCTCTCCCCCCTCCCCCCCCCCTTTTTTTTTTCTTTTCCCTTCTCTTCCCCTCCCC
>BLSH010013009.1:70539-80996 GCA_018402905.1 Glandirana rugosa | reverse complement strand
CCATTCCTCTTTCAAAGGCCAGGCCACCCTCCCAAACGAGTCTCCCTCGGCGTCCCCATGGGACTCTCGTTCCCACCTCCGTCGTCACTGTCAGGCTCTCCCTCTGATACCGGAATTATCCAAATACAACCCATCCGATCTTCTATCCTCTACAGATACTGTGACCATACATACCCCTAGGTCAGTCTTTTCCCACGTCCATTGTACCATCCTACTCGCTTGGCGCGATCCGCCCTACTTCACTCCCTCCCTCTCAGATTTCAGACCAATACCACTCTAGTCCGACTCCTCCACTCCTCCAGGACCCAGTCCCCTCCTGATACTTTTGGGTTTTTCCTCTCCCCCCTCCCCCCCTTTTTTTTTTTTTTTCTTTCCCCCTTCCCCTCCCCCCACCCCTCTCCCACAAAAATGTTTAAGTTGTCTTGCTGGCCTTTTGCATTTACTATTGGTACTCCTTATGTGACCTACCTCTTCATAGTCCTCCCCTGACCCAGGACCTCCTCACCTCCTCAGCCTGATCTCACCATAACCAGACTTTAGACTCTCCCTCCCTCACTTCATCCCGCCTAGCGCGGTTCGCTCATCCTACCATGTTACCTGCACCCTTTTCTGACTGGATCCCCATACATACCAGTGTCATAGACATCTCCTATCTTCTAGCCTACCCAACATAAACCTATTAAGGCCATAGTCTCCCTCTCGGACTGTCACTGCTGCCTCCACCCTTGCTCTCAGGGTACCCCTGCGGCTCCCTCTGAGCAAACCCTCCCACCGGACCGGAAACTTTCTCCTTACCGGTGGGACCTCACCCTCAACCACCCACACATCTCTCACGGACCTCCACGGTCCAATGTTTCCTCTTATCTCTTCTTACCTCTCTACCTCCTGCTTCTCCCTACTCTCCTTCCCTACCTGGCTCACCCTCTCCTACCCCTCTCCCCGTGGAGGGCCGGTCGCCCTTCTCCTTACCATTTATAGGCCCTCTCTCCTAACTCCATCATGGCCCCCTTAAATATCTTGACACTGAATGTTCAGGGTCTAAATATACCCCAGAAAAGAGTCAAAGCCTTTC
This sequence comes from Glandirana rugosa, assembly GCA_018402905.1. Classification (NCBI taxonomy): domain Eukaryota; kingdom Metazoa; phylum Chordata; class Amphibia; order Anura; family Ranidae; genus Glandirana; species Glandirana rugosa. Next base: position 79,924 of record BLSH010013009.1, on the reverse strand, counting down.
AGACTTTTGCCTTCCTCAAAGCCCACGTGGTGTGCCTGCAGGAGACCCATTTTTCCCAAAACTCCACCCCCAAGTTCTTTCACAATTCTTATCCCCAAACCTTTACCGCCTCGGCGACTTCTAAGCAGAGAGGAGTCATGATCGGTATCCACAGAACCACCCCCTTTACGCTCAGTAAAGAAATGAAAGACCCTGAGGGGAGGTACCTAATCCTCATGGGCACCTTACTGGAAGACAATGCTACTATAGTATCCTACTACGCCCCTAATCAGAATCCCAACGCATTCCTGGCCCACCTTTTTTCGGTCATCGACCATCACAAACAAGGAACTCTACTTATTGGGGGAGATTCCAACCAAGTAATTTACCCTTTTCTAGACAAATCTCCCTTCTCCCAATGGGCCCCTCCAGCCAAGCTCTCCTTCAAACTTTTGCTTCATAGTCACGCTCTCATCGACTCATGGCGGGAAATGAATCCCACGAAGAAACAATTCACCTTTTACTCTCACCCCCATAAGGCCTCGTCGCACATTGACCACATCCTCCTCTCAGTAGGTACCACTCCAACAATCCTAGAGTCCACTATCATCCCTATCGCATGGTCCGACCATTGCGCAGTCCTGACCTCCATCGAATCTCTGATTCCGAAACAATCCGATCACTCCTGGTGCCTCAATGACACCATCCTCACACACCCTTCCCACAGATTAGATATTGAAAAAGCTCTAACTGACTTCCTTCGAGAGAACAATACTGACGACATCTCACCCCTCACCCTGTGGGAAGCCCATAAACCTGTGATCCGGGGAGCTCTAATCAGTAAAGCCTCCCACATCAAAAGAACCAGACGTGAACTTCATAAACAACTGGACACCCGATTCCTCCAGGCACACAATTTATTTCTAGCTAATCCCACTGACCCCAACAGACAAGCACTTGACAAAGCCCAACTAGAACTAGACCTTTTCCTCACCGAGGCAGCAGACAAGGTCCTCCGCCGACAACACCACAAATTCTTTACCAAGAGCAATAAGCCTGACACATTCCTGGCCCTATCCCTACGTAACCTCGACCGCCCACGCAAGCCGATCCATCTCAAAACCTCCAAAGACACTTACACGAGCAACCCCGTTAAGATCGTGGCCCACTTTCACAGACACCTAGCAGCCCTTTATGAAGCAAATCCCTCCTTTAATCCTACTCAAGCTGAAGCCCTGCTCTCCAAAATCACCCTCCCCACTCTCTCTACTACCGAGAGAGACTCCCTGGATGCCCCATTCACACTTCCAGAAGTCCTCTCCGCTATCAAATCCCTGAAAAACAACAAGAGACCAGGCCCTGATGGCTTTACAGCCCCATATTACAAACACTTTGCACACATCTTAGCCCCCGTACTAGTCAACGCCCTTAATGCTATCCGGTCCGGCTCATCATTTCGCCCTGAATCCCTCTCGGCTGTTGTCTCCATGCTACCCAAACCCTCCTCTGATGACTCTTCCTGGGCTAATTACCGCCCGATTTCTCTGCTCAATCAAGACATCAAACTTATGGCCAAAATCCTAGCCGCCCGACTCAACAAGCTGGTAGGCTCCCTTATCCACAAGGACCAAGTAGGATTTATACCAGCTAGGCAAGCGGGAGACAACATCCGTAGAGTGACTCTCTTAACCCACATAGCCCGCACCCGTCATATCCCCACATGCCTATTGTCCTTAGACATTAGAAAGGCTTTCGACACACTCTCCTGGCCCTACTTAACCTTAGTGCTTAAGAAATGGGGATATGGCCCCCATTTCCAGGGTTGGATCACATCCTTATATTCCTCCCCATCGGCTTGCGTGAGATACGCAGGCTTCAAGTCTGATCCCTTTCCCATCGGCAGAGGCTCTCGCCAGGGATGCCCTCTGTCCCCCCTCCTCTTTGCCCTGGCCATCAAGCCCTTGGCACAACTGATTCGTTCTAACCCGAACATCAAGGGAATCGAGGTGGGCGGACATCATCATAAACTTTGTCTCTTCGCGGATGACGTCCTCCTATTCCTCACCTCCCCTCTCATCTCGTCCCCCAACCTACTCCAGACGTTATCTGATTTTGCTGCAGTCTCTGGCCTGAAAGTTAATCCCGAGAAATCCAAGATGCTAAACATCTCCCTCGATCCCCACGAGCAAACACACCTACGACAAACTCTCCCTTTTACCTGGGTCACAACGAGTCTCCCCTACCTTGGGATCAACCTCCCCCCCAATCCATCTGATATGTACGCCGTTAATTACCCCCCTATGCTATCTCATCTCACACGTCTGATGTCAAGCTGGTCGAAGCTCCCCCTCTCATGGCTTGGGCGAATCTCCGCGGTCAAAATGACCATTCTGCCGAAAATACTTTACCTATTTAGGGTTCTTCCAACTGAAGTACCCTCTCACTACCTCAGAATCTTACAGCGGAGAACCTCCCAATACATCTGGGGCAGTGTGCGACCCCGTGTGTCTAAACGCATTCTGTTCTCCCCCAAGGCAAAAGGCGGCCTAGGCGTACCTCACTTTACTAGATACTTTCAAGCTGCACAATTAGCCTTACTACCCAAATGGCATGCCACACGTGAGACACCCCTTTGGGTATCGCTCGAGGCGGTTGACTGTGACCCCCTATCCATGGCCAACCTCCTCTGGCTCCCCCCAAAAGATCGGAGACCCACCCGTAACCCTATTACTGCCCATAGCCTTAAGTTATGGGACAGGCTTAAACAGAAGGCAGGTCTACAATCCCCACACAACCCCATGCTTTCCTTTCTAAAGAACCCCTCCTTCTATCCGGCTTGGTCATCCCCAGCTTCATTCTCTAGATGGGTAGAAGCAGGCGTTTTGAGAGCCCACGCTTTCGTCACACCTGATTCAATCAAATCATTTCCCTCTCTACAGGAACAACACCAGCTCCCCATCTCCGAACTCTTCAGATACCTACAACTGAAGCATCTCTTCACCCCACATATACGCACTAACTCCTCTCTGCCTATCTTTTCTCCATTCGAACACCTCTGTAAATCAGACCCCCACGCCAGGGGCATCATATCTACAGTTTACACCCTCCTTCTTGATCCCCCACCCACAGCCCAAATCCCCTATGTCAAAGCCTGGGAGAAAGACCTCCAACAACCCATAGATCCTGAAGATTGGGTGGACATTTGGGACTCAACCAAATCCGCTTCCCAGAATATTGTGGCACTTGAAACCTCCTATAAGGTTCTCATGAGGTGGTACCTTGTCCCAGCCCGAATTAATAAGTTCATGCCCTCATACTCTCCGCTCTGCTTCAGAGGATGCTCCGACACCGGTACCCACATTCACATTTGGTGGGAATGTTCGGTTGCCCAAAGGTTCTGGGTCCAAATATTCGAAATTATCTCTAAACTCATGGGATGCCATGTAGCCCTTGACCCCAGAACGGCGCTACTGAACCTAAAACCCCCAGATATCTTTAAATCGCAATTTAAACTTCTCCTGCAGGTCACCACAGTGGCAAAACAAACCATTGCGCGCGCATGGAAATCCCCACAGCTTCCCGTTGCCGAAACCAAAAACAGAGTCACGAAAGCCATGATTCATGCCAGAATTGAAGCCATAATCACTGATAAGCTCCCCAAACATGAACGCATATGGACCCCATGGCTAACTCACTTTGCCCCCCCGGGCTTTGACATCACCCGCTTTCAACCCTGACCATCCCCCTTTCTGGCTTTCTTACCGGCTACAATCCCCCATATAGGTCACTTGACCTCCTGCGACCGGTCCTCCCCAACCCTATCACCTCCCCCCTGTCTCTCCTGTCTCTTCCTCCTATCCCTTCTCCCCCCTGAACCCGGGCCTATCTCATCCCCCTCCCTTCCTTCCTTGCCCTCTGGGCACGCTCTACCCTCTAACATCTTTTCCTTTTTCCCCACTCTTTCCTCCCTTTCCTATTGGAACGAACACGATAACACTGACTCCCCTACGCCAGGATACCAACAACCCCTAGACAGGTACTTGCCTGACCCGCCCTCAATCCCTGGCCTCAAAACCTGGGTACACCAGCTCTCGGGAACTTACCCTACTCATCTGCCAACATTACCGTATCCTCTTCCCCTCCCTTTTCAACTGTATCTGTTGGGCTAGCGATAACCGAATGTCTTCCACTTCAATCAACCTGTCCATATATCATATGCTTGACTTTGTTCGGTTCCTGGAACCATATAGCTTCCTCTGCAATGTTGTTGTTCCATTCTTCAATAAAATTTTTGAACAAGGAGAAATTTGTAGGCCTGTAATTATTAGGAATTACTCACTTAAATCTGTCCAAACAAGAGTCAAGTAGACACCCGGGTATGATAAAGTTTGAAACACGAAATCATAAATTATAATATAATAAATAACTATAAATAATTATCAAAAATAATAATATAATAGTAATAAAAATGTATTCAATAATGTAATCAAATCTAAAACACTGAAATGTGCTCATTTGCAAAATTGTCGCTGTCGTCACTTTCAGTGTCTGATGACGAATTTCCCCACAAATCAGTATCACTCAATTCTGCAAATGATTCTTATTTACTATCGCTGTTTTATAGCTGGTCAAAAACCGCTTTTGATGTAAAGGGACACTTTTTGGATGCCATGGACATTCTCAAGTTTCCAGGCAGAAAGAATGGCATATAGAATATAAAAGTGCATGCAGGGCACTGGGCAAACCACTAGGGACAAAAGGGGATGTGAAATGATTTTACTGTATGCTTATTATGTGTTTCACTATTTGAATTTCCCACCGGTCTCTGCCCCCGTGCGTCATGACGCTCCCAGGGAATGGAGCCCGGCACACAGAGTAAATCGTAAGGAAGACATCGTGCTGACAGAGTGGGGGGACATCGCTGGATCCTGGGGACAAGGTAAGTAACGCTGCCTGGATCCAGTAATGCGATCCCAAGTGTGGCTCGGGGTTACCACTCTTGGTACAGAAAATTCACCCCTAGACACACTTGGGAATACTGCCAGGGGGGTTAAGGGTTGAGTATGATTGTCTAAACCCATGACCAAAAAGCTAAAAGCAGTATTAAACACAAAAGCAAACATCTATTACTAATTATGCTTAAACATGCTTAGATGTAATGGCTGTATTTGTTTCCTTTTCTAGGCTTTCTTTCTTCTTATTTCATCTTGTGATCCATCCAGTAAGTCTGCTCTTCATCAACAGAAAAGCTCATCTGCAGTTTATTGCGAATGAGATTAAACATTTAACACTGACAGGGGTGCTGAAAATTATAAGCTCTTATTTATTTATGTAAAACCTTTATCCCAAAAGAAAAAAAAGTTTGCTGTAACTGATTATAAAGGTGTAGCTGGAGCTTAGCTATAATTTGTTATTGTATTTAAAACTGTTAGTACTTCTAACACTTCCCTCCCCCCAGACTGACAATGCTGCTGTCCAAAGATGCTGGTGTGCTCCATCATCTGGAATGGGGGCACTCTAATACAGAAGGTGTATTACTGGCCAGACCACCAGGAGAAAAAAGTGGGAAAAAAGTCTAAAAAAAAAAGAAAAAATTAATACAGCCACTACATCTAATGATTGGTAAGCTGCAATATATTACATTCTTGGTTTTGGGATTAATACCACTTTAAAGTGGTTGTAAAGGTTTGATTAAAAAAAAAACAAACATGTCATACTTACCTTCTCTGTACAAGGGTTTTGCACAGAGTGGCCCCGATCCTCCTCTTCTGGGGTCCCTCAGTGGCACTCCTGGCTCCTCCCCACATCGGGTGCCCCCATGCCCTGCTGCGTCCATTGACACAGGACACAGTCGGCCCCGCCCTGCCTCCCGCGTCATTAGATTTGATTGACAGCAGCGGGAGCCAATGGCTGCAATGTTATCAATATATCCAATCAGGAACCGAGACCCCGGCTGTGTGCTCATCCCCGGAGCTGGAAAGATCGGGCTCAGGTAAGTATTAGGGGGGATCTGGGGGCCTGGTGCATCACAGGAGGTTTTTCACCTTAATGCATTGCATTAAGGTGAAAAACCTAGAGACTTTACAACCCCTTTAAATCACCGGGAAAAAAGTAAGTTCTGGGACACATTCAGCTCTACAGGTAAGTGAGACCTCAGGGGTTGTTCATGGAAAACTGGAGGCAGAAGCATCCAGGCCAGAACTAGTCAAGGTCAACAGTAGTGCCAAGCAGCCTAGGAGAGATATTAAGGCGGGGGGTACTCCGGAAATATCTCATGCTAAGAAGCCATGGTGTTAGATTGTAGAAAAAGTGCTACTGGAGAGTATCTCTACTCAGACAGACACCCCAAAGGCTGCAGTCCAGATGCTAGAAAACACTATAAAGCCTCGTACACACGGTGCAACTGTAGTACGACCGAATGGCCCAAATTGTATGTTGGCTGTTGTGTCTCGCGTACTGGCATGCACTAAACGATCATACGACCAAGCAGAATGTGGTGACGTGTTACGAGCGTATAAAGAGGAAGTTCAAGTGCATGTGATTTGTGAATTAGAAACGTAGGTTTACACAAACTGATTCTTCCGTGCGTTCCTGACTTCTGAGCATGCGTGTTTTGCACATACAACTTGGACCAACTGCTCTGTACGCACGATACAACCGTCGTAGGACCGCTTGTTGTACAACCAAAGTTTTCTTGTCTGCTCATTCAACTCCTGTTGTATGACCGTCGCACGTTGGCTGTTCTAATCGCGCGTACTAACGGTTGGATGATTGTACAACAAGCGGTTGTATGACCGTTTTCATACGACCGTTGCACCGTGTGTACGGGTCTTAAGTCTGCATTTGGAAAAAGTTTATCAGGAGCACAAGTTAAAGCTGTCTTCAGCTTACACTCTAGCACAAGCCCTAGTTTATAACCAGGCACTCCTGAGCCCTGTGTCCTGCTGGGGGATGGAAGCTTTTGCAAGATGCAATGCATTGTGAATAAGAAATGGAATATGGATTTGAATACCCTTATGCACCTAAAAGAGTTATGGAAGAGATTTGATTTAAAACAAACAACGTATCTGTGTGCCAAGGCTATGCTGTTTTTCACGCTTGGTGTTCCAAGGCCATGCTCTGAATTTGGCAGTATACTAGGAGAAGTCCTAAGATGTAGGTAGAACTGGAGATTGGGAAGGCACATTTTCAAAGATGAGGTACTTATTATGCAGGCCGGACACAGGGACCAGGAGTGAGCCATCAAAATCTTTGATACAGACATAAACATGGTCCATATCCCCACTATTTCAAGTGAGAGGCCATCTATGTCTGCCTTTACCACTTGAACTGTTTCCTCAAGCTAGGTGGCAAGCTAATTCTATTTCAACATGAGAAGTTTCTACCTCAGATTGGAGGTTGCAGCCCTTTTTTAACGCTGGCTTTACTTCACTTTTTTCCAAGGGAAAGATACAAGGGTAGTTGTGTCAAATATTTTTTTTGTGACATTTCCAGGTTATTTTGGGCAAGAAGAGTCTAGTCACAGGCCTGTGACTAAGAGAGAAGGTTAAAAGTCTTCATAGATGGTGATGAGCCTAACAGCCCTTGGTTCAGTTTGGCAAGGATTTGCCGATGCCAAACCCGAACCTTATTGTAATTAATGGGAGCCCTATGTATCAAATTAAAAATGTCAATTTTCTGGTCTGATCTGCAAGGGGGTGTAAAAAAATAGCATTGGAGGGAGAGGGGCACTACCCTTGGGAATATGTGCCAATCCAAAAAATTCTTTTAAAAATTCCATGCAGTCAGAATCAGTGATTTTTAAGCACTGACATTAACAAAGGAAAAACGTATTCAAATGGTTGGCAAATGACTTTGCCAGCTGTCACTTTAAAAAACAGCTTGCAACCCCCTCCCCCCCCAAAAAAAAACAAAACAAAACAAAAACATTTTCCATGTATGCTGTGGGACCTTTGGAGCACTTTAATAAACAATACCCAAATAAATGTATCTTTTCAAATGCAATCAGTGTATATACCTGAATTTGACTCAGTGTCAATCTTTTGTAATGTATCAAAGCAAAATTTAAACTAAAGTTAAAGAGAAACAGAACAAAGAGTTAAATGAAGAAAAAAGGAGGTTGGGACTTTAACCGCTTGTCGACTGCCATTCGGCATCTGACGACGACAAGGTGGCTCTTTCCCGCAAATCGCCGTCATATGACGGCGGCTGCGGGATCGAGCCTAGTGAGCGCGCGCGCGCCGCCGGAGACGCGCCCGCGCGCTCACTGTGTTCGGGGAGGGCCGGGGAGCGGGTGCGGCGGAGTCGATCTCCGCCGGCCACCCGCGATGCCCCCCCCAGAGTGAAAGGACGGAGGTCCATGTAAGTAAACACGGACCTCCGTTCTGTGAAGGGGGAAGGGCTGTGATCACAGCCTTCCTGTACATGGAGGCTGTGACCACTTCCCTTCCCCAGCTAGGGCAGTCCCCCCACAGTAAGAACACACCCAGGGAACACAGTTAACCCTTAGAGCGCCCCCTGCAGGTTAACCCCATTCACTGCCAATGGCATTTACACAGTAATCAGTGCATTTTTATAACACTGATCGCTGTATAAATGCCAATGGTCCCAAAAAAGTGTCCGACATGTCCGCTGAAATATCGCAGTACCGCTAAAATTCGCAGATCGCCGCCATTACTAGTAAAAAAAAAAAAAAACCCCAAAAATTAATTCTCATCATACGCACTTTTGCGCAAACCAATCAATAAACGCAGATTGCGATTTTTTTAATCACAAATATGAGGAAGAATATAAATCGTCCAAAACCGGTGAAAAAAAATGTTTTTTTATATTTTTTTTTTGGATTTGTATTTTAGCAAAAAGTAAGAAATTTGTTTTTTTTTTGCAAAATTGTCGCTCTTCTTTTGTTTATAGCGGCGATCAGAAATGAAGCAGCGGTGATCAAATACCACCAAAAGAAAGCTCTATTTGTGGGAAAAAAAGGATGCAAATTTTGTTTGGGTACAACGCCGCGCAATTGTCAGTTAAAGCGACGCAGTGCCGAATCGCAAAAAGGGCTCCGGTCCTAAAGCTGGAAATCCTTCCGGGGCTGAAGTGGTTAAATGAGGATATAGAAGGACACTGACCAATGTGCATTGTACAAAAGTATTTGTTTATTAGCCCTCCAAAGTCATGGAAAGCAAGGCAGTGCCATGCATCATAAACAGATTCATTACATCACAACATGCATTGAATAGCAAACATATATCAAACGATAAGTTACGTACAACACTACATTACTTAGACAAATACTACGTACCGTGACGGAACGAAAGGTACTGAAACCTCCCGATTATTTGTTTATGAAAACATGTTACGTGTAACCAGTCACAGGAAGATATAGGAGTAAATTGGTGAAGTCGGGGCC
>BLSH010012889.1:0-17523 GCA_018402905.1 Glandirana rugosa | reverse complement strand
TACAACGTCGCACGACCGCGCAATTGTCAGTTAAAGCGACGCAGCACCGAATCGCAAAAAGGGCTCCGGTCCTAAAGCTGGAAATCCTTCCGGGGCTGAAGTGGTTAATAATGACATGCAATGCCAAGCTCCGGTCTCCAAAGCAAGCAAAATCCTTTCTTGTTTTAAGAGAGGTATGGACTCCAGAGAGAGAGACATAATTTTGCCCCTGTACAAATCATTAGTAAGACCTCAATATGCAGTTCAGTTTTGGGCACCAATTCTCAAAAAGGATATCGGGGAACCAGAGAAAGTGCAGAAAATGGCAACCAAAGTGATAAGAGGCATGGAGGAGGTCAGCTATGAGGAATGATTAGAGGAACTGAATTTATTCTCTCTTGAGAAGAGGAGATTAGGGTGGGATATGATCAACATGTACAAATACATAAGTGATCCATATAGTGAACTTGGTGTTGAGTTATTCACTTTAAGGTCATCACAGAGGGGGCACTCTTTACTTCTAGAGCAGGGATGTCAAACTGGTGGCCCCCCCAGCTGTTGTGGAACTACAAGTCCTATCATGCCCCTGCCTGTGGGAGTTATGCTTTTGACTGTCAGCCTTGCAATGCCTCATGGGACTTGTAGTTGCAATGCCTCATGGGACAGCTGGACCACCAGTTTGACACCTGTGGTCTAGAGGAAAGGTTTAGAGCTGTGAAAATGTGGAATAGACTCACTCCAGAGGTTTTTCTGGCCAGCTCAGTATAAAAAAGACCGAAAATTTTGAAAAGAAAAACTGTTTCATAGTTTTTTTATAAAATTTTGAAAACAGGTACATTTTCCTTCACTGATGTGCGCTGATGAAGCTGCACTGAAGGGCACTTATAGGCTGCGCTGATGGGCACTGATAGGCTGCACTGATGGGCACTAATAGGCTGCACTGATGGGCACTGATAAGCACTGATGAGGCAGCACTGATGGGCACTGATAGGTGGCACTGATGAGGCGGCACTTATGGTTGTCACTGATGGGCACTGATGGTTGGCACTGATGAGTGGCACTGATTGATGGCACTGATAAGCAGCACTAATAGGTGACACTGATAGGCACTGATGGGTAGCACTGATGGGCACTGGTAGGTGACGTGGATAGGCAGCACTGATCGGTGGCAGTGATGATGCAGCACTGATGGGCATTTATTGGCAGCACTGGTGGGCAAAGGTAGGTGGCACTGGTGGGTAAAGGTAGGTGGCACTGTGGCCACTGGTAAGTGGCACTGTAGGCACTGGTAGATGGCACTGGTGGGTACTGGCAGGTGGCACTGGTGGGTAATGATAGGTGGCACTGGCAGGGGGCACTGGTGGGCACAAACGAGCCATCCGTGGCTCTCTGTGTGAGGAACCAATGTCCCTCTGACAGAAGCCGTTGATCGGCTTATTTTTCCCCTCACGCTGACAGCATGAGGGAAAAAAAACTACTGATCCCCGATCTTCTGTTTACATCACGTGATCAGCTGTCATTGGCTGACAGCTGATCACAAGGTAAGGGGGCAAGCTGATCCTGGGAAAATCTGATTGCCTCTTGCGGGATCAGGAAGGAATTTTTTCCCCCGCTATAGCAAATTGGATCATGCTTTGCTGGGGTTTTTTGCCTTCCTCTGGATCAACTGTGGGTTAACCCCTTCCTTACCCGGCACTTAAACCCCCCTCCTGCCCAGACCAATTTTTGGCTTTCAGCGCTGTCGCATTTTGAATGACAATTGCGCGGTTGTGCAACGTTGTACCCAAATAAAATTTGCGTCCTTTTTTTCCCACAAATAGAGCTTTCTTTTGGTGGTATGTGACCCCCTCTGCGTCATTTCTGATCGGCGCTATAAACAAAAAATGAGCGACAATTTTGCAAAAAAGAACAATATTTTTTACTTTTTGCTAAAGTACAAATCCATTAAAAAAATTATTCATCAGTTTTGGCCGAGATATATTCTTCTACATATTTTTGGTAAAAAAAAAATCGCAATCAGCGTATATTGATTGGTTTGCGCAAAAGTCATCGCGTCTACAAACTAAGAATTGATTTATGGTGTTTTTATTATTATTTTTTTTTTTACTAGTAATGGCGGAGATCTGCGATTTTTATCGGGACTGCGATATTGGGGCGGACATGTCGGACATTTTTTACACATTTTTGGGACCAATGACATTTATTCAGCGATCAGAAATTTAAATGTCCACTGATTACTGTATAAATGTCATTGGCAGTGAAGGGGTTAACCTGCAGGGGGCAGTGAAGGGGTTAAATATGTTCCCTGGGTGTGTTCTAACTGTGGGGGGGCAGGGCTGGTCGGGACATAACAGATGTAACTGATCCCAGTGACAGGGATCAGTAGATCTGCTTGTCCCCTGTCACAGAACGGGGAACCGCTGTGTTTACAACGGCGGTTCCCCGTTCTGAGGCTCCTAAATGTGATCGGCGGGTCTTGGGCGGACATCGAGTCCGCCCGACCCACGGGCACACTCGCGCAGCGTGCGGCGCGCGCCGCCGCTGCCTCCAGGGGGCGCGCCTGGAGCGTGCGCAGTGGAGGACGTCCATGGACGTCCTCCGGGCATTTCAGGTCCGCGCTGGAACCGTACTTCGGCAATAGCGCGGACCTGGAGTGGTTAATCATATGCTTAATGCTGGCAGCACTCATACATCTATTTTCCAAAGACAACATCTGGATATGATGCTGGGCACGCGCACTCAACTTCTTTGTTCGACCATGGCGAGGCCTGTTCTGAGTGGAACCTGTCCTCTTAAACCACTGTATGGTCTTGGCCACCATGCTGCAGCTCAGTTTCAGGATCTTGGCAATATTTCTATAGCCTAGGCCAGGGGTAGGGAACCTGCGGCTCTCCAGCTGTTGTAGAACTACATTTCCCATGAGGCATTGCAAGGCTGATGGATACAATTACTCCCAGAAGCATGATGGGAAATGTAGTTCTACAACAGCTGGAGAGCCGCAGGTTCCCTACCCCTGGCCTAGGCCATCTTTATGTAGAGCAACAATTCTTTTTTTCAGATCCTCAGAGTTCTTTGCCATGAGGTTTCATGTTCAACTTCCAGTGACCAGTATGACAGAGCCATAACACCAAATTTAACACACCTGCTTCCCATTCACACCTGAGACCTTGTAACACTAACGAGTCCCATGACACCAGGGAGGGAAAATTACTAATTGGGCCCAATTTAGACATTTTCACTTAGGGGTGTCCTCACTTTTGTTGCCGGCAGTTTAGACATTAATGGCTGTGTGTTGAGTTATTTTGAGGGGACAGCAAACTTACACTGCTATACAAGCTGTACGCTCACTATTTTGCATTGTAGCAAAATGTAATTTCTTCAGCATTGTCAAATGAAAAGATATAATAAAATACTTACAAAAATGTGAGGGGTGTACTCACTTTTGCAAGACACTGTATGTATATATATATATATATATATATATATATATATATATATATATATATATATTGGAACACTTGCCTTTACACGCACCCAAACTTTAATGGAATCCCAGTTTTTGTTGGATGCTAGTTTCATGTCGAAAGTGAAGATCGTACTAACAATATAAAAATTTTAGTACGACTGAACATTTTGATCGTTCGTTTTTTTTTAAACGAAAAACCGTACTAATGATACGAAAATCAGACGTTGCCTTGATGTACGAAAATTTTTTTCTACTCTGCACATCCAGCTATTGTCGTCCGAAAAATCTAAATCGGCTGTCAAAAGGAGCATACTAACTGTAAGAATTTCAGATGATCAGTCCTCATATGAAAATTCCCATCCGAAATTCGCATTGTGTGTACAGGGCTTTAGTCCGTAGGGTTCAATATTGAGTTGATGGGTGATGGATGGGAAGGCTCCAGCCGAGGGAAGAGCCTGGGCTTCTCCTCCCGGGTGAATAAACAGGCTTCTCCTTCCGACAGAATGGGAAGTGGGTCCTGAGGCTCCCTGGCCAATCTGGTCTCAGGACCTGTTTCCTGATTGGCCAGGAGGAGAAGCAGGAAGTCATTAGCGAATATTAATTTGTGAATGTCACACAAGTGGTTGGGCCCAGAGCGCAGTGGTCTGCATCCCAAGCCCACCCTTTTTGAAGCTAAATAGAGCCTCCGGCTCTAATCACATGCTTCAGAAAAGAAACCCACATAGAAATCCATGCGCTGGCACCCTGCATGGAGATTAAAGGCCAGGCGCATGGATTGGGGGGATGGCGCCCGTGTGCTCCTAATGGACAGGCTTATTATTTATAAAGGTTTCTGGACCTTTGAGCACTTTGAACTATTGTGTTTTTTGGGGCTGTGTAAATGCTATCCCCATTATGGACTTGAGCTCTTCCATTTTCCTTTGTATACACATAGCTTGTTTTTTTAACCGTTTCAATACCGGGCTATTGTCAAATGACGTCCGCAGAGGGGGTCTCCCATCTTGGGTGGACGTCATATGACGTCCTCTGTATTTCGCCACTCCTGAGGGCCCCCGGGGGTGCGCATCATGGCGATCGGGGTTGAGGCTTGTCCCTCAGAATAAGCTCAGCCCCAATCAGTGTAAAGAACCAATGACAACAAACCGTGGTAATGAGCTGCTATCGGGTTCTTCTTCTCACACCCCGATCGTGTGTGAGTAGGAGATTGTAGTAACAGCTAATTATTGCCTACTGCACACACCAAGCACACTGATTGCCCCCCCCCCAGTAATAAAGAGTACCTGTCACCACCCCATCAAAGTTCCTGTCACAGTCCATAAAAGTACCAGTCACCTGCCCATCAAAGTACCCGAGTAACTGTCACCAGCCCATCTGAGTACCCGAGTACCTGTCACCTGCCCATCAAAGTACCCGAGTACCTGTCACAGCCCACCTGAGTACCTGTTACCTGCCCATCTGAGTAACCAAGTACCTGTCACCAGCCCATCAGAGTAACCGAGTACCTGTCACCAGCCCATCTGAGAACCCGAGTACCTATCTGCAGCTCATCAAAGTACCCGAGTACCTATCTGCAGCCCATCAGAGTGCCCGAGTACCTATCTGCAGCCCATCAGAGTACCCGAGTACCTATCTGCAGCCCATCAGAGTACCCCAGTACCTATCTGCAGCCCATGCCTCATAGAATGTACATGGGGTGCTTGCTTTCCAAAATGGTGCCAGGAAAGGAAAATTACGGTATTTGATATCATTTTCCGTTTTCATTTTCTTTCTGCATTTTTCAAAGACTTGTGGAAAAAAATTAACATTTCAAAAGACTCATAATGCCTCACAGAATATACCTTGGGGTGTTTGCTTTCCAAAATGGGGTCATTTTGTGGGTAATTCCACTGTCCTGGTGCTCTAGGACCTTCAAAATGTAATAGGTAGAAATCAACTTTTATGTGTAATTTATGCTCCTAGAACACCTGAGGGTACTACTTCAATGTTGGACCTCTCTATGTGGCCAGGCTGTGTAAAAGTCTCACACATGTGGTATTGCCATATTCGGGACGAGTAGCAAAATGTAATTTTGGGTGTCATTTTTCCTATGTACATGCTATGTGTTAGAAATATCTTATAAATTGACCACTTTGTGTAAAAATAAAAAAGCTTTCATTTTCTTTCCGCTTTTTTCAAAGACTTGTGGAAAAAAATGAACCGTTCAAAAGACTCATAATGCCTCATAGAATATACGTTGGGGTGTTTGCTTTCCAAAATGGCATTATTTTGTGGGTAATTCCATTGTCCTGGTGCTCCAGGGCCTTCAAAAGGGCCTTCAAAAGTGTAATAGGTCATTAGGATATTTTATGTGTAATTTATGCTCCTAGAACGCCTGACGGGGCTCCCTGCATGTCTCTATGTGGCCAGGCTATGTAAAAGTCTCACACATATGGTATTGCCATACTCGGGACTAGTAGTAGAATGTCATTTTGGGTGTAATTTTTGCTATGTACATGCTATGCGTTAGAAATATCTTATAAATTGACCACTTTGTGTAAAAATAAAAGAGTTTTCCTGACGCCAACATGGCAGCATACTAGTGATAGAGCTCCGCCTCTTTACCACTCCCTCAGTGAATAGCATAAAAAAGCATAGTTAGCCGCCCCCCATTCTTCTTTTTTTCCTCATACCTTCACGCACCAGTGAAGAGTAAGCAGTTCAATGTCCCCACCTCTGCCTCTGTGCTGTAGCCATCTGGGTTCAAGCCTTACCCAGTGCGAAGACCCAGTGCTCGGGCCGCTCGCTAAATTGCGCTTAAAAAGCATGGGTGCTCCTTCTGTGGGTCTTGATGGGACCCTACAGTGTTTCCTCTTTAGGAACGAAATCTGCCATTATGTAAGTGTCTGTGGGCAGAGGCTTGGAGGGACCAGCTAGTTCATTCATTTTCCTTTTTGGTTCCTTGCACCATATAGGGCTGCCTATCCCTTTTATTTTGTGCTGTCTCATATGTGTTCTCCCTTACCTGGTATGTTTCTCTTTTGAGTGCTTCCCAAGTCTCCATGTTTGTTAGTGTTCTGTTCCCCTCTTGTTTGCCCATGTGGGGATCTAGACCATGCTGCCTGGGGCATCTTGATGACATCATCAGGTTGCGCCAGCCATCAGGAGTTACGATCACCATCTTGCTTATGGGCAAAAGCTCACTGTTGCCAGCAATGAGGGATGCAGTCCTGGGGGAGCTCCCACTGCTGATTTTTAACAGGTAGTACACCAAAAAAAAAAAAAGTGTGTGTGCATGTATATATATATATATATATATATATATATATGTATATATATATAGTCAGGTCCATAAATATTGGGACATCAACACAATTCTAATCTTTTTGGCTCTATACACCTCCACAATGAATTTGAAATGAAACGAACAAGATGTGCTTTAACTGCAGACTTTCAGCTTTACTTTGAGGGTATTTACATACAAATCAGATGAACGGTGCAGGAATTACAACAGTTTGTATATGTGCCTCCCACTTTTTAGGGGCCCAAAAGTAATGGAACAGATTAACAATCACAAATCAAAGAATATCAGAAAACCAAGTGGTTCCTACACAATCCTTCTATATTAAAAACCACAGTCCGCGCCTCTCTTGAGCATAGGTAACACAATGATAAAGCTGCCATTTACGTAATGTAATGAACTAAAAGTAAAATGCAATGGCTGGTATCAAAGCATTAGCGGCGCTGAAAATACAATAAAAGTCCAAACTAGCAACAAATTAATGTCCAATAAAGGGATAGAGGGTGCTCGTGAGGGAAACACGCTCTAATTGTCCTTTGATCATTTCACATTAGAGGCAGACTTCGTAGTGTGGCTTGCATATACTCTGTCCTCTAATATCCACCTTGTGATTGCATGCAGGTGCTCAGCTGGTGTATAGATGAACCCTTACCAAACTCTTCATGCACTAGCTAACCACGCGATTAGTGCTACCTTGCACTGTGTTAACAGGGAAGCCTTCCCGTGGTTGTCCAAACAATATGGGTCATAGAGGGAATAAGCAAAAAAAGCTTGCATAGCGTAATATAGTAACAAACATTTATTGTTCCAATCAAAGTTCCCAAATAAAAAGATCCATATCACTTATTCCACTTTAAAAATCCCCTCTACTGGTTATTCTACTCTTACCAGAAAGAAGGGTCATATGGGCAAAAATGTCCTTGGATACAGGCGCCGACCATCCGCGGTCCCTTGAAGCCAGATCCAGACGAACGCGCCTCCTGTCCCCGGAGCTCTCCGACCAGCAGAGAGGCAGGGGATGTGCAGCGTGTGTTTGGTGAATGGTGCCGTGCAGTCCAATCACAAAGTGATTGCTTATTTCCTCTATGACCCATATTGTTTGGACAACCACGGGAAGGCTTCCCTGTTAACACAGTGCAAGGTAGCACTAATCGCGTGGTTAGCTAGTGCATGAAGAGTGCCTAGCCACAGAGTTTGGTAAGGGTTCATCTATACACCAGTTGAGCACCTGCATGCAATCACAAGGGGGATATTAGAGGACAGAGTATATGCAAGCCACACTACGAAGTCTGCCTCTAAAGTGAAATGATCAAAGGACAATTAGAGCGGGTTTCCCTCACGAGCACCCTCTATCCCTTTATTGGACATTCATTTGTTGCTAGTTTGGACTTTTATTGTATTTTCAGCTCCGCTAATGCTTTGATACCAGCCATTGCATTTTACTTTTAATCATAAATCAAACTTTCACTTTTTAATACTTGTTTGCAAATACTTTGCAGTCAATTACAGCCTGAAGTTTGGAACGCATAGACATCACCAGATGCTGGGTTTTATCCCTAGTGATGCTCTGCCAGGCCTCTTCTGCAACTGTCTTCAGTTCCTGCTTGTTCTTGGGGCATTTTCCCTTCAGTTTTGCAAGTGAAATGCATGCTCAATCGGATTCAGGTCAGGTGATTGACTTGGCCATTGCATAACATTCCACTTCTTTCCCTTAAAAAACTCTTTGGTTGCTTTTGCGGTATGCTTCGGGTCATTATCCATCTGCACTGTGAAGCGCTGTCCAATGAGTTCTGAAGCATTTGGCTGAATATGAGCAGATAATATTGCCCGAAACACTTCAGAATTCATCCTGCTGCTTTTTTCAGCAGTCACATCATCAATAAACACAAGAGAACCAATTCCATTGGCAGTCATACATGCCCACACCATGACACTACCACTACCATGCTTCACTGATGAGGTGGTATGCTTTGGGTCATGAGCAGTTCCTTTCCTTCTTCATACTCTTCTCTTCCCATCACTCTGGTACAAGTTGATCTTGGTCTCATCTGTCCATAGGATGTTGTTCCAGAACTGTGAAGGTTTTTTTAGATGTTGTTTGGCAAACTCTTATCTGGCCTTCCTGTTTTTGAGGCTCACCAATGGTTTACATCTTGTGGTGAACCCTCTGTATTCACTCTGGTGAAGTCTTCTCTTGATTGTTGACTTTGACACACATACACCTACCTTTTGGAGAGTGTTCTTGATCTGGCCAACTGTTGTGAAGGGTGTTTTCTTCACCAGGGAAATAATTCTTTGGTCATCCACCACAGTTGTTTTCCGTGGTCTTCTGGGTCTTTTATTGTTGCTGAGCTCACAGGTGTGTTTGTTCTTTTTAACTGCTTGCCGACGGCTGATCGGCAATTGACGGCGACAGTGTGGCTCGATAGCGCGGATCGCCGTCATATGACGGCAGCCGCGAGATCGAGCCCAGTGAGCGCATGCACGCTGCCGGAGGCGCGCCCACGCGCTCACTGTGTCCGGGGAGGGCCAGGGAGTGGGTGCGGCAGATTCGATCTCCGCCGGCCACCCGCGATGCCCCCCCCAGAGTGAAAGAACGGAGGTCCATGTAAGTAAACACGGACCTCCATTCTGTGAGGGGGGAAGGGCTGTGATCACAGCCTTCCTCTACATGGAAGGTGTGATCACTTCCCTTCCCCAGCTAGGGCAGTCCCCCCACAGTTAGAACACGCCCAGGGAACACTGTTAACCCTTAGAGCGCCCCCTGCAGGTTAACCCCTTCACTGCCAATGGCATTTACACAGTAATCAGTGCATTTTTATAGCACTGATCGCTGTATAAATGCCAATGGTCCCAAAAAAGTGTCAAAATGTTCCGACATGTCCGCTGAAATATCGCAGTATCGCTAAAAATCGCAGATCGCCGCCATTACTAGTAAAAAATTAAGAAAAAAGAAAAACCCCAGAAATTAATTCTCATCATCCGTAAACGCGGCCACTTTTGCGCAAACCAATCAATAAACGCCGATTGCGATTTTTTTTTTATCACAAATATGAGGAAGAATATAAATCGGCCAAAACAGATGAAAAAAAATGTTTTTTTATATTTTTTTTTTGGATTTGTATTTTAGCAAAAAGTAAGAAATTTGGGTTTTTTTGCAAAATTGTCGCTCTTCTTTTGTTTATAGCGGCGATCAGAAATGACGCAGCGGTGATCAAATACCACCAAAAGAAAGCTCTATTTGTGGGAAAAAAAGGACGCAAATTTCCTTTGGGTACAACATCGCACGACCGCGCAATTTTCAGTTAAAGGGACACAGTGCCGAATCGCAAAAAGGGCTCCGGTCCTAAAGCTGGAAATCCTTCCGGTCCTTAAGTGGTTAAGGATGTTCCAAACAGTTGATTTTGGCCACACCTAATGTTTTTGCTATCTCTCTGATGGGTTTGTTTTGTTTTTTCAGCCTAATGATGGCCTGCTTCAGAGTTGACAGCAACAGATTGCAAATGCAAATAGCACACTTGAAATGAACTCTGGACATTATCTGATCCTTGTAAATGTGATAATGAGGGAATAACATACACCTGGCCTTGGAACAGCTGAGCAGCCAATTGCCCCATTACTTTTGGTCCCTTAAAAAGTGTGAGTCACATATACAAACTGTTGTAATCCCTACACTGTTCACCTGATTTGGATGTAAATACCCTCAAATTAAAGCTGAAAGTCTGCAGTTAAAGCACATCTTGTTTGTTTAATTTCAAATCTATTGTGGTGGTGCATAGAGCCAAAAAGATTAGAATTGTGTTGATGTCCCAATATTTATGGACCTGACTGTGTATATGTGTGTGTATGTGTATATATATATACATATATATATATATATATGTATACTGCATTAATTTGTTTATTTTACTTAAAAAAAAAAAAATAGAGAGAAATGTATGTATATATATATTCATTTATTTATTTCTTTTGGTAAAAATAAACAAAAAAAAACTTTTTTTTTATTTTCTGTTTGTTATGAAGGCATATATTTTTTCTCCTCTCTCTTTCATGTCAAAAGACCTTCTCTCTCTAGTGCTATTTTCCTTTCTGGCTATGCTCATTTCAGCTGGCCGTCCTATCTGTCCTCAAGCCATGAGTCAGTCACCGCACATGCAAAAAGACCCTCAAATTCAAAGGTACGGGACCACTGTGTTGGTAAGTTTGCAGGAAAAGAGTGCTTCCTTATGCGGATTGCTTTGAGTGTGTTCAGCCCCGTATGCTCATGCTCCCAAAAATCAAGAGCCAGGGAAACGCGGACGGTCTTCATAAGAGTGTAACTGCAGATGCCGCAAAAGGTTCCAAAGAAGACGTCTTATTGCCTCTTCCCCAGAGCAATGCCAATGTCCCAGCAAGAATCCTGCAGGGCCTGTGGCACAGCGCCAGTACCCAATAGACTGGTGAGTAAAGACTGCCCGGAGGAGTTCGCAGTTAACAGGTAACACCAAATTATGGTGCAAGATGCTATTTTGGACTCACTTCAGTTATCCCAGCCAGGTAGCCCCCTCCTAGTTGCTACTCTAGCCACTAGAAAAGCAACCTGGCACCCTGGCATGTGGCGCTCAACCACTTTCCTGCACCAGTGGTGAGTGGGCAGCCTGCAGATAATAGCTCCTCTTCATTAGAAGAAGACCCGGAGGTGCTTAGTTTCAGTTTTTTCCTTCCTGGAACAGTGTATCCAGGCGGTCATGCAGGCCATTACATGGGTAAAAGACAAAGTCATATTTACTCTTTCTTCAAAATGGCAATTCCTTCTCCCTTTATGGAAGAACATTAATCAGAGGGATGGCAAAGTCCAGAGAAAGTTTCTCCTTTGATTGTCTATACAGTTTTTATCCTTGTCAGAGACCGGATATAGCATCACTGAAATCCATGACCACAGTAAATGCGACTGTAGCATAGTAACGAGGCAACCAACAGGGGTCTTCCGTCCGGCAGTTGCCCTTATCTTGGTGACTAGTGTTTTAGGTTTTTGGTTCCAGGAAATAGAGACAGCCGTTGGAGAGGAAATCCATAAAGCTGATATCATTCAAACCCTAGCCAAGATGAATGTGTCTCTGAACTTTATTGCAGAAGCAGCAATAATCTCATCCAGGTGCCAGGCCATAGTGATGCTATACTCGGTCACGGCTAGGGGGGCCCTATGGTTGAGACCCTGGGCAGTGTCTTGCTTCCTAAAAACAAGATTGGTGTGAGTCACTTTATGGCAGAAGGTCTCTGTTTGCTAGGAAACTGGAGACAGCCATATCATAAGTGACAGGAGGTCTGATCTGCTCACATAAGACAGGAAGCAAAAGGAAAAGAAAACGTTTCTCCTGGCAGGTTCTGCTTCTCTGGGTCCAGGGAGCCTAGTGCCAGCTGTCAGGCCATGGTCCCAGGTAGAGGATGCAAGGGAACTCAGGCAACCTTTCACAAGGCCCATAAGTGAAAATCCTTGGGTATACCGCAAGTACCCACTAAGTCCTTTTGACAAGCGCATGCCCAGACTCTTGAGGTAGGAGCCAGAGGGCGCGCTTTATGGGTTTCTGGACAGCATGTTGTACAGATCCTTTGAGGAAGGTATTAGGCACTCATGGTCACTTTGGGGATTCCTCACTGCTCCTCCTCCAGACCATTTCTCTGCCAAATCCATCGCAAAAGCGTGTGGGCTGCTACAATACTTACAGACACTTCAGACTCAGGGAGTCATTGTCCCGGTCCCATTCACAGGAAAGATTGCAGGTTTTCTACCCAACCCTGTTTGTAGTTCGCAGGGGATGGAGGCTAGTGTCCAGTTGCAGATAGAAAGAGGTTAAACCTTGTTGGCCCTCTTAGAGATCTTTAAGATGGAGTCCATTAAAACAGTACAAGCATTCGGCTGGATGCTACGGCTGGATCGTCAAGATGCCTATCCTCACATCCCAAATTTCCTTTTCTTTCCAAAATAAGTAAATTTGGTGATCAATTAGACGCATCTCCACCTTAACAGCCTACCTTGTGGCCTATAAATAGTAAATACCTCTGAGAATGTTGGCAAGGGTCTCAGTGCAGTGTCAGCTCCACTCAGACAACAGGGTCTCTGGGTTCATCACTATCTGGACATCATTCTTCTTCTAGTCAGGGGACTGGAACAATTGCTGTCACACCAAGAGGTCCTCATATATACACTGCAAAGATATGGCTGGGCTTTCAAATTAAAAAAAAAAATAGGGGAAAGAGAAGCTGACTTTCTCCAACCCAACAGTTAGTGTAGTTGGGGGTGCACTGCTAGTTCCTCTGTTTTCCTCTGCTAGTTCCATCAGAGAAAGTGGTGACAGTCAGGAAGAGAATTCTGAGGACAGCTACCTTCACTTGTTTGATGGCTTCTCAGTGCATCAGTCTTCTGGGCTCAACGTCTTCATGCATACCAATGATTCCATGGGCGCTTGCGCAAGTTTCAACTTGGATTCTTAGCGCAAGGGAGGAAACAGGATTGATCACAGTTGAGTGCCAGCAGTGTCACTCAGTATGAGTAGCGGTCCAGGGTGATGGAAAGACCTTGAGGAAGTCACGGCCCTTTTGAACCATTATACTGGATCATTGTTATAAATCATGTCGTCAAGACAGCCTGGGAGGCACACTGTGAGGGACTGTCGGTCAAGGCAAATGGAGATTTCCAGCCAGGGAGGGTAGTCTCGAATGCGCTGGAAGTTCAAGCAGCCTTTTTAGCACTTTGGCCTTGCTACACAGAATCAAGGGAAGACCAGTCTCCTTGCAGTTGAGCAACAGGGCAGCAGTTGCCTATATTCAGCTCCAGGGAGGAATTCTACCTATCAGCAGTATGCTATTGAGAGGGATGAAACCCATAATGTCTGGAACGGATATCACTAGCAAATTCAGGTAGCAGTTTACCTCCCAGCAGACTTTTGAACACATAGGCAGACCGACTATCATGCAAGCTTCCCAGAGCACAACGAGTGGGTCTACGTCCCAGGTCTTCTCTGAGCTGGTCCATAGGTGGGGCCTACCACAGACAGACCTCTTCACTACCTACAGTAATCACAAATGTTGGGTATGTCTGGCCTTGTTCACCCTTAGGCACAGGGGGCATATGCTCTGGTCTGTCCTTGGGGCTGCAATCTAGCCTATATATCCCCGCCCAACACCTCTCGAAATGAGATTCCTCTAGAGTCTGTCAAGGGAGAACGTGGTTGTCATGGCCAATCCTCCATATTGGCCATGAAGCCCTCGGTTTTCCTTGGCCATTCACTTCAGAATACAGAAGACATTTCGCCTATGCACATATGCAGACCGGGACTGCAAGCAGGGTTGATAATAGGGAAGGCGGGGGGAACTCTGGTTGCTCCAGTGCAATCTATACTTTGTTGAGTGCTAGAAGGCACTCTACTTACAACATCTATGCCAAAATTTGGAACAAGTTTGCGTTATCTCGGTAGGGTGAGACATTGATCCTACTGCCCCCACCTGTTCTATACTTCCTCTAGGACGGGTTGGACATGAGCCTTAGCCTATCCTCACTGAGCTGGCAAGTGTGAGCTATATTGGCAATAACAAATTTAAATGGGCCAAGAATCCTTCAGTCTGCATGACTTTTGAAGGCAGTTGTAAGGATTCAGTCACAAACGGAAAGAAGTCTTTACCAGTGGGATTGATTGGTGTTGCTGGATCTCCTGTCCGTTCAACTGGACAGGAGATCCAATGGTTCGGGCCATTACCTACAAGACAGTAGCTATTGCAAGAACTTTAAGCAGAAGTTTGTCTGAGATTCAAGCTCTTGGAGCTTAAAAAAAAATGTTTTCTTTCCAATAAGAGTAGAATTCTGTCTTGTAGGTCATCCTGTATCAAAGGTAGCAATAGCCCTCTATTTAACAGACATCTGGGAATTGCCTAAATTTTCAGAACATCAAACAGGAAAGTCACAAGACCTGGACGTTTTCAGAAAGAAGCACCTGTCCACAATTGCTCCTTTCAGATCATCTAATAAGCCTTTTGTCATTCCAACTGGAAATCTTCAAGGAAAAGAGTTTACTGCCTGGACTCTAGCAGGCTTGGTGGCGCATATAGGGTGAGGGGGTATGAGCACTCTACCAGAGTGGTTGCAGTCTCATAGGCAGCCCATTTGGGAGCATCTATAGTATCTATCTGTAGAAGTATCATGTTCATCCCAGCATACCTATTCAAACTTTACGGAGTAGACCCAGGTGCCTTGTCATCAGTGGACTTTGTAGGAAGGACTAATCAGTCCACTGTCCCATCCTAATTAGAATATTGGTTTGGCAAGTAGAACCCACCCTGTCAGCTAGTTATTTATCACTAGTATGCTGTCATGTTGGCGTCAGGAAAACGGAAACTTGTATCAAATACTTACCATAATTTTCCTTTCATGACGCCAAACCATGGCAGCTTATGGGCCCCCCCCCCCTGTGCGTTTTGGTCTGTAGCTTGTTACAAAGCATGGGGTGAGGCTAACTATGCCTTTTTTCATGCTATTCATTGGTTCTGAGGGAGTGGTCAAGAGGCGGAGCTCTATCACTAATATGCTGCCATGGTTTGGCGTCAGGAAAGGAAAATGACGGTAAGTATTTGATACAATTTTTCATTTTCATTTTCTTTCCGCATTTTTCAAAGACTTGTGGAAAAAAATGAACATTTCAAAAGACTCATAATGCCTCACAGAATATACATTGGGGTGTTTGCTTTCAAAAATGGGGTCATGTTGTGGGTAATTCTATTGTCCTGGTGTTCCAGGGCCTTCAAAAGTGTAATAGGTCGTTAGGATATTTTATGTGTAATTTATGCTCCTAGAACGCCTAATGGTGCTCCCTGCATGTTGGACCTCTCTGTGTGGCCAGGCTGTGTAAAAGTCTCACACATGTGGTATTGCCATACTCAGGAGGAGTAGCAGAATGTATTTTGGGGTGTAGTTGGAAGTATGTATATGCTGTGTGTGAGAAATAACTACATGTTTTGACAATTTTGTGTAAAAAAAAATAATTTCTTCATTTTCCTAAGAATTGTGGGAAAAAATTAAACCTTCAAAAAACTTGTCATGCCTCTAACTAAATACCTCAGACTGTCTACTTTTCAAAAAGGGGTAATTTGGGGGGTATTTGGGGGGTATTAGTACTTTCCTGACATTTCAGGGCCTTGGGAAATGATATAGGCCACCAGGTGTGATCAATTTCCAGTGCTTGTAGACTCTATAACTTTCACATAGCCCAAATAATATACACTTATTTGGGTTATTTCTACCAAAGATGGGTAGCATTGTAGGTTTTGGCCCAAATGTATGAACAAAAATGATTTATTTGCAAAATTTTATCATAGAAACTAAAAAAATGTTTGCTCTTTTTTTCACTTATGTCGCAAAAAATAAAAAACCCAGAGGGGATTAAATGCCACCAAAAGAAAGCTCTATTTGTGTGAAAAAAATGATAACAATTTTGTTTGGGTACAGTGTTTTGCATGACTGAGTAATTGGCATTCAAAGTGGGAGAATGCTGAAAGCTGAAAATTGGTCTGGGCAGGAAGTAAGTGTCCTGTATTGAAGTGGTTAAATTTGCCTTCTCTTTGCCCCTAGACACTCAACTCTAAATTAAATTATAAAGGACCTACATGCTCAGACCTGAATTTTTTAACAAACAATATACTTGAAGAATTTTGGAAAGTTTGTCTTACTCTCTTTTGTCATCTGTGATTTGTTTTGAATTTCTGTGGCCTTGATTTCCTGTTTACATATTCTGTTGTATTCTTTATCTCTTAAATGACAATAGTGTTTCTTCACATATACATATATATATATATATATATATATATATATATATTAAAATACTCTTTTCTTATTATTTATAACATTTTAACTTTGGACGTGAGTCAGTTTTATTTTTAGCCTTTTAAAAATTGCCAATGGGAATATAATTTACAGTGTTTGCATACATTTGATCTGAATCACTCCCATTTCTGATCTGTGGTCTACAATGATAATTTTCTCACCCACTCTAAATCTTGGAGAGAAGTTCTCAGCATTGAAACGTTTGCTCTCCTAAAGTTAAGTCTTTTTATCTTTCCAGTATGTGCGTGTTGTTTACAGCTAACAGTAACCACTTGACCTCTGGAAGATTTACCACCCTTCATGACCAAGCCATTTTTTGCAATACGGCACTGCGTTAATTTAACTGACAATTGCACAGTTGTGCGACACTGTACCCAAATAAAATTTTGGTCCTTTTTCCCCCCACAATTGGACTTTTCTTTTGGAGGTATATGATCACCTCTGCTGTTTTTATTTTTTGCGCTATAAACAAAAAAAAACTGTCAATTTTCAAAAAAAATTACAATATTTTTGACTTTCTGCTATAAAGCATACCCAATAAAAAAATGTAAAAACATTGAATTTCTTAATCAATTTAGACCAATATGTATTCTGCTACATATTTTTAGTAAAAAAAAATCCCAATAAACGTATATTGATTGGTTTGCACAAAAGTTATAGGCTTAATGGTGATCACCCGGGTATTTAAACCCACATGTGCCAATAGCCCATGAATATATAATAGGAAAGACAATGGATGTGCAACCCTCTAGTTACTTGGGACTTTTTGGGCACCATTAATTACAACAATCTTAAAATTCATACAATTTATTAGAAATATGTGAAGAGTAGAGTTGAGCCAACCCGGACTGTAAAGTTCGGGTCCGTACCGAACTTTGGGGTGTCCGGGACCCGGACTTTTCAAAAAAAGTCCGGGTTCGGGTCCGGGGTTCTGGTAATTTTAATGAAAAT
>BLSH010012857.1:1547506-1575554 GCA_018402905.1 Glandirana rugosa | reverse complement strand
ACAGATACCCTTACAAACTGGTAAGAAGGTCTTCGTGTAAACACTCCAGTCCCTGACTACAACCTGCTCCTCTGCCCCCCATCACAGTAGTGTCCTGTGCCCCCATCCAAAGCATTGTCCTGTGGCCCTCATAGCAGTTTCCTTTGCCCCCTTCACATCATCCCCCCGACTGTGCCCTGGTGCGCAGTCATGTTGGAACAGAAAGGGGCCATCCCCAAACTCTTCCCACAAAGTTGGGAGCATGAAATTGTCCAAAATGTCTTGTTATGCTGAGACCTTAAGAGTTCCCTTCACTGGATCTAAGGGGCCAAGCCCAACACCTGAAATCCCACACCATAATCACCCCTCCACCAAATGATTTGGACCACTGCACAAAGCAAGGACCATAAAGACATGGATGAGCGAGTTGGGGTGGAGGAGTCCTGACCTCAACCTGATAGAACACCTTTGGGATGAATTAGAGTGGAAACTGCGAGCCAGGCCTTCTCGTCCAACATCAGTCCCTGACCTCACAAATGTGCTTCTGGAAGAATGGTCAAACATTCCCATAGACACTCCTAAACCTTGTGGACAGCCTTCCCAGAAGAGTTGAAGCAGTTATAGCTGCAAAGGGTGGGCTAACTCAATATTGAACCCTACGGTCCAAGACTGGGATGCCATTAAAGTTCATGTGCGTGTAAAGGCAGGCGTTCCAATACTTTTGGTAATATAGCGTATACAGTGTATAGAGTCTGATATGATATATATGCATAGACTAAGGCTGGCCACAATAGGCCTGGTTAGGTTTCCCTCTTTAACATAACCTGGTTATGTCTGACATCCTCAACACTTCCTGACTTATTGATCCAGAACAAATATGCAGCAAATGAACTCAGAACTTCTGATCTTCCTACTTGCTCTGGGTCAGTGACTCAGAGAGTACTGGAGCCAGAGGATAAGCAGGACAATTAGCATTCTCAGAAGTAGGTCAGCAGTGGCACTGGCAAGGTACGTATTTTGTTTTTCTATCATGTGTCAGCTTCTTTATCTCGAACCTGACGTTTTTCCCTTTAAGATTTCCGTTAAAATATTTGGGAAATGTTTGCATTCCCGTCTTGTTGAAGCATACATTCCTGGAAGCGAGCTAGATGCTCAGCTTAATTTCTCAGGCTGATTCCCCTTGGTGTCTTTTTTTTTTTTTTTTTTATCGCAAGACAAGAGAAATACACATATTGCAAAATGTGCTTACGCCGAAAAGCCTTGCCGTTTATGCAGATTCAGCAATATAACCCTCGCTCCTCGGTTGTTGCCTTTCACTTTTTATCTTGTATTACAGATTACCAAAACCAAAGCACAGAGATTAATAAATTCCAACTTCTAACAGGTGGAGATACATAAAAAGAAAAAAACAGAAAGAAAAAGAATTTGGTGTCATGAGGATTGTAGAATAACTTCGAACTTAAAGAGGGACGGCAATTATTTTACTGTGTAGGAACAGTCATTGCAGCTACCAGGTGGCTGTTCGTATTTTGTAGACAATTTAGTCCTGGATTAAAGGAAACTTGTACTTTGCCCAAGTAGAGCAAATCAACAGGTTTTCTTTAATGGTGGCCACACCAGCTGCATATGCTTACTTTACTGTCACTCCTCCATCACTTTGTTTGTCTATTGTTAAGACATTTGAAACAAAGAGCCAGTTTTCAAACTTTAGAGGGGCTGGACTGTGGCCAATTAAAGTGGAAAATGCCCTGGCAAAGTTCTTTTAAATCCAGAAATCAGGGGGTTGGCAGTTGGAGGTGTCCAGCACAAAGTATCAGCATATGCCGATGATATGCTCTTTTCCCTGAGCAACCGTCGGTGTCCCTCCCAAACCTCCTCTGTGAGTTTGAAATATATGGCATGCTATCCAATTTGAAAATTTATTTCAGCAAATCGGAAGCAATGGGGGTTGGCCTTCCTCCTCCTCTTTGCCAGACCTTGAAACTGAATCTCAAGTTTGGATGGACGGATTCGGCATTGAAGTATTTAGGCACGTATATCCCTTCCAGATTGTCCAGATTGTCTAGTACTTTTGAACTAAATCCCCCCCCCCCCTTGAAGAAGGCTCACACCTTGTTGGAGACTTGGCATCGTGGATTGCAATCTTCTTAAAATTCTACCAATATACCTTTACCTTTTCCAAGCCCTGCCGATAGCGCTACCCTCCCAATATTTTGAGCACATTCCTACATTCCTTATTTGTCAACTTCATCTGGGCATATAAAAGCCCTCAGCTCCCCAGTCGTCAATTCTCACTCCCCAAGCAGTATGAAGGTCTAGCAGTCCCAGATGTCCTGAAATACTACCAGGCAACCCATCTTGGTAGACTAATTGATTGGTGCCGCCACTATGAGGCCAAACTCTGGACACAAATTGAACAAGCTCAAAGTGATATACTGTTAGGAAAAAGAACCTTTTGCCAGCATTCTGGGCGTTTCCGCGGTGGTGCGCGCACTCCCGTGCGCGTCCGCGCGCTCCCGTGCGCGTTCGCGCGCTCCCGTGCGCACCCGCGTGCGCGCGCGCGGCTGTGCGCGCGCACGCGCCGGAAACGGCGCCAAACGGCGCCTATTTAAACCCAGGGACTCTTGCATTGAACTGCTGCTCGTTCTACAGCGTTCCAGACCTGTGTGCCTCAGCTCCCTACCTGTTCCTGTGTTTTTCCTGTTTCCATTTGACCCGGCTTGCCTTGACCTGTTGTCCGCTACCTGCATCGACCCCGGCTATCCACGACCATCCGCTTGTCTACTCCTCTGTACCTCCGCTGCCCGCCCGTTAACGAACCTTTGCCTGAACTTGACGATCCGCTTGCCTAACCCTTTTGTACCTCTCTGCCTGCACGTTGCCAACTCTGCTTGTACGACCATTCTCCTGCTTCGCACGACCCTCTGGAATCTCACTCCTAACATCTGTGACCATCCAGCCCTCGTGCCATCCCGCACTCTTGGGCCTCTGTCTACACTACCAGGGGTCCTTGAATCGGGTGCGCAAGAGCGGTTGTTCCCTGCACAAGACAGACTCCACCGTCAGGTACGTAACATATACCATTAACGAGTGCCGCATGGTGCTATAAGGCTCTACACCGTGCTGGTGATCTGCTCTTTTCCCTGACCAACCCATCGGTGTCCCTCCCAAACCTCCTCCGTGAGTTTGAAATATATGGCATGCTATCCAATTTGAAAATTAATTTCAGCAAATCAGAAGCAATGAGGGTTGGGCTTCCTCTTTGCAAGACCTTGAAATATGGCTTTGAAGTATTTAGGCACGTTTATCCCTTCCAGATTGTCAGGTACTTTCAAACATAATTTTCCCCCTATCTTGAAGAAGACTCACACCTTGTTGGAGACTTGGCATTGTGGATTGAAATCTCCTTAAAATTCTACCAAAATACCTTTACCTTTTCCAAGCCCTGCCCATAGCGTTACCCTCCCAATATTTTAAGCAAGTACATTCCTTATTTGTCAACTTCACCTGGGCACATAAACGCCCTCAGCTCCCCAGTCGTCAACGCTCACTCCCCAAGCAGTACGAAGGTCTAGCAGTCTCAGATGTCCTGAAATACTACCAGGCAACTCATCTTGGTAGACTAATTAATTGGTGCCGCCACTATGAGGCCAAACTCTGGACACAAATTGAACAAGCTCTAAGTGATATACCGAGAAAGAAAGGGACGCAGCACTGGCAGCCCTCTTATTTGTGTGTGCTACTAATATGTGCAAAAATGTGCTACTAAATAAAGTGCAAAAAAATGGATAGATGTGCTGGATACAAAGCAGAAAGCGTGACCGCACTCAGTTGTAGTGAAACATAGTGGAATTTAATGTGGAAAAAACAAAGTAAAATCCATCAATATGCAGGCAAAAGTATGAACCACAGACATACGGTTGACGCGTTTCAACGTCAAACGCGTCAACCGTGTGTCTGTGGTTCATACTTTTGCCTGCATATTGATGGATTTTACTTTGTTTTTTCCACATTAAATTCCACTATTTTTCACTACAACTGAGTGCGGTCACGTTTTCTGCTTTGTTTACGGATCTGGTTGACGGACCATAGACCTGCACCTGCTTGCTGTGATTGTTATCATTCATACATCTGGAGCAGTTCCACCTTCTCTTGTGAATTAGATGTGCTGGTTACACCAGCGTAGTGAGTGGAAAAGACAATACCTGAATCTTATATTCATCAACTCAAAAACATTCATTAACAAGTTATTAAAGTGCTGCAGTACTACTGTGTAAAGTGCAAAAAAAAATAAGTGTGCTGGATACACCAGCATAATGAGTGCAAAAGACAATACCGGAATCCTAAATGAATCAACTCAAAAAAATAAAAAATAAAATACTTGAATCATTAAGCAGTTATTAAAGTGCTGCAGTGCTCATGAGAAGAAAACAGTTAATTTGTGCTTAAAAATAATTCCATATATTATTGGTGTCATAATTCAAAAAATACATAGAAGTTCAAAGTCCCAATAAAAGTGGTTGGTGCTTCTATGCATAAGTAGACAAGTGCTTCCGTGCAGCAAAAACCACTCCAAAGCGTGCGCTGTGCAACTCTCCCCCTTATTCTCTCCTACCCACCAGAAACTAATGACCCACAGCTTTTCAGTCTGGGGTCCACTAAGCTTTATCTGGTGTTCGGATATTCGCAGGGTGATGGTGCCTTTAAGGGCAAGATTTCTCTCAGGGCCAATAAAACTAGTACTAAGAGATCCAGTTATATAGAGCTGTGTATCAGTGATCAGAGCAGCGCCACACTACTTCCTAGATTGCCGAAATATGTGTATAGATGAAGTTAACCTACTAAACTTGTATGTATATCTTTCAGTGTTTATCTTATCTCGTATATATGAATGCCCATGAAGAAGGGATTGGAATATCCTGAAACATGTTGGGCTACTTGACAAGAATTGCGTAAACTATAAGAAAATCTTTCTCTTGCTGGCTATATATGCCATATGGTTGTATAACAACGAAAAAAAGTTAAGATATTTTTGTATTTTGATATTTGTAATAAAAATGTTATTTTTTATACAAATGGTTTAAATTCATTATCTGTGCCCTGAAAATCCCAATAACTCGAGGGGAATTTTGGTCTTTACTAATATTTTTTGGGATGCTGGTACATAGTGTATATACACCCAGGTGATCAGAATAACTCCTATATTGCCGTCGTGCATTCCACGGGCACCGGAAGTGTCGTCACACACTGTTCATAGACCGGAAATTACATTGACGCGTTTCACCCCACCCATGGAGCGTCATCAAGGACATAATTTCCTGTCTAGGAGGCCGTGAATTATATCTAGAACGACTGCTAATCAAATATGTGGGCGTGGAGGTTATTATTCATTTTCACTTCCTGTTGGGTGTAGTAGGCTTCAGCCTCACCAGGTTGAATGCCACTAACCTACACCCTTCAATGTGCAAACCGATGCTCAAAAGTGCAAAGAAAAGAAGTAGTCACGTGACCGGCACGATACTTCCCTTGGTGTAGTGGCTTCAAGTGCATACAAACCCATGGCACTTCCTCCACCCATGTACATAAAGGCCGATGACTGCTGTTTATATTAAACTGCATTGATACTGAGATCACTGGTGCATCTCATAAGACCATATAAAATTATCATAAGACCATATAGTGGTCCAGTATCGTGACGGTCACATGACTACTTCTTTTCTTCGCATTTCGCACTTCTTATTGCATGTCTTGGTCATTCCAGCAAAAATATATACAAAATCGATTGTACATCACCTCTTGAGCGCTGCCAAATCCTGTGTCCCCCTTAACTGGAAAAGCACACAGCCACTGACCATCAGTCGTTGGCTTCACAAAGTGGAGAAAATAAATACGATGAAAGATCTAATTCTCACAGCACAACAAAACGTGAAAAGAATCCTAAGACTTGGAGGCTATGGATAATGTTTGTCCCCTCTGAAGAGGAGACAGCTCTTTTTGAACCATAACTTACCCGTCAGACAATCCCTTCTGACTGCCTGACGTACCGTTACACCACCTCAATCCTCCCTTCCCCATTTCCCTCCTAACCCCCCTTTTTTTCCTCCCCCCTTCACCCCTTCTCACCTCCAGTCTTTTCTCTTTCCTCTATTTCCTATCTTTTAAGAAAAAGGAAAATGGAGTGGGCAGCCCCATATCTTTCTTTAGGTGGCCAACCTTAATGAGATGTTGTAGGCTCTGTAAGGGATTGATGAATCTATGCTAGAAATGTCTTCTTTGTTGATGCTTCAAAGCCTATGAATATTTAGTGTTCACTTACTGGTTAGACATGTTATATGCAATGTAACTAAATGTACCGATATCTATGTACCATTGACATGATGACTTGGAACTGCCTTTTCCTGGTTTAAATGAAATATTTGAAAAAAAAATGCAATCGGCTTGGTGGCCAGTGGGAGTAAGACAATTACATCATTTGTGTCAGTGGGAGGAATAGGGCCCCATCATTGGTGTCAGTGGGAGGTATAGTGTCCCATCATTGGTGTCAGTGGGAGGAATAGTGTCCCATCATTGGTGTCAGTGGAAGGAATAGTGCCCCATTATTGGTGTCAGTGGGAGGAATAGTGTCCCATCATTGGTGTCAGTGGGAGGAATAGTGCCCCATCATTGATGCCAGTGGGAGAAATAGTGTCCCATCATTGGTGTCAGTGAGAAGCATAGTGCCCCTTCATTGCTGTCAGTGGTAGGAATAGTGCCCCATCATTGGTGTCAGTGGGAGGAATAGTGCCCCATCATTGGCGTCAGTGAGAGGAATAGTGCCCCATCATTGGCGTCAGTGAGAGGAATAGTGCCACATCATTGGTGTCAGTGGGAGGTATAGTGCCCCGTCATTGGTGTCAGTGGGAGGAATAGTGCCACATTATTGGTGTCAGGGAGAGGAATAGTGCCCCATCATTGGTGTCAGTGGGAGGAATTGTGCCCCATCATTGGTGTCAGTGTGAGGAATAGTGCCCCATCATTGGCATCAGTGAGAGGAATAGTGCCCCTTCATTGGTGTCAGTGGGAGGAATAGTGACCCATCATTAGTATCAGTGGGAGGAATAGTGCCCCATCATTGGCGTCAGTGGGAGGAATAGTGCCCCATCATTGGCGTCAGTGGGAGGAATAGTGCCCCATCATTGGCGTCAATGGGAGGAATAGTGCCCCAGCATTGGCGTCAGTGGGAGGAATAGTGCCCCATCATTGGTGTCAGTGGGAGGAATAGTGCCCCATCATTGGCGTCAGTGGAAGGAATAGTGCCCCATCATTGGTATCAGTGGGAGGAATAGTATCCCTTCATTGGTGCCAGTGGGAGGAATAGTGCCCCATCATTGGTGTCAGTGGGAGGAATAGTTTCCCGTCATTGGTGTCAGTGGGAGGAATAGTACCCCTTCATTGGTGTCAGTGGGAGGAATAGTGCCCCATCATTGGTGTCAGTGGGAGGAATAGTGCCCCATCATTGGCGTCTGTGAGAGGAATAGTGCCCCATCATTGGTGTCAGTGGGAGGGATAGTGCCCCATCATTGGTATCAGTGAGAGGATTGGTTCCTGAGTTCTGATGTCAGTGGGAGGAATAGTACTCCATTGTGGTTGGAGGAATAGTGCTCTGTCTTTGTTGTCGTTTTATAAATATATTCCTACATGTCAAATTGTCAATTCTTCAGGTCATCTCAGAGACACATTGTCCCAATTCTAAATATGCTTTCAGAGCATATTTTTTCTGATTTGTTCTCTGCTACCCTTAACTCTTTTCACCACCGATAACATTGGGCAGATGTTGACATATAAAACCCAAAATGGACTATTTTCTGTTAGATGTATCTAAATATTCTCAGACTCTCCGTGGGAACTTCTTGATAAATGATCTTTCAAGAAAATAGTGAGATATTCTTTTTCTGTAACTCTCAGCAGTTTTTTTTTTTTTTTTTGCAATAATAATGAGATGGAAAAGGAAGAAGGTTATGCTAAAATCAGGTTCCACCAGCTACGCTTACAGTCTGCTCTACAGGAAACCTAAGCCCAAAACAATTATACTGTTTGTTCCTGGAATAATGAACGGGAGTAATTAGGGAGATGGGCTCAGATCTACCTGCCCTCTCCAGCATATGCTTACTGCTAAATGAGCCTGGCAAAATAAAAAAAGAAGCTTCAAGCAGTCAGAAAACTTATTGCAGGCAATGTTGTAGACGTGATTTATTTTTTCATAAAAACAATGATGAAGTATCTTAAGCAGACATAAACTGTAGTGTTAGGTTCATTTTAATATAATATCCAAGCAACAGAGGGACTAGGAGTATTCATCATCATCAATCACTTACCTTTTAGATTTGAAAAGAAAGTCACATGGTGCCCTGGTTTTAGGTCGCATGACCTGGAGCCATGACAGCAATGACCTGGAGCAATGGCAGCAATGCAACAGGGAGACTAGGAGAAGTGATCAATCGCTTATCTTTGAGACCTGAAAAGCAAGCCCCATGGTGCCCTGGTTTTAGGTCACATGACCTGTAACCCTGGTAGCAATAACCTGCAGCCATGGTTAGGAATGCAAAAGGGGAACTAGGAGTAATGATTAAACAGTCACCCATGAGATTTTAAAAGCAAGTACCATGGTGCCCTGGTTTAGGGTCATATGACCTGAAGCCATGGCAGAAATGACTTGGAGCCAAGGTAGCAATGTAACAGGGGGGCGAAGAGTAGTCATCACTTACCCTTGACATTTGAAAAAGAAGTCCCAAGGTGCCCTGGTTGATCTGGAGCCATGGTAGCAATGAAACCGGGGGGGACTAAGAATAGTCATCACTTACCCTTGAAATTTGAAAAAGAAGTCCCAAGGTGGCATGCTTTTAGGTCATATGACCTGGAACCCTGGTAGGAATGACCTGGAGCCATGGTAGGAATGAAATAGGGGAACTAGGAGTAGTGATCAATCAGTTACCCTTAAGATTATAAAATCAGGTCCCATTGTGCCCTGGTTTTAGGTCATATGACCTGGAGCTATGACAGCAATGACTTGGGGCCATGGTTGCAATGAGTAGTCATCACTTACCCTTGACATCTGAAAAAGAAGTCCCAAGGTGCCCTGGTTTTATGTCACATGATCTGAAGCCATGGTAGCAATGACCTGGAACCATGGTAGGAATGCAACAGGGGGAAGAAGAGTAGTTACCACTTACCCTTTACATTTGAAAAATGAACCCCAAGGTGCCATGATTTTAGGTCAGTTGATCTGGAGCCATGGTAGCAATGACCTGGAGCCATGGTAGGAATGCAACAAGGGGAACAAGCGTTATCAATCACTCACTCACCCTTGATATTTGAAAAGCAAGTCCCAAGGTGTTCTTGTTTTAGGTCACTTGATCTGGAGCCACGGTAGCAATGCAACAGGAGGACAAAGTTTAGTCATCACTTGAAATTTCAAAAATAAGTCCCAAGGTGCCTTGGTTTCAGGTCACATAACCTGGAGCCCTGGTAGCAATGACCTGGAGCCATGGTAGGAATGCAACAGGGGGACTAGGAGTAGTGATCAGTCACCCTTTAGGTTTGAAAAGCAAGTCCCATGGTGCTCTGTGTGATGAACGGCTGCCACCGTCTAAGTGCCAGCCACCTGAGAGCGATTCTTACTGGGCTAATTCAAGCAATTAACCCTTTCACTGCCACCACTGACCTTTGATCCGAAGTGTCAGGTCTCCAACAGTGAGCAATACCAATTATGTATTTTAAGAATAACCACCTGTAACACACGCTGTCACCACAGACAGGGATATTCAGATGAGTTATCCTAAACAGTAGCGCTCTTCAAAGGAGCAGGTTCATCATAGCTTGCATTAAGAGCTTTAGGGACAAGATTAACACTTTTCAGAATAAGGTTTAATAATGGAAAGGTCAAAATTGGTGCAGATAAAATATTTACAGAAAAATGGTGTCACAAAGTAATTAGAGACATAATATACAGCAGCAAAAAGATAAGACTGAATGGAAGGGGAAAAGGTTACTTGCATTTAAATGTCAGTGATTTATCAGAGATTCGTTGATGAGTCCACAGGTTCTCGGATGATTGTTCTTTGATGGTAAGGTTAGAACTCTCCACTGTCCGGTCTATTCCCTTTTTCTCTGGAGGCCAAGGGGTGGGGACATATGCCCCTGACCACTCACATGGGTAAGGAGGGCCTGTGGGCTGTCCGGAGTGGACCGTGGAATAACAACCTTCCCTGATATGCAATTTGCAGTATAAAAATCATATATATTGGGAGGGGATCACCGTGCAGCCCCAACATTAAGGAATTCAAGCTCAGCATGCACAGTGCATTAAAATAAGTCTAAACACAACAGACTTGTCACTCTCCGTTATCCTGGGAAGAGGAGAAACTATTAGTGGTTTCCCGTATGATCGAATTCATCGACATTTGGATTAGTTTTATTCGGTATAAATTTCCACATTCAAATATATACTTTTTATTAAGATGTCACGTTCCTATCTGGAGTTATGAAATGTGGGTGAATTTCTTACCTTTAAGATTGCTTGAGGGTCTCTGGAATGTCACAGCTGCCTGGGGGAGGGGGTTTATCGCCTTTATTATCTCAGGCATCCTGTGCTGTCTCTTAATGGATATGAATTATTGGTTTATGATCGGGCTTGCCAAATCACCTTCAGACCATTTGGAGCCTGTTACAGGGACCTATGAATTCCTAATAAGATGGGAGGGAGGACGAGAAGTGAGGGGTTTCCGAAGTTAGAACCGACATGGCTGACCCTTCACAAAATGGTTGCCAGTTTTCATGTGTTCTGCACGTGATCTCGTTACACCCTGGTTTTAGGTCATATGACCTGGAACTATGACAGCAATGACTTGGGGCCATGGTAGCAATGCAACAGGGGGGCGAAGAGCAGTCATCATTTACTCTTGACATTTGAAAAAGGAAAAAGAAGTCCCAAGGTGCCCTGGTTTTATGTCAAATGATCTGAAGCCATGGTAGCAATGACCTGGAGTCATGGTAGGAATGCAACGGGGGGGGTTATCACTTACCTTTGAAATTTGAAAAAGGAGTCCAAAGGTGCCCTGGTTTTAGGTCACTTGATCTGGAGTCATGGTGGCAATGCAACAGGGAGACAAAGTATAATCATCACTTGCCCTTGAAATTTGAAAAAGAAGTCCTAAGGTGCCCTTGGTTTTAGGTCACATGATCTGGAGCCATGGTAGCAATGACCTGGAGCCATGGCAGGAGTGCAACAAGGTAACTAAGAGTAGTGGTCATTCACCCTTAAGATTTGAAAAGCAAGTCCCATTGTGCCCTGGTTTTAGGTCACATGACCTGGAACCATGGCAGCAATGACTTGGAGCCATGGTAGCAATGCAACAGGGGGACGAAGTGTAGTCATTACTTACCCTTAGGAATTTGAAAAAGAAGTCCTAAGATGCCCTGGTTTCAGGCCACATGATCTGAAGCCATGGTAGCAATGCACCAGGGCTTTCAAATACTAGTGAATTTCTCATTTAATGTAAACGCAGAGGGCAGAGTCTAAAGCCGGGTACACACGATCAGATAATGGGACGAATTTTCTTCCAGTTTTTGTTGCATGCTATAGTCTCATATCGAAAGGGAAGAGATTACCCAATATACAAAAATTCTCGTATGACAGAACTCAACTTCAGAAGTGACGTAATGTGTTGAATTGTTTTGTGTTCTTTCGTTTCTGAGCATGTGTAGTCTCTTTTTGTGCGGACGAAAACTATACTGATTAGACGAAAATTGGACGTTGTGTTCACAAGCGACAAACATTTTCGAGCCTGCACATCAAGTTTTTGTCATTCGGAAACGGCTATCGAAAGCACCATACTAGCGTTCAGAAGATCGGCAGATCGTTAGTTAGACGAAATTTTATTTCCGATTTTCTGATCGTGTGTACGGGCCTTTAGTCTATGTGTTTGCTTAGTTTAGTGAATTGCTGTTTGTTTAACCGATTCCCGACCGGCTCACGTACATTTACTGCTGCAATGTGGCAGCATATCACGAATCGCCGTTTATAACCCGTCGGTGGCGGGCTCTCGTGCCTGCTGCGAGCTCCCTTAGTGTGGCCGCAGGTCGGGTGGACTCGATGTCCGCCGGCGACCTGCGATCGCCTGTGAGAGAGGAAGAATGGCAAACCGCCGATGTAAACATGGCGGTTTCCCGCTCTGTCAGGCGACATGACAGAGATCTAGTGATCCCTGTATTCAGGAACAGTTAGATCTCTGGTGCCCCTGTCAGCCCAGCCCCCTCACAGTTAGAACACGCCTAGGGAACACAGTTAACCCCTTCCCTGCCAATGACATTTAAACAGTAATAAGTGGGTTTTTTTTAGATCTGATCGCTGTATAAATGTCAACGGTCCCAAAAAAGTGTAAAAAATGTCTGATCTGTCCGCCGCAATATCGCAGTCCCAATAAAAATCGCCATTACCAGTTAAAAAAGAAATAATACAAAAACGGCATAAATCCATTTTCATGGTTTGTAAACGTGGAAACTTTTGCGCAACCCAATCAATAAATGCTGATTGCGATTTTTTTTTACCACAAATATGTATAAGAATATAAATCGGCTAAAACTGGTGAATAAATTAGTTTTTTATATATATTTTTTTGGATATGCATTGTAGCAAAAAGTAAAAAATATATATATATTTTTTTTCAAAACTGTTGGTCTTCTTTTTGTTTATAGCGCAAAAAATTAAAACCGCAGAGGTGATCAAATACTGCCAAAAGAAAGCTCTATTTGTGGGGAAAAAAAAGGACGCCAATCTCGTTTGGGTACAACGTTGCACGGCCACGCAATTGTCAGTTAAAGCGACGCAGTGCCGAATTGCAAAAAGTGCTCTGGTCATCAAGGGGTAAATCCTTCCGGGGCTGAAGAGGTTAAAGCCCAACTAAACATTCCATTTTTTCTTTTTAAATATGTTTACTTCAATTTTGAAATTTTAGTACAAAAGTACAATACAGATGTATAAAATAACATTAACAAGAATAAGAAGTTTCAAAGTAAAAATTCTATTTTAATCAGCTACAGTCAGGTCCATAAATATTGGGACATCGACACAATTGTAATCTTTTTGGCTCTATACACCACCACAATGAATTTGAAATGAAAGGAATAAGATGTGCTTTAACTGCAGACTTTCATTTGAGGGCATTTACATCCGAATCAGGTGAACGGTGTAGGAATTACAACAGTTTGTATATGTGCCTCCCACTTTTTAAGGGACCAAAAGTAATGGGACAAATTAACAATCATAAATCAAACTTTCACTGTTTAATACTTGGTTTCAAATCCTTTGCAGTCAATTACAGCCTGAAGTCTGGAACGCAGAGACATCACCAGGCGCTGGGTTTCATCCCTGGTGATGCTCTGCCAGGCTACTGCAACTGTCTTCAGTTCCTGCTTGTTCTTGGGGCATTTTCCCTTCAGTTTTGTCTTCAGCAAGTGAAATGCATGCTCAATCTGATTCAGGTCAGGTGATTGGCTTGGCCATTGCATAACATTCCACTTCTTTCCCTTAAAAAACCCTTTGTTTGCTTTCGCAGTATGCTTCGGGTCATTGTCCATCTGCACTGTGAAGCGCCGTCCAATGAGTTCTGAAGCATTAGGCTGAATATGAGCAGATAATATTGCCCCAAACACTTCAGAATTCATCCTGCTGCTTCTGTCAGCAGTCACATCATCAATAAATACAAGAGAAGCAGTTCCATTGCCAGCCATACATGCCTACACCATGACACTACCACCACCATGCTTCACTGATGAGGTGGTATGCTTTGGATCATGAGCAGTTCCTTTCCTTCTCAATACTCTTCTCTTCCCATCACTCTGGTACAAGTTGATCTTGGTCTCATCTGTCCATAGGATGTTGTAGAACTGTGAAGGTTTTTTTAGATGTTGTTTGGCAAACTCTAATCTGGCCTTCCTGTTTTTGAGGCTCACCAATGGTTTACATCTTGTGGTGAACCCTCTGTATTCACTCTGGTGAAGTCTTCTCTTGATTGTTGACTTTGACACACATACGCCTACCTCCTGGAGAGCGTTCTTGATCTGGCCAACTGTTGTGAAGAGTGTTTTCTTCACCAGGGAAAGAATTCTTCGGTCATCGACAACAGTTGTTTTCCGTGGCCTTCGGGGTCTTTTGGTGTTGCTGAGCTCACCGGTGCATTCTTTCTTTTTAAGGATGTTCCAAACAGTTGATTTGGCCACACCTGATGTTTTTGCTATCTCTCTGATGGGTTTGTTTTGTTTTTTCAGCCTAATGATGGCTTCACTGATAGTGACAGCTCTTTGGATCTCATATTGGGAGTTGACAGCAACAGATTCCAAATGAAAATAGCACACTTAAAATGAACTCTGGACCTTTTATCTGCTCCTTGTAAATGGGATAATGAGGGAATAACACACACCTGGCCATGGAACAGCTGAGCAGCTTTGTCCCATTACTTTTGGTCCCTTAAAAAGTGGGAGACACATATACAAACTGTTGTAATTCCTACAATGTTTACCTGATTTGGATGTAAATACGCTCAAATTAAAGCTGAAAGTTTGCAGTTAAAGCACGTCTTGTTTGTTTCATTTCAAATCCATTATGGTGGTGTATAGAGCCAAAAAGATTAGAAGTGTGTCGATGTTCCATATTTATGGACCTGACTTTAAATACTACATTTCAGGTGCGGCAGCTACATCCTGAGTAGAAAAGCCTTTTCCCTGTAAGAAATAAACAAGGGGGTAAAAACACACCCATAGCAATAATTAAACAATGCTCAGTGAGGGGCGGCCCCAGATCAGAGCCATACTCCCCATGATGGGGCTTCACCCAATTGAAGGGTGTGGTTCCAGAGGCTGACAAACTAGTGCACAAATTGTGATTGTGATTAGAGATCACAAAGAATACCTCTAAGGGAACTACTTGGCCATAAAACTGAATTTTATTTAAAAAATGTTAAAATACAAAAACACAATATTACTGTTGCAGATAAACTTTAACCACTTGCCGACCACCCGCCGCAGAGTGACAGCGACAAAGTGGCTCGTTATCGCAAACCGCCATCACCTGACGGCGGCCGCGATAACGAGTATTGTGAGCGCGGGTGTGCGTTCACTGTGTTCTGGGGAGCCAGGGAGTGGGTAGGGCGGACACGATCGCTCCCCCCGCAGTGAGAGAGCGGAGGTCCGTGTAAGTAAACACGAATCTCCGTTCTGACAGTGGGGGAAGGGCTGTGATCACAGGCTTCCTGTGTATGGAAGCCCTGATCACTCCCCTCCCCCTGGCTGCCCAGCCCCCATACAGTTAGAACACACTAAGGGAACACAGTTAACCCTTAGAGCGCCCCCTCCAGGTTAACCCCTTCACTGCCAATGGCATTTACACAGTAATCAGTGCATTTTTATAGCACTGATCGCTGTATAAATGCCAATGGTCCCAAAAAAAGTGTCAGAATGGTCCAATATGTCCACCGCAATATCACAGTACCGATAAAAATCGCAGATCGCCTCCATTACTAGTAAAATAAAATAAAAATAAAAACCCCAGAAATGAATTCTCATCATTCGTAATCGTGGCAACTTTTGCGCAAACCAATAAACTCCCATTGTGATTTTTTTTACTGAAAATATGAGAAAGAATATAAATCGGCCAAAACCAATGAAAAAACAAGTTTTTTTATATTATTTTTTGTATTTGTATTTTAGCAAAAAGTACGAAAAACTGGGTTTTTTTCAAAATTGACGCTTTTTTCTGTTTATAGCGGTGATCAGAAATGACGCAGAGGGGATCAAATACCACCAAAAGAAAGCTCTATTTGTGGGGAAAAAAGGACGCAAATTTTGTTTGGGTACAACGTCCCACGACTGCGCAATTGTCAGTTAAAGCGACGCAGTGCCGAATTGCAAAAAGTGCTCTGGTCCTAAAGGGTAAAATCCTTCCGGGGCTGAAGTGGTTAAAAAGACAACGTTGTCTTGCAGCTCAGACTTGCCGGCAGAAACATCACCCACTATCATCCACACACACTCAATCAATCCACCTATCTGTGGCTTAGGGAATGGGACAAGGGCAGTCCTAAGGGTCAAAAATGGGAATCTGCTTCTTGGTAGACAGGGAAACCCTGTGTTCATATGTGTGTGCTGCTATATTCACCAAAGATGGCCGATTCCTCAAGATAATGGTGAATTGGTCAAGAAACCGTGTGGTCGTTGTCC
This sequence comes from Glandirana rugosa, assembly GCA_018402905.1. Lineage (NCBI taxonomy): Eukaryota > Metazoa > Chordata > Amphibia > Anura > Ranidae > Glandirana > Glandirana rugosa. Next base: position 1,559,327 of record BLSH010012857.1, on the reverse strand, counting down.
CTGGCTGGATGGGGAGAAATAGGCTGGATGTAAACGGAAGTTGTTGGCCAGCTCACTGAGTAATGAATCCTATGGATATGGCAGTTCAGTGCATGTAAATGCATGGATCCAGTAAGTGGTGAGGTCTAATATGTGTAAGGCAGCCGTCTGCTGCAAGCAAAAACACAATACATGGGCCGTGTTGGCCGTAGCTCACCAGTCTCCAGGTAAAGAAAGAGGTCCCAGTCAGGAATCCAATGGGGTGGACTTCCGTATGGATCCTCCAGCCACCAGATGTTTAGTCCACTCCAATGGGGGCACCACTAGGGCCAGTTGACACGCCGACCTACCCACGGGGTGGGGGGGAGTCTGGGCAGTATGTCCAAGCTGACGATGGTACGATGGCGCGTTTCGTCCACCACTCGCAAACTTCCTCTGAGCCTTTTTCCTGTAAGCATGCATGCGTGCTGAGTGTGTGGAAGCAGTGGTCTATTTGCAGAGGTTCAACATGTCCTCTTCTAAGTAAGACCTATGGCTCTGCCATCAGCAAGCCTCATGCTCCCTGCTGAGCTCCCTGCTGATTGGCGATATCTAGCTTTGACATGGGGGGGAGATTGGGGTGAGGGGGGCCTGTCTGAACTCTAGAATGCGTACTAAGAAGTGCTGGATAGTGTCGCCGGTTGCGATAGAGGAAGGACAGGTGAGTAGAAAGGGGTCTGGACAGCACTCTTTGCTGAGATACTGCTCTGCATGTACAAGGAGACAATAGGGGTTGATTTACTAAAACCGGAGCGCTCAGAATCTGGTGCAGCTGTGCATGGCAGCCAATCAGCTTCTGACAATAAGCCATGGGTCCCACCGGTGCGGCTTTGAAATCGCGCTACTTCACCGCGGTTTCAAAGCCCCACATCAATTGCACTGCTGATTTAATTTGCGCCTTGCAGAAGTCTATGCAAGTCGCATTTAAATCTGTAAAAAGTAGTACACAAACCTTTTTCATAATCACAGCGGCATGTTCCATTGGCAGCAATGGGGTGCGACTTGTCATAAACCTTGCTTAAACCTGGAAGCTGATTGGTTCCTATGCAGAACTGCACCAGATTTTGCACTCTCCAGGTTTAGTAAATCAACCCCACTGTCATTTTATGGCACTTATAAAAAAAAAAAAAAAAAAAAAAACGCTCTCCCACTTACCCCTCATTCACATTAAATGTGGCTTTGAAATTGTGCGACTTCATCAGAAACCGTACAATTTCAAAGCCACATTGCCGTGCGATTGTGGGTGTTGCTTTGAAGACATTTGTACAGCTTCATGCACAGATGTGTATGCAAATCGCACCTCAAAATCGCCAAAAGTAGTGCAGGAACTACTTTCTTAAATTGTTGTTGCGGCACCACAAAGTTGGCGTCACTCCAATTTGAACGGCGTAATGGCTGACAATAGGGTGCGACTTGTCATGGGTCGCTGCAATGTGAACGAGGGCTGAGGTCAGAGGTCACCAGAAGACTGGCGACTGCTACTTTGTCACCTGGCTCCTAGGAGTACATAACTTGGTCAAAGCATTGCGCTGCCAACGTTTTACCTCCTGTTTTTATTTTTACACTGGGTTGTCAATTTTTCGCTCTCCACTCCGGCACGAAATTTATTCAGAAAAACCACAAACGTCTGCATCAGGTCATGAAAACTAAAACTACATTACATAAAAATTGTATGCATAATAAAGAAGCAAAAGCCACAGCGAATTAGCATGCAGTAATGACTATTACCGATATCACTTTATCCTATTATAAATGAATCACTAATGTGCTTTACTGCTGAATTGGGTGCAATCTGGCATTCATCTAAAGAATTTAATGGATTTATTGTAAAGGCATTAAGATTGGGGCAGCGAGATTTTCATTTCAGTAAACAAGTTCATTTCATAATTTAACTACTTACATTGGGGGGAGGTCAGGATGACAGGTTGCAATCATATATATAAATATTGTGAGGCACTGGCAGGGCAGGATTATAGACGGTGTATATGTGTCACCTAGGTTCCTCACATACACATGGTGAGGGACTCCAAGGTCGATGACTGATGTGGAGAAACAAACTTGATTGGTTGTCAGTATCTGATTACGTTCTGTCTCTGTCCTGGAGCCCAGAGGCTTTGTAGAGTTTTGGGTGCGATAAGCTTCCCTTCCTAAGTCTACACTCATCAGCCACTTTATTAGGTACGCCTTGCTAGTACCGGGTTGGACCCCCTTTTGCCTTCAGAATTTCCTTCATTCTTGGTGGCATAGATTCAACAAAGTGTTGGAAACGTTCCTCAGAGATTTTGGTCCATAGTGACATGATAGCATCACGCAGTTGCTGCAGAATAGTTGGCTGCACATCCATGATGCCAATCCCCCGTTCCACCACATCCCAAAGGTGCTCTATTGGATGAGATGTGGTGAGTGTGGAGGCCATTGGAGTACAATGACCTCATTGTCCAGTGGTGAGATGATTGGATGAGATGTGGTGAGTGTGGAGGCCATTGGAGTACAATGACCTCATTGTCCAGTGGTGAGATGATTGGAAGAGATGTGGTGAGTGTGGAGGCCATTGGAGTACAATGACCTCATTGTCCAGTGGTGAGATGATTGGATGAGATGTGGTGAGTGTGGAGGCCATTGGAGTACAATGACCTCATTGTCCAGTGGTGAGATGATTGGATGAGATGTGGTGAGTGTGCAGGCCATTGGAGTACAGGGACCTCATTGTCCAGTGGTGAGATGATTGGATGAGGTGTGATGAGTGTGGAGGCCATTGGAGTACAGTGGCCTCATTGTCCAGTGGTGAGATGATTGGATGAGATGTGATTAGTGTGGAGGCCATTGGAGTACAATGACCTCATTGTCCAGTGGTGAGATGATTGGATGAGATGTGATGAGTGTGGGGGCCATTGGAGTACAATGACCTCATTGTCCAGTGGTGAGATGATTGGATGAGATGTGGGGAGTGTGGAGGCCATTGGAGTACAGTGACCTCATTGTCCAGTGATGAGATGATTGGATGAGATGTGGGGAGTGTGGAGGCCATTGGAGTGCAATGACCTCATTGTCCAGTGATGAGATGATTGGATGAGATGTGGGGAGTGTGGAGGCCATTGGAGTACAATGACCTCATTGTCCAGTGATGAGATGATTGGATGAGATGTGGTGAGTGTGGAGGCCATTGGAGTACAGGGACCTCATTGTCCAGTGGTGAGATGATTGGATGAGATGTGGTGAGTGTGGAGGCCATTGGAGTACAGTGACCTCATTGTCCAGTGGTGAGATGATTGGATGAGATGTGGTGAGTGTGGAGGCCATTGGAGTACAGTGACCTCAATGGTCAGCAACAATACTCAGGTAGGCCATGGGGTTTAAACCATGATCAATTGACACTAAGGGGCCCAAAGTGTGCCAAGAAAATATCATCCACACCATTACACCACCACCACCAAAAGCCTGAACCGGTGATACAAGGCAGGATGGATCAATGGGCCAAATCCTGGCCCTACCATCAGAATGTCACAGCTGAAATGGAGACTCATCAGACCAGGCAATGTTTCTCCAATCTTCTATTTCCCAATTTTGGTGATCCTGTGCAAATTGTAGCCTCAGTTTCCTGTTCTTAGCTGACAAGAGTAGCACCCGGTGTGATCTTCTGCTGCTGTAGCCTATCTCAGTGGCGGCCCTCCCCATCCATGCGTCCGGCCCCCAAATCTACATGCAGGGTGCCGGATGCAGGAATTCCAATGGGGGAGGTGTTTTTTTTTTTTTGAAGCAGGTGATTAGAGCCAGAGGCTCTAATGGGCTTTAAAAAAGAGTGGGCTCAGGGCGCAGAGCACTGCGCTCCGAGCCCACCCAGCTGTGTGATAATAGTGACAGTTGTGTGACAAAAACTCTTTCTCTCTCTCGCTAAAAAGAAACAAGCACTGCCTGTTTTGGGGAACCCATTAAGGGACACTGTGGTTGCCACCTTTTCTTCAAGCCAAACCTGAACACATTAGCAGGAGAGGCCCATTTTTTTCCCCTAGTATATACTATAAGATTATAAAAGACCCAGGACACCTTTGGGCGCCCCAAGAAGAGTAGTAATGCAGCGCACTATATGCACTGGGGCAAACAGCGGGTGTGGCAAAACTGCTCTTGACATAATCGTTCCATCCCCCAGCAATGCCAAACCTGCCCCCAGACAGCCGCCCATAGCTCCCAGATGGCAACAGATTTGTGTGTGACATGGGGAGCCACAGCCCAATCTGAATCATGTGTCCGGGTTTCAGGCAGACAGAAACCCAGACACATGATTCAAAACCCCAACTGTCCGGGTGAATCCTGGACAGGTGGCAACCCTAGGGGGCACCCTGCTTAGAAAGTAATTGATGAGTGTATGTTTTGTTTGTTTCATAGACTTACTGTACAAAGCCTCCCCCCCCCCCCCCCACGCACACACATTGAAACTTTGATGCCTTGCTGAAAAAAATAGACATGCTTGAGCTATTACTGGGAGTCCCTGTCCAAAGCGTAGCACCTTGCTAGGCTGTCAGGTAAATGTAGTTCTTTTTGAGCTCCTTTGTAATCAGTGGAGCAGATGCTTTGGACTGATCAGGGTCCCACAGGCTGCAGGCTTGATTGCCTCTCCCTGCTTTCTTGAAGACTCCAGAACATATGAGTGGAGCAGGACAAATGAGCAGCCTGCATGTTTATGGAGTCTCAGCCAATCCCTATGGAGGTGTGCCCAATAGGTGGCTGCAGAGCACATGAATAATCTGGGGTTGGAGCAGTCAAGGGTCTTGTTCAGGAGGAGAGATTCCCAGTCGGGAGGACTACTGCCCTCCCACTGTTTTCTTCAAGCCAAACCGAACACTTTGGCGGCATACATCATAGTCCCCTTATATCAGCCCCCCCCCTTAGGGATTCCACTATTAAATCAGAGTCCCCTTATATCAATGCCCCCCAAAGATCTCCCATTACATCAGAGTGCCATTATATCAGTGCCCCCCCTTAGAGCTTCCCCCATTACATCACAGTCCCCTTATATCAATGCCCCCCTCCCCAGAGATCTCCCATTACATCAGAGTCCCCTTATATCAGTGCTCCCCTTAGAGACCCCCCCCCCTATTTTTTTTCAAAAATGCAGCGCAATTTCCTATTACAATTCTATTAGTTTATATGTGGAAAAATATGGCTGAGGCACAGGCTCAGTAACCTAAAACTTGTTTTGACTGGGAGGCTGCATGGGCCCCCCTGAAGCATGGACGGGGTTGCAATTGCACCCATGCCTGGAGGTATGTGTGTCTGGGTATCAGGTGGACTGCAACCTGGACACAACTATCAAAACCCGGACTGTCCGGGTCAAACCCAGGCAGATGGCAACCCTACTTCCCAGGCAGCCCAGGTGGTGCTTGCTAAGACGCACAACGAGGTAACAGCTAAGCTAGAGCTGGGGGGGCCTACTGAAAATCTCTGAAGCTAAAGGGGTTGGGGGGGTTCACCTAACATATTTACCTTTGCCACTGGTGCAGGAGGTGAGGGGAAATCATCCAATGGGGACGCATGTTCTGGTGACAATTTTCTAAGAGGGTATTCCCCTCACTTTGGAGAGATTTCCTCTAACGTCTGAAGAACATTAACTCTTGTGGTAGCAAAAGCCCAACTAATTGTTGAGAGGTGTTTGGTTGGACTCATGATTACAATGAGTCACTGGTGTTTGGGAGTTTTCCTTGATGTGATCGCGCTTGCATGCCCCCGACTGCCCTCTGAAATCTATAGCAAGCCAATATCTGAAGTTTCTGCAAGCTTCGGCATTAACGAAGCCTGTTGATAGCTGTTGCATCTACTGCTGGTGTGCATAAATCAAGAAAACACTTTTATCTTTTTTTTGCTTTTGTTTATTTTTTTGTTTTCATTTTTTTTCTTCTTCTTAACCAAAACTATAGAAAAACAAGGCAAAAAAAAAAAAAAAAGACAGCAGCGTGTAAAGCACAGCCAGAAATAGTTTAATTGATTCGCACAGTCTTTTGAATTATCGACTGGGAGAGAAGCGAGGAATAAAAGCATTTTTCTGACAGAACAACAAGTTAAATATTTGATGAGGTCGCCTGGCCCCGAAATTCCATTGGCTGAAGAGAAGACAGGTGTAATCAAGCAAAAGCTGACTGATTCACGCGTCAATCCTCTGCACCTGCTCTCTCCCACACAAACTTTATCCTCGGCTCTTTACAGATGGTTTAGCATTGATGACATAACTTAGGGGACTAGCTGCGTGCATCATAGCTAAATCTTCCCCTAGAGCAGTGGTTCTCAACTCCGGTCCTCAGGACCCACCAACAGGCCAGATTTTAAGTATTACCTTGGGGAGATGCAGACTAGAATACTGCAATCACTGAGCAGCAAATGCTATCACCTGTGATGTATTTCAGTTATCCTGCAAACCTGGCCTGTTGGGGGGTCCCAAAGACCGGAGTTGAGAATCACTGCCCTAGAGATAACCGTCTTAAAGGGTGACTCCACTTCCGTGGGGAAAAAAAGAATGAGCAAACAAAAAACTAATAATATATCGTATATGATTGCGACACAAGTCATATTGTCATTGAATGTTATTAAAAATTACCTTTCCTTTTCAATCTGCAGCGGCTGTAATTTCCTGCAAAATTCAATATGGCCGCCTGGAGGCGCTCTGTACACAGATGGTATACAGATAGGGTTGCCACCTCATCCCTTTAAACCCGAACTCATATGAATTACACAGCTTCTGAGGTTAATTTAATGCAGATGAGGCACCAAGCGAGTTTAATTACCACCTTAATCAGCCACAGAACAACCTGTGTAATTAGTATGTGTTCGGGTTTAAAGGGATGAGGTGGCAACCCTATATACAGTGCCCCCCAACTCCCCCAGAAATGTAATTTCCTGCTTGCATGATTGACTTTAGCCTAAAGTCTCCTTTCACACCGGTGCCCCCCGAGCGTTAGCGGTAAAACACCGCTAATTTGTGGCGCTTTGCCGCTCATTATAGCGCCACTATTCGGGCAGCGGTGCGCTTCTAACGGGTTCAAAGTGCCAGTTTGCGGCACGCCCGTAGCGGTGTTCAGGCACTTCGGGAGCGCTGCCCCATTGTTTTCAGGAGTGGTGAATACAGCGCTCCCACACTGCTGTAAATATGCGGCTTGCAGGACTTTTTTTACCGCCCCGCAAGCGCACCGCCCCAATGTGAAAGCACTCGGGCTTTCACACTGGGGTGTATTGCGGGGAGTTTTTCAGGCGCTATTTTTAGCGCAGAAGCGCCTGAAAAACTCCTTGGTGTGAAAGGGGTCTTAGACCTGATTTTTTTTCCCCTTTGGGAGTATCTCACCAAAAAATTACATTTTTGTTGCAGGAGATGCCCAAAATCTGATTTTCCCAGAAGTCTGCACTAACATACAAGTCAGATTTTGGGCATCTCTTTCAACAAAAATGTAATTTTTGGTGAGATAGACCCGAAGGAAAAAAAAATCAGGTCTAGAGGGATTAGGGTTGCCACCTCATCCCTTTAAACCCAAACAAATATGAATTGCAAAGGTTCTGAGGCTAATTTAATGCAGATAAAGCACCGAGTGAGCTTAATCACCACCTTAATCAGCCACAGAACCTTGATATGTGTTCGCTTTTAAAGGGATGAGGTGGCAACCCTAAGAGGGATGCAGACCCTGCCACTTTCCTCATTAGAACCCCGCAGGTACAGCAGCTGATTGATAATTATAAAATCACTCCCATTAGATTCACTTGGACACTGGGGTTGATTTACTAAAGGCAGATAGAATGTTCAGTTGCTCCAGAGGTTAGTAAATGAGGTAAAGCTGCACTTTGCAAAGAATACCCAATCACATGCAAGAAAATAAAAAGAAAAAATAGCATTTTTGCTTGCACATGATTGGATAATGGAAGTCAGCAGAGCTTCAGCTAATTTACTAAGCGCTGGAGCAACTGCTGTTGCAGAGTGCACAGTCTATTTGTCCTTAGTAAATCAACCCCAAAGTGTTGATCACTGTTCTCCTTGCTGGAGAGGAAGTTGTACTTGTGGACCTGCAGTGCAAAGATCACCATGCTTCTGCTGCATATGCTTTATTGTGTGAATCTGTGCTACCATCACCTCCCGTGTCCCCTTTTTTCTATTACCAGACAACAGATCACAATTTCTCAGGGGGGGCAGCTTTGTCACGAAGAAGTAAAGTTCTTCCTCTCCCAAGATGGCCCCTTCACACTAAAACACAATGCAGAACAAGGCATAGTACATCAATGCTAAGAAAAAGATTAGTTCCAGGGAGCCTACAGGCACCACAAATAACATATGTTGGTTTGCCATTTTTTTTTTGGGCTCAGCTTCCACAGGTGAGGTCCTCTTTAAGATAAAATGTCCCAGCATTTTCAGACCTCAAGAAATGAGATAGGCCGTCAGTACATCAGGATTGATTAATTTTCAGATATACACTATATTTCCAAAAGTATTGGGACACCTGCCTTTACACTCACCTGAACTTTAATCGCATTCCAGTCTTAAGCTCCGTACACACGATGCAAATTTCGGACGGGGATTTTCGTACGACGACCGATCTTCCGATTTTCGGATCGTTAGTATGGTTCTTTCGACAGCCGATTTCTATTTTTCGGACGACAAAAGCTGGATGTGCAGACTATACATTTTTTTGCCAGATGTGAACGTTCGATTTTTGTTTGGTGAGTACGGTTTTCGTCCACAAAAAATCGTAAGTGCAAGACTACGCATGCTCAGGAACGAAAAAATACGTACAAAGCTATTCAACACATTACGTCACTTCTGACGTTGAATTCGGTCGTACGAAAATTTTCGTATTGTTAGTACGCTCTTCATTTTGGACATGAGACTAGCTTCCAACAAAAAAACGGATGTTCTGTTGTCTGAAAATCTAAGCGTGTGTACGAGGCTTTAGTCCGTAAGGTTCAACATTGAGTTGGCCCACCCTTTGCAGCTATAACAGCTTCAACTCTTCTGGGAAGGATGTCCACAAGGTTTAGGAGTGTCTATGGGAATGTTTGACCATTCTTCCAGAAGCCCATTTGTGAGGTCAGGCACTGATGTTGGATGAGAAGGCCTGGCTCGCAGTCTCCGCTCTAATTCATCCCAAAGGTGTTCTATCGGGTTGAGGTCAGGACAGTCAAGCTCCTCCACCCCAAACTCGCTCATCCATGTCTTTATGGACCTTGCTTTGTTCTCTGGTGCGCAGTCATGTTGAAACAGGAAGAGGCCATCCCCAAACTGTTCCCACAAAGTTGGGAGCATGAAATTGTCCCAAATTACTTGGTATGCTGACACCTTAAGAGTTCCCTTCACTGGAACCAAGGGGCCAAGCCCAACCCCTGAATATCAACCCCACACCATAATCCCCCCTCCACCAAATGATTTGGACCAGTGAACAAAGCAAGGTCCATAAAGACATGGATGAGCGAGTTTGAGGTGGAGGAACTTCACTGGCCTGCACAGAGTCATGTCCTCAACCCAATAGAACACCTTTGGGATGAATTAGAGCGGAGACTGCGAGCCAGGTCTTTTCATCCAATATCAGTGCCTGGCCTCATAATTGCGCTTCTGGGTGAAAGGTCAAACATTCCCATAGACACTCCTAAACTTTGTGGACAGCCTTCCCAGAAGAGTTGAAGCTGTTATAGCTGCAAATAGTGGGCCAACTCAATATTGAACCCTACTAAGACCCCATACACACTATTAGATTTTCTGCAAGTTTTTGTCTTCAGATTTACCAAAACCATGTAGTGCAAGGGCTTGCCTGATTGTATACAAATTGAAACTCCTAAGGTTTGACCTCATATTATATGGTTTTGGTAAATCTGAAGACAAAAATCTGCAGAAAATCTAATAGTGTGTATGGGGTCTAAGTGTGTTTGTGGTCTTAGACTGGGATGCCATTAAAGTTCACGCGCGTGTAAAGGCAGGTGTCCCAATACTTTTGACAATATAGTGTATTTCTGTGTATTAGGAGAGAGGAAGTTTAATGTGCCAACCCACAGACTCATACAGCATTGATCTTCAATCTTTTTATAATGATTTGAACTATGAAATAGAAAAGGCCAAAGTGACCATCTCGAAGCTTTATAAGTAGTGCCATATTTTACTTTATAACAAATCAGAACTCACAGAGTTAACAAGATCGTCACAATACTTTTAATGTTATGTAAATGCCTGTACAAGATAAGGCGGTTTAGAACTATCTCCACTTATCAAAGCCGAATAAGCGGCAGAAATTAATTGAAAATATGAAAAACTAAGTCAACAGACCAGCTGAGAAAATCCTATTATTGATTATCACTCAGTGATTTTTGACACTTATGAACAAACCCTTTAAATAAAGCAAGTTCCCGCTGGAGACAGCTTCACTTTCCAGAGTTTGCTGTTTTGTTATTTCCGGTAGCGATAATGAGCTTCATATAAACATATTGAGCTTGGTGACCCAAATGTGAAAACGAACTAATGTAACATTTGCAGAAACTTTTCATGGCATTGTAAAGAGGTGACAGGACCTCTTAGTGTAGGCCTTGGTCGTCTCTGGACAGGATTCCCTATATCGTGAAGATATTTCTTAATGTAGCTGGCTGTTGGGGGCTTTATTCAAGGAACTTGGACCAAGCTGTGGGCATGAAGACAAAGGACGAGGAAGCCAAGAGATGTAGACTTCTCAACAGGGTTTGGATGTCCTTTCATCTGGTCACCTTCAGGGCTTCCAGAAGTCCCCAGAAGTTAAGGTTGTCTGGTTACCTTGAGCCCTGTACAAACAGGGACTGTTCCTAAAATTTTGGGTCATCCGGTCAACCTCAGCCCTGTATCAATGAGGACAGTCCTAGAAGTTATTCATCTGCTCACCTTCACTCCTGCACAGATGGAAGCTGTTGTCAGAATTTTGGATCATTTGGTCACCTTCAGGGCTTCACAAATGGATACTGCCTCCAGAAGTCCAGGTTGTCTGGTCACTTTCAGCTCTGTACAAACAGGGACTGTTCCTAAAATTTTGGGTCACCTGGTCAACCTCAGCCCTGTATCAACGAGGACAGTCCTAGAAGTTAGTCATCTGATCACCTTCACTCCTGCACAGATGGAATTTTGGGTCATTTAGTCACCTTCAGCCCTGTACAAACAGGGACTGTTCCAAAAATTTTGGGTCATGCGGTCAACCTCAGCCTTGTATCAATGAGGACAGTCCTAGAAGTTATTCATCTGCTCACCTTCACTCCTGCACAGATGGAAGCTGTTGTCAGAATTTTGGATCATTTGGTCACCTTCAGGGCTTCACAAATGGATACTGCCTCCAGAAGTCCAGGTTGTCTGGTCACTTTCAGCTCTGTACAAACAGGGACTGTTCCTAAAATTTTGGGTCACCTGGTCAACCTCAGCCCTGTATCAACGAGGACAGTTCTAGAAGTTAGTCATCTGATCACCTTCACTCCTGCACAGATAAAATTTTGGGTCATTTAGTCACCTTCAGCCCAGTACAAATGGATACTGCCTCCAGAAGTCAAGGTTGTCTGGTCCTCTTTAGCCCGCTACAAATAGGAAATGTACCCACAAAGGTCACCAGGTGATCTTCAGCCCTATACAAACAGGGACTATCCCCAGAAGCCCAGATCATCTAGTAACCTTCAGATCGGTACAAATAGGAGCTGTTCCCATAAGTACCATAATTTGGTGACCTGTATGTAGGCAGGTGCCTAGAGAAGGATTCATGTTTTTTTCTGTGCTGACTGTTTTGCAGTTATTGGGGTCAAGTCCGCTGCCTTTCCTGTGAAACTGTTACAACGTAGATGT
>BLSH010012857.1:1534431-1544446 GCA_018402905.1 Glandirana rugosa | reverse complement strand
ACACAGCATCAAGACACAGAAGAGGGAGGTTGCGACCGAGGACGACAAAACAGTCACTATATAAGAACAGGCAGACACCGGACCTGACAAAACAGCAGGAGCCAGCGTTGGAGGGAGAAGACACAGAACTACGACACAGGACATTCTTCATGCCCCAAAGCATCCACCCCCCCACCCCATGTGGGGGGGCATGTGGCCTGGTATGGTCCAGGAGGGAGGGGTGTCGCTTGCTCGTTCCCCTCCCTTTCTTGGATTGTGGGGGGGGGACCCCACGTTGTTTATTTTTAAAATTTTGGCATGGGGGGTCCCCCTTAAAATCCATACTAGACCCGCAATTTGCGTGTGAACCCAGCCTCAGTCTGGAGTTATGCCCCAATGCTGATTGTTGCATGAAAGCAAACTCTTGCCTACAACCTGGGTAATTAGCGAGTCTAGTTCCAGTGTTCCCCATTAGCCCAGCCCACATGTACAAACAGGGGATGTCATCAGAAGTTGTGGTTGCCTTTAGCCCTGTACAAATGAGGATTGTTTCTAGAGCCTATCTCACCTGGTGACCTTTAGGTACAAATTAAATACAGATCCATAGAAGCAGTGTGCTATCTGCATACAAGGAAAAACCAATACGAGTTAGATCACACTTACTGTAGATAAAAATAACAAAATCACTTGATATACACCCAAACCACATTTCCTGATGTAATTAATAGAAAAGTACTGCTTTGCAGCAGAAAAGTATATTATCCGTCTAATCATTTATTTCCGACGTGACTGGATTACGAGACGCTTCCCACCTCATTGAGCCACAACGGGAGTCCCATTCATTAAGATTTGCCTGCAATTACATTGCTTGATTATTCTAATTGTTCTGCTTCCCTCCAAATCTACAATCTCACTACCCCATAGATGTAAATGATATTTGTTCTGTGTTTTCTACCTGATCATTTCTAGAGGAATACAGTATCACTTACATTCCTAAGCTGCTTTTGCTCTTTTGTATATTTAGGGGATTTAACCACTTTGCTGACCCGGCCTTTTTCTGACACTTGATGCTTAAAATATAAAATCCGTATTTTTTTTTTGCTAGAAAATTACTCAGAACCCACAAATATTATATATATTTTTTTTTAGCAGAGACCCTAGAGAATAAAATGGCGAAGAATAAAAAAGAGAATAAAAACTTCTCTCGTGGAATGGCGACACACTACGTTAATTAAAAATCCCCATAGCCGATGTTTTAAACATTTTTAATGGTAACCTGTTTAGAGTTACAGAAGAGGTCTAGGGCTAGAATTATTGCTCTCGCTCTAACGATCACGGTGATACCTCACATGTGTGGTGTGAACACCGTTTACATATGCGTTCCCATGTCTAGATTGTAAGCTCTTAAGAGCAGGGCACTCTTATTCCTCCTGTATTGATTTGTATTGTAAATTTACTGTCCGCCCTCATGTTGTAAAGCGCTGCGCAAACTGTTGGCGCTATATAAATGCTGTATAATAATAATAATAATCTACGCGCTAGCACAGAGGGATGGGGCACTTTACATTTTTTTTCCTATTTATTTTACTTTTTATTTTTACACTGTCCCTTTAATCTTTTTTTTTTTTTTTGATCACCTTTATTCCTATTACAAGGAATGTAAACATCCCTTGTAATAGGAGTAGGACATGAAAAGTCCTCTTTATTGGGAGATCTTGGGTCGAAAAGACCTCGCTCTAACGATTGCGGCGATACTTCACATGTGTGGTCTGAACAACAGTTTACATTTGTGGGTGTGACTTGCTTAACCACTTGCCGACCGCCCGCCGCAGCGTGACGGAGGCAAGATGGCTCGTTATCGCGAAACGCCGTCACAGGACGGCGGCCGCGATAGCTAGTATTGTGAGCTCGCGCTCGCCCGCATACTCACTGTGTTGGGGGGGGGGCCAGGGAGCAGGTATCTCCGCCGGCTACCCGCGATGCCCCCCCCCTCGCAGTGAAAGAAAGGAGGTCCGTGTAAGTAAACACGGATCTCTGTTCTGTTAGAGGGGGAAGGGCTGTGATCACAGCCTTCCTGTATATGGAAGCCGTGATCACTCCCTTTCCCCAGCCAGGGTAGCCCACATACAGTTAGAACACGCCCAGGGAACACAGTTAACCCTTAAAGCGCCCCTGCATGTTAACCCTTTCACTGCCACTGGCATTTACACACTAATCAGTGCATTTTTATAGCACTGATCGCTATATAAATGTCAGTGCTCCCAAAAAAGTGTTAAAATGGTCCCACATGTCCGTTGCAATATTGCAATACCGCTAAAAATTGCAGATCGCCGCCATTACTAGTAAAAAAATAATAATACATAAAAACCCCAGAAATTAATTCTCATCATCCGCAAATGCGGCAACTTTTGCGCAAACCAATCAATAAACGCCGATTGCGATTTTTTTTACCAAAAATATGATTAAGAATATAAATCGGCCAAAACCGATGGAAAAAAATTTTTATATATTTTTTTTGGATTTGTATTTTAGCAAAAAGTAAGAAATTTGTTTTTTTTTTGCAAAATTGTTGCTCTTTTGTTTATAGCGGTGATCAGAAATGACGCAGCGGTGATCAAATACCACCAAAAGAAATCTCTATTTGTGGGAAAAAAAGGATGCAAATTTTGTTTGGGTACAACGTCGCACGACCGCGCAATTGTCAGTTAAAGCATCGCAGTGCCGAATCGCAAAAAGGACTCCGGTCCTAAAGTGGGAAAGCATTCAGTTCTGCGTGCGAGCTCGGAGGGATGGGGCACTTTATATATTTTTTTTTTTTAATTTATTTTATTTTACACTGTCCCCTTAAGACCCCTTTCACAGTGAAGCGCTTTTCAGGTGCTTTCATGCTAAAAAAGGTTACACAGATGGAGATTGAGGGTTGAGGATTGTTTAGACCACTGATATCTCATCAAAGCCCCCCCAATGGAACTCCTAAAAAAAAATTGTAAAAAATAAAAAATAAAATGGTAAAAGAAATAAAATGAAATGGTAAAAAAATAATAAAATAAAAATTAAAAACTACTGACACCAGTGAGGGAACTATCAGGATTGCAAAGGTTTCAATTGCAACCGGGCCTTGGCATTTCACCACCATGGGGAGGCCTGAAGATGGCAGAAAGGGGGCCCTGCTGCAGAACTTGTGAAAGGGCGTAATAAAGTGACCGCGACAGGAGTAAAGGGCCCCAGGATCAGGGGGCCCTTCATAATTTCTTGCACCGGGGCCCTGAAGGTTCTAATTGCGCCTCTGCCTACAGCAGGGTTTCTCAACCAGGGTTCCGTGGAACCCTAGGGTTCCTCCAGAGGTTGCTAGGGGTTCCTTGAGCAATGGTCAATTTCTACCTCTCAGATAAATTCCCAATGACACCATTGATCTTTTTAGCTACCTGTAAGGGGTAATTCTTCCCAATGACCACAAGTGTAAGGAGCATTCTTCCCATTGACCATCACACTAATGTATCAGGAGTTGTAGATTTTTAATTTTTAGCAGGGGTTCCCCAAGACCAGAGAATTATTTCAAGGGTTCCTCGGTGTTGAAAAGGTTGAGAAAGGCTGGCCTACAGGTACCTGATTTGGTGGCAAATGGCATGGTAGCCAATCTGCTTCTAACTTCAGCTTGTTCAATTAAGCTTTGACCATAAAACCTGGAAGCTGATTGGTTTCCATGCAAAGCTGCGCCAGATTTTGCACTCTCAAGTTTTAGTAAATCAACCTCACAGTCTGATATGATCAATTTTTTTCACCCTGATAAGAGTCTCCCTTTCACCTTTCAGGCCCCGTTCACACCCGAGCGATTTTCTGCTTGAAGTTTGTAGCCCTAAAACGCTCAACAAGCCGAATCCCATTCATTTCAATGGCCCCTGTTTTTCAATCGGCTCTCGGGTGCCGCCGCCATTCCTTGTAAGGGAAACCTGCAGTGAAGCCTTGCAGCTTCACAGCCGGTTCCCTACTGCACGTGCGCGAAGCACGCTGAACTTTGTGAATGGCCCGGCGCCGGGGGGAAAGGGCGAGGTCCCCCGGAAGTAGGGATGGGAGAAGAAGCAAACAAGCGGAGCTTCCGCTATTGGGTGGAGCTCCGCTTTAACCAGTTGCCGCCCGGCTGCCGTGGTTTGACGGCGACAACTTGGCTCGATATTGACAGCGGCTGCGAGATCGCAGATTGTGAGCGCGCGCGCCACCAGAGCCACGCACTTGCGTGCTCACTGAGTAGCAGGTAGGGCAGACTCGATGTCCGCCGGCTACCCGCGATTGCTCCCTCGCAGTGACAGAACGGGATCTGTGTGTAACTACGTTCTGACCTGGGAGAAGCAGAGTGATCGTATGCTTCCTGTATATGGGAGCCGCGATCACTCCCACTCAGCCCAGCCCCCACACAGTTAGTAACACATCCCAGGGAACACATTTAACCCTTTGATCACCTCCTAGTGTTCACCCCTTCCCTGCCAGTGACATTTACACAGTAATCAGTGCATTTTCATAGCTCTGATCGCTGTATAAATGTCACTGGTCCCAAAAAAGTGTCAAAAGTGTCCAACATGTCTGCCGCAATGTTGCAGTCCCGCTAAAAATCGCAGATCGCTGTCATTACTAGTAAAATATAAAAACCCCATAAATTAATTCTCATCGTTTGTAAATGCGGCAACTTTTGCGCGCAAACCAATCAATCTATGCTGATTGCGATTTTTCTTTACCAAGAATATGAGGAAGTATATATATCAGCCAAAACTGATGAATAAATTCGTTTTTTTATATATTTTTTTTAGATTTGTATTTTAGCAAAAAGTAAAAAATATTGGGTTTGTTTTTCAAAATTGTCGCTCTTTGTTTATATCGGTGATCAGAAATGACGCAGAGGGGATCAAATGCCACCAAAAGAAATCTGATCACTGATGGGTGGCAATGATATGAAGCATCGATGGGCACTGATGGGTGGCCTGATGAACACTGATGGGCACTGATAGGTGGCACTGATGGACACTGATGGGCACTGATAGGTGGCACTGATGGGCACTGTTAGGTGTCACTGATAGGCTTCACTGATGGGTAGCACTGATAGGCATTGAAAGGCAGCACTGACTTGATTCACTGATGGGCACAGAATGGTCTCACTGATGGGCACAAATTGCTTCCCCTTTAGGTTGGAGCTCCGCTTTAAGACTCTGTTTACACTGTGGAAATGCGGGAATCACAGTGATTCCTATGCTGGGTTCCCACATTCCATCTGAATCGCAGGCAGTTCAGGTGTCAATGTAAAGTTAATGACACCCCCAAATCAGTTTGCAGAACGCAGTGGCAACTGTAGAATTTGATCACATGGCGCTCAAGGTCACTGATGAGGAGGCACAAATATGCAGCACTGATAGGTGGCACTGATAGGCGGCACTGATATGAAGCACTGATGGGCACTGATAGGTGGCACTGATATGTAGCACTGATAGGTGGCACTGATGGGCATTGAAAGGCAGCACTGATGTGGAACACTGATGGGCAGCACTGATAGGTGGCACTGATGGACACTAATGGGCACTGATAGGTGGCACTGATGGGCATTGAAAGGCAGCATTGATGTGGATGGGTGGCACTGATATGAAGCACTGTGGGGCGGCACTGATGGATGGCACTGATGAGCAGGCACTGATAGGCATCGAAAGGCAGCACTGACTTGCATCACTGATGGGCACAAACCGCTTCCCCTTTTGGGTGGAGCTCCGCTCCTACATCGCAGGCAGTTCAGGTGGAATCGGATCGCATAGAGCTAAACACCCATGCGATCCGGTTCCAGCGTGGGCCAAAAAAAGGGTCTTGCACCATTTTGGTGCGAATGCGATGCGATTTCAGCCAGACTGTATGGGTGAATTTGCATCGCACGTGATGTGCACAGACACGCAGAGCAAATCACATGCAGTGTCTGAGATTGCACCAGTGTGAACCCAGCCTAATAAAGCTTGTACAAAGCCTCGAAAAAGCTTTAAAAAAAGCCAGTACAGTAAATTGATACACTCAGGTATGAATGGAGCCTAAAATGCTGTGTTTTTATCACCCCCCCCCCCCCCCGTCTGTTAACCACTTGCCGACCGCCCGCCGTGGCTTGACGGTGGCAAAGTGGTTTGTTATCGCAAGCCCCCATCACCTGATGGCAGCCACAGTAAAGAGTATTGTGAGCGCGCACCGCTGGAGGCGTGCTCACGCACTCACTGTGTTCCCGGGGGGACAGGGAGCGGGTAGGGTGGACTCGATTGCCGCGGGCTACCCGCGATGGCCCCCGCAATGAAAGAAGAGAGGTCCGTGTAAGTAACACGGATCTCCGTTCTGACAGAGGGGGGAAGGGCTGTGATCACAGGCTTCCTGTATATGGAAGCCGTGATCACTCCCCTCCCCCTGCCAGCCCAGCCCCCATACAGTTAGAACACACTGAGGGAACACATTTAACCCTTAGAGCGCCCCCTCCAGGTTAACCCCTTCACTGCCAATGGCATTTACACAGTAATCAGTGCATTTTCATAGCACCGATCGCTGTATAAATGCCAATGGTCCCAAAAAAGTGTCAAACCGGTCCGACAAGTCCGCTGCAATGTCGCAGTACCACTAAAAATCGCAGATCGCCGCCATTACTAGTAAAATATATAAAAAAAATAAAAATCCCAGAAATTAATTCTCATCCGTGAACGCAGCAACTTTTGCGCAAACCAATCAATAAGCGCCGATTTTTTTTTACCAAAAATATGAGGAAGAATATAAATCGGCCAAAATGGATGAAAAAAATGTTTTTTTATTTTTTTTTTTTTGGATTTGTATTTTAGCAAAAAGTACGAAAAAATGTTTTTTTTTCAAAATTGTCGCTTTTTTTTGTTTATAGCGGTGATCACAAATGACGCAGAGGGGATCAAATACCACCAAAAGAAAGCTCTATTTGTGGGAAAAAAAGGACGCAAATTTTGTTTGGGTACAACGCCGCACGACCGCGCAATTGTCAGTTAAAGCGACGCAGTGCCGAATCGCAAAAAGTGCTCCGGTCCTAAAGGGGTAAATCCTTCCGGGGCTGAAGTGGTTAACATTGATAAAAGAAGTTCCGACCGATAGCTCAGCGCGGGAAGATTGGCGTGCGTTGCAGTACGCACAGCTTTATATTTGGCGCAAGTTAATGGGGGACCGGGAACGAAGGAGCTCTGCGGAACTGCAAGCTTTTCACAGAGATGCTTTAAGCTGATGCGCTTTACGGTTGCAGCCCACGTCGATACATAATGGTGGCGCCACTGCTAATTGGCTATTAAAACAGTGGGACGCACCCTGCGAAAAAAAGAGCTAAAAACCAACAGAGGAGCGCTGCGATGCAAATGATGCTTAACTTCTTCTTTTTTTATTTCATCTTTACAGTTTTGGCTTTTTGAACCACGGTCATTAGTTTCTGAATTACAGCGAGTAAATGAGTGTAGGAAAATCATACACAGGGCATAAAAGATATATATACGATCATTATCAAGCTGGAAAGTATTCTGTAGATTCCTACTTTAAAAAAAAAAAAAAAGTCAGCAACTACGAATACTTTTAACCACTTGACCTCCGGAGGATTTACCCCCCTTCATGACCAGGCTTTTTTTTTTTTGCGATACGGCACTGCGTTACTTTAACTGACAATTGCGCGGTCGTGCAACGTTGTACCCAAATCAAATTGATGTCCTTCATTTCCTACAAATAGAGCTTTCTTTTGGTGGTATTTAATCACCCCTGCGGTTTTTATTTTTTGCGCTATAAACAAAAAAAGAGCGACAACTTTGAAAAAAAAAAAAGTTATAAACCCCTGAAAAACAACCCCACGCCATAACCCCCCCTCCACCAAATAATTTGGACCAGCGCACAAAGCATGGTCCATAAAGACATGGATGAGCGAGTTTGGGGTGGAGGAACTTCACTAGCCTGCACAGAGTCCTGACCTCAACCCGATAGAACACCTTTGGGATGAATTAGAGCGGAGACTGCGAGCCAGGCCTTCTCATCCAACATCAGTTCCTGACCTCACAAATGTTCTTCTGGAAGAATGGTCAAACATTCCCATAGACACTCCTGATCCTTGTGGACGGCCTTCCCAGAAGAGTTGAAGCTGTTATAGCTGCAAAGGGAGGGCCAACTCAATATTGAACCCTACAGACTAAGACCCCATACACACTATTAGATTTTCTGCAGATTTTTGTCTTCAGATTTACCAAAACCATATAATATGAGGTCAAACCTTAATAGTGAACCCTACGGACTAAGACTGGGATGCCATAAAAGTTTGTGTGCGTATAAAGGTGTCCCAATACTTTTGACAATATAGTGTATTTACTGTACCTATAGGTCAGCCTTATTATAGGTGCACCTTCTGTATAGGTAAAAATCAATAAAGGGAGTTTATTTAAAGCCTTGATAAATGGAGCACTTTGCAGCCTCGAAACCCGTTGTATTACTATGGATTTCAATTATAAACTCCAAAACCATTGGTGTGGAACGCCTATTATTCTACATGTCCTAGGTTAGCCCTTCCAAGACATGATAGTGCACTGTGCATTGTGCATGGCTCAGAACTACAGAGGACGTTGCTCAGATTCGGGGAGGAGCCAACTTTGGATGAGTGTCAGGGTCAATAAGGAAATAAGTGGTATGGGTCAGGCTTTATCAAGCAGGGAAGGCCACTGTACAAGATCATCGTGATCAATAGGCTTGTGCAATCCGTTTAGTTCCGAATTTCGTTTTTACCGAATTTTGCAAAATTTGGCAATTCTGTCGAATTTCCGAATTTCCAATTTCCGAATTTTTCCAAATTTTCGTTTTTCCGATTCGGAAATTTGCGACAGAGAAAATAGAGTACTGTCCCTGATACCTTTTTTTATTTGCACGAACATACAATTTTTTTAGGACAAGCTTTCAGGGTGTGTCCCCTTCTTCAAGGTCCAAGCAGTACTGATTCACAAAAGTTTTAGCAGAATGTATTCGCGGTAATTTGGCAATTGGGGTAATTCGTGGTAATCCGGCAATTGCGGTAATTCGGAAATTCAGCAATCGGAACCGCCGAAAATCCGAAATTTGGAAATCCAAAAATAACAAAGAACATTTGAAGAAATGATAACTAACTAATAAATAACTATGAAATTATAGGTATTGGAATTTCCTTGAAAATATGGCTGTCAGTGATGAATTTCATATTTAAGTTCACTAACAGCCTAATTTTCAAGGAAATTCCAATACCTATAATTTAGTAGTTATTTATATTTATTATTATTTCAAATGTTCTTTCTTATTTCTGAATTTTGGAAATTTGGAAATAAAAAAGAACATTTGAAATAATAAATAATAATCATTTATTAGTTAGTTATTATTTCAAATGTTCTTTCTTATATCAGAAATTTGGAATTTCAGAAATAAGAAAACATTATGAAATAATAATAAATATAAATAATTATTCAATTATAGGCATTGGAATTTCCTTGAAAATTTGGCTGGTAGTGAACTTGAATATGAAACTTATCACTGACAGTCATATTTTCAAGGAAATTCCAATACCTATAATTTAATAGTTACAGTGCCTTGCGAAAGTATTCGGCCCCCTTTGAACTTTGCGACCTTTTGCCACATTTCAGGCTTCAAACATAAAGATATAAAACTGTAATTTTTTGTGAAGAATCAACAACAAGTGGGACACAATCATGAAGTGGAACGAAATTTATTGGATATTTCAAACTTTTTTAACAAATAAAAAACTGAAAAATTGGGCGTGCAAAATTATTCAGCCCCCTTAAGTGAATACTTTGTAGCGCCACCTTTTGCTGCGATTACAGCTGTAAGTCGCTTGGGGAAGTCTCTATCAGTTTTGCACATCGAGAGACTGAAATTTTTGCCCATTCCTCCTTGCAAAACAGCTCGAGCTCAGTGAGGTTGGATGGAGAGCGTTTGTGAACAGCAGTTTTCAGTTCTTTCCACAGATTCTCGATTGGATTCAGGTCTGGACTTTGACTTGGCCATT
>BLSH010012857.1:1498764-1513918 GCA_018402905.1 Glandirana rugosa | reverse complement strand
ATACATAAAACACAGCCGTAACTAAATTAAAGATACTGTAGATTGAACTGGAAAGGGCCTGTATGTCTTGGAAACTTTCGACGAACAAAGTACAGTAAGGTACCTTGTTGATCTGTCGGTCCAGTTATATATGTCGCTTGTATATATTTCAAGGAGGTTAACCGCAAGGAGGTCACATAATCATACGTAGAAAGAGTGGGGTGATTTACTGAGTCCCATCACCCACCCAATAATTACTTTTTATAAGCCGGAGAAAAATGATCAAGCGCCGAGCAGAAGAAGCTCTACATCGCTGGCGGTCTCCACAGCGGCACGCGATATTCTGCAGATAGAACATCATTAACACAGAATTCCACCAGCAGGAAAAAAAACCCTTTAATGACTGCTCTTGAAGACTGATGTTGCAAATCACCGTCAGCTGGGAAGTGAGAAAGATGCATACTAATACACTGGAGGAACGCCAATTGGAGGAACTTTATATATGTTCGCTGTATATATTGACCTGGCTGTCTAGTTGTTCCATGGAATGACATGAAACAAGCAGCTTTCAAAGGTTCTGTATGTCCGGGAAAGGTCAAGTTAGATGTCATAGAAATTAAATCAATGCCGACACAAAATACATATAAAAGCCACATAATCATACATTCTCAATCCTAGATTATCATTTAGGGGTTCATTTTAACCATTTGAGGTGAAGGTTTTACCCCCTTCGCGACGAGAGCATTCTTTCTATTCAGCACTGCGCTACTTTAACCACCTCAGCCCCGGAAGGATTTGCTCCCTTAATGACCAGAGCATTTTTTGCGATTCGGCACTGCGTCACTTTAACTGACAATTGCGCGGTCCTGCGGCGTTGTCCCCAAATAAAAGTGACGTCCTTTTTTTCCCACAAACAGAGCTTTCTTTTGGTGGTATTTGATCACCTCTACGTTTTTTATTTTTTGCGCTATAAACAAAAAAAGACCAACAATTTTGAAAAAAAACCTTTTTGCTATAATAAATATCCCTGAAAAAAACAAATAAATGTAGGCTAATATATATTTTGCTACATATTTTTTGGTAAACAAAAAAAACACAATAAGGGTATATTGATTGATTTGCGCAAAAGTTATTGCGCGTGCAAACTACGGGATAGATTTATGCACTTTTATATATTTCATTTTTTTACTACGATTTTTAGTGGGACTGCAACTGCGGACAAATCTGACCCCAAATGACACTTTTTGGGGACCAGTGACATTATTACATTGATCGGTGCTATAAAAATGCAGTGAGCAATGTATAAATTACACTGGCAGGGAAGGGGTTAACACCAGGGGGTGATCAAGGGGTTAACTGTGTTCCCTGGGTGTCTTCTAACTGTAGGGGGGATGGGCTGCCAGGGACATGACAGAGATCGCTGTTCCCGATCACTGGGAACAGAAGATCTCTGAGATGTCCCCTGTCAGAACTGGGGTCCGCCTTTTTTACATAGGCAGAACCCCGTTCTGCCCCTGTGTAGAACGATCACGGGTCGCCGGCGGACATCAAGCCTGCAGGACCCGCGGGCACGCTCCCGCGGCACACGCCTGCAATCTCACATGCATGGACCAATGTAATGGGTACGTCGGTTCGTGCAAAAGAGCCAATCTGCTGCAGTAAATCTTTGTGAGGTGGTCGTCAAGCGGTTAACTGACAATTGCGCGGTCATGCAACACATTACGCAAATTAAATTTTCATTTTACCCCCACAAATAAAGCTTTCTTTTGGTGGTATTTGATCACCTTTGCGTTTTTTTTTATTTTTTGCACTATAAACAAAAAAAGACCAAAAATAAAAAAAAATGTTAAAAAAAATCAAAACTCTTCATTAATTTAGGCCAATATGTATTCTGTTACAATCCCAATAAGCGAATATTAATTGGTTTGCGCAAAAGTTATAGCGTCTACAAATTATGGGATTTTTTTTTTTTTTTTTTATTTGTTTATTTTTTCTTCTAATAATGGAAGCGACTTATAGTGGGAGTGCGATATTGCACCGGACAAATCGGAAACACTAACTGACATTTTTTGGGGACCAGCTAAAAATATGCACTGTCACTGTACTAAAGAACTAAATGTTCCCACCACTGAAGAGAAATTGGTAGGTGATTGCAAGGTCCCTGTGTAATGGACACAATTAGGTACCACAAAATAATGAGACTTTAATGGCAACAACACGACCAGTGTAATGTTGTGTAAAAAGTCATTTTATTTAACATATACTAAAAAAGCAAGGAGTGTTCACTCATAAATGGTGAGCTCCACATATCATTAAAAACATAAACGTAACAATTACAATGCGTCTCCATATTTGCATGTATGTACAAATTGTGTAGCTCCAATACTCTGAAAAGTGGTCTTCCGTAACTAACGCGTTTCAGGTCCATGCCTTTCATCAGGGGTAATGTAAAGGAGTTTAAACATTCAATTGTCCTTCTACATTGAAAACAAAATAACTGTTGTAATATAAGACACAAAGAAAAGCACTTTCACTGTAATAATGACACTGGCTAGGAAGGGGTTAATATCAGGGGCGAAAAAAAGGATTAAATGTATGCCTAGGTTGTGCTTACTCACTGTGGGGGAGATGCTTTAACTAGGGGAAGACAAAGATCTGTGTTCCTGCTTAACAGAAACACAGGATTGATACCTTCCCTTCTGACAGAGCGACAATCTTCCTTGTTTACATAGGCAGATTGCCGTCCTGCCCTGTGTCCTGTGTAATCAGTGGGCGTCAGTGGATATCGAGTCCATGGTACCTGCCTGCTCTGTGTAGAATCACAGCGGGATTGTGTCGCTGGCGGCGAGCACGTGCAATCCCGAAGCGGAAGCGTCAGATCATGTACTAGGTACATGATCTGGCAAAGAGCGGCCGCCCTGCCGCAGTGAAGGTACGGTAGGCTGCCCACAAGTGATTAAACCTAGCAGTAGAAGTAATTCACATAGCTAACCGGATACACAAGGAGCTGGCAGTGTGGTACGTCTAGTTTTTTAGTTTTTCCAAATTTTGTATGACATTTCCATGACGTTTTGCTTACTATCTCATGTAATACATTAACTATTAGGTGTGGGCAGAAGGCACAAGCACACCGTTCAGCCCCACAAACCTTGCAGCTTACAACTTTAAATGCTGCTGGTTCTTACTCCCTTCATTCTGCTTTCCTGAACTTTTGGCCTTCAGAAGAAAGAGTTAACAGTGGACAGTGCAGTCTCTGGTCAGCCTGTTAACTTAGAGAAGGGAGGCGCAGGAGCAGGAGAGTGCCTTTTCATCCTAGGGCCCTAGGCTATGGGTCTATGTGTTTCTATTGATGCACACAGTGTAGGGAGACACAATTCTAGTTCCTGCACGCAAGGGTGACTCCATAGGATGCTGCAGAGGCCATGGCATTAGCTTAAACTGCAACATAGGCAACGATTAATTATAAAGAAGCTGCACATTGAGAAAGTAATTAAAAAAAAGGGGCCCCTAAAAGGTCACACTATGGTTTTGTTACAATAAGAGTTTTGGAAAGTTGCTGCAAGATGTTGCTGGACACAAGGCTGATTCCCTCTTGTTGAAATGGAAAAGAACAGGAACAACGAACATGAAATTAGATCATAACTATGTAGTTCCACTAGAAAGAACAATACATTGTACAAACATTAACCACCACCTAGTGGCAGAACTAATAGTCACAGTATCATGTATGACAATTGTTGTTGCACCAATGTCTGCATAAACACCATGCTAACACCGCCACTCAGCAACTACTACTCATATAACAATTAGGGATGCACCAATACCATTTTTTAAGTGCCGAAACGTTTTTTTCGCTTATACCAATTACTGATACCTATCACCTAGGAAGAGTAGGTAGAGGAGTAGTTTGGGAGGTGGGGGGGGGTGTTGTTAGGGAGTTAAGTGAGGCTGGGGTGAGGGCGGGGGGGAGTAGAGGGGTAAGTGAGGGCAGGGTAGTTGAGGATGGGGTGAAATAGGGATTGTGGGGTGGGAGAGTTGGGATGGAAAAGACTGTGATCGCTGGGGGGAAAAGAATGGGGATGGGAGGGTCATTGGGAGACATGGGATCAGTATCCAGCTGGTAATCGCTGCAGCACCCACTTCTACACAGGCCTTACTTTGCCAGAAAGGTGTGCGTTAGGAAAATTAACAAGATGGGATCAGAGGTGACAGCTGGTGGAGGGAAGGAGGAGGCAACAGGCAGAAGTGACAGCTGTCCAGAGGGGAGCAGGAGGCAGAGATGGCAGCCGCCAGAGATGACAGCCGGCTGGAGGAGAGGAGGAGGTGGGGGTGGCACCTGCCAGAACAGGCAGCCTGTTGGAGGTGAGGAGGAGGCAGGGATTTCACATGCCAAAGATGATAGCTGGCCGGAGGCGGGGATGGCACTTGCCAGAGAAGACAGCCCGCCAGAGGGGAGGAGGAGGGAGGGATGGCACCCACCAGAGATCACAGCCGGCCAGAGGGGAGGAGGAGGCGTGGGTGGCACCCATGAGAGATCACAGCCTGCCAGAGGGGAGGAGGAGGCGTGGATGGCACCCACCAGAAAAGGTAGACTGTTGGAGGCGAGGAGGAGGTGGGGATTTCACCTGCCAAAGATGACAGCTGGCCGGAGGTGGGGATGGCACCTGCCAGAGATCACAGACGGCCAGAGGGGAGAAGGAGGTGTTCCACTCCCAAGCCGAAGTCACTTCTGGTGTCGGTTTTAGGTATTGGAGCATTTTCGCGAGTACCGATACTGCCTACCGCAACCCTAATAACAATACACATAAATGGCCACTGCCCTCACCTATCAATGCCCTTTGCAGTAAGGAGCACATGGAAGGGCAACGCATGCAAAACAAAACCAAAGAAATTCCGAGCTCAACTTACCGACCAGCCTGCTAAACATCCGAATTGTCCTGTCTAATAGTATAGGTTAGGGTTTTCATTTGCACACATTTGCAAATACATGCATAAACTACAGAGCCCCATCAAGGCACCCCAGTATTTTCTGTAGTCCTAACTTTAAATTTTGAGAGCCTCCACAGTGGAAGCACATGCATTATATTGGATTGGCAGAGGGCAGGTGAGCCTGGAGGGAGTCCAACCCTCCTTAAAGGCACAGGGGTGCACTTGCCACCCAGCATATAGCACCATGGAAGCAAAGGTGTCCAGTATGTCCCCTCACCAATACGTCCCCTCATATAAGGTGTCCAGTATGTTCCCTCACCAATACGTCCCCTCATATAAGGTGTCCATTACATCCCCTCATATTCATTATCTTCTTTTAATTGGGGTTTACTTACACATCTGCATAGATGTCTTTCACTAGGATGTCATATGTGGCACACTATTATTTTATTTTTTCTTAGTGCAGTGTCGTCCGGTTCTTTCTAACATGTTGCACTTGACTTGTAGGAGCTTGAGGTGGTGGCACCTCGTCCAGTTGGTCCCTGTATTAAGGTGCATTGTTTTTTCAGTGTGTGTTCACACCTTGATATTGTGATTCCCGGTGTTGCCTCAGGCCACTGTCCTGTTCTGGCTGGTCCCTTTTGCCTCCACAACTCACGGGGAGAACCATGTGGACCTATGGGGGTTTGTATCCGGTTGTCCCTCCCACCCCTATTTGGGAGACTCATGAGAACTACTAATCTGCATGATTGCTAACCATTTTTGGAGCTATAACAGGACTATTTTACCCAATTGTAAGTTGTAGTCCTCCCTCCCTTTATCCCCCTCCCCTTTTTTTTCTCTCTAACAACTTTGTCTCTAATTTCAGACATCTGTATGTATTTCTCCTGAGGAAAGGAGTGCTGTCTCATGAAACGCGTAGAGATCTAATACATAACTACCTACATCTTGGATTATCAGCCATATCTTGATCTATGCAACCATGGATATTCACATACATATGTTTGTAATTATGTCTAACAGAACAATTTTTAAATGTGTGTGAAAAATCTTTTTTTTTTTAAATGTTTAAATAATACATTTTGTATATTTTATATCTTTGGTTTGTGTCTCGTAAAGCCCCATTTCTTCCTTTGTAAGTGACATGGCAGCTCCTATAATTTGACATGTAGTGGATGAAATATCTAAAAAATGTCACCACTGCTTGTCTGTGTTGTCCATTGCAGGGTATAGGACCATCTTCTCCTTCCAACTTTAGGTAATTCTGTAAGTTCCCAAGCTTGGAGCTGGTTGAGAGATGCAATCTCTCCATCTGCAGCTTTAATCTAAGTTTGCTTCTCATGAAAATGCAAAAGATATGTAGCCATGTGCCCCCTCGGGGGTGGCTGATAGTTGTGGTTCACCTGACACCCTGCCCTCAGTCACACAATTTTCCTCACATCCGGAGTCACGGAACAGGTACTTTGTTTTGTTGTTTTATTAGGGGAATAAACTTGGATGGGGAAAGGGATTGCTGTGGGATGCCCTGTGAAATGGTACACAAAGATCTTATATATACACCGACTTTATATACACTCCTCTTCCTTCAGCACTAACACTTGCTGACCGTTCCTCTCCTGACTTCTCCCCTGCACACTGCTTGCTGTTTCAGTCCTGAAAGGCAATTTATCAGACCTCCATGACACCTCTTCCTCCACCGCAGCTAGCACATGGTGAGGCCTGCTCTTCTGCAAGCAGGACCTCCGGACCACCCATTACAGGCAAGGGCCATGGGCTCCCAGTTGTGAAGCCACGGCCCTCAGTTGTGTAGCTAAGTACGTTGGTGCTAGCTAAGCCTGGGTGAACTACTACTCCCAGCCCATCCTTCTTGCAGGCCACTTCAGCCTACCTTGTTGTCCCGTGACACTCCTTCCCCAACTGGCTCCTTTGACTTCCACAGACTGTCCACTATCTCCTCCCAGCCTGCTCTAGCCTTCTCGTCCAGCTCCCAGGGTCTGTCACTCACCTTTCATCCTTTAAAGAGTCTTTAGTGTAGCCTCTCTGTTGCTCTCCTGCTCCCTTGTGCCGCTCCAGGAACCAACTCCACTCCTGGCTGCACCTGAACCTCCAGACCTCAAGGTCACCCCCCCAGACTCCCTCCCGGGTGAGGCCTCCACAGCACCTCTGCTACATTCTCCACTCTTCCACCCGACACTCTCCTCCCTTTGCTGGGCTGTCCCAGGGTATTTAAGAAGGCCTGCCCCCTGCCAGTCCAGATTGGGGATTGGTCAGGGCTCCTTAGAACACCCAGATGATTACACCTCCCTTCCAGCCTCTCTCTCTGCAGAATATTCCAGCACCTTCTGGAAAGAAGTAGGAGGACTTGGTGACCTCATCCTGGAACTGCCCAGTCCTACCTGAGCCACTCCCAGCCCAGAAATCAAAACAATCTGGCCTGCTCTCAGTCAGGCCTGACTAAATTTTACCTCACCTACAAAAACCCTCACATACTCTAGCTCTCACTTACCAGGGGGCGTTACAGATATTTTTTGCATTTCTTCCCATAACACTTACTCAGACTGTGGTGTTGTATGAACCATATATGACCAGCATCTAGCTGAGATGCCCTTAATGGATCTTACAGATTTTTTGACTGAGGTCGCAGGTGATTCAGTTTCTTTCTATTCACAGGATTATTCACTGACGCCAATTTCAGTGTCAGTCATGTTTTGTTCTTTTTCCTGCTGTACTAGGGGGGTTTTGTGCTCTGGTTGCTGTTCAGACTATGCTGACTATGTCACTTCATAAATCTTTTGACACATAGGTGCTTCACTAATAATTACACTTCTGCTAATTGTTACCTTTTTTGGTTTCTCGATGCAGAACTCAGTAACCTTTTGAAACTCACTGTAGCTGCTTTACATTCTATAGCTCAAATAGTAAGCTTCCATATAAGCAGTTTTGCTTCTCCCTAGAATGTTGTTTGCATATCTGCAACACAAAGAGGTTGAGCAGTAGCCTTATCTTAGGAGGCCAATGCTCCAGCTTGAAGGTTGCAGGCTCCAGGGAAGGCACCGATGCTGTTCTGTCATGTACCTGGTGGATGAGTCTGACTTATGCAGGGGATCACCCCTCTTGCGGCCCTGGTTTGAGAACCCATGGTAGTGTAGACAGGGAGCTCAGGAGCACAGGGGGGCACGAGGGCTGGACTGGATCACTTGGTGGTATGTGCAAGTCCACTGAAGCTCGTGCAAGTAGAAGAGTAGTCGTACAGTGCGAGTTGGCAACAGGGTGGCTTATACGGTACAGAACGTGCGGGCAGCAAGGGCTTGGTACAGAAGGGCTTGGCAGAAGAGTAGTCATAGGCAGGCCAGGGTCAGGGCAGGTGGATAGCAGCAAAGTCCAAAGGAAGCCGGGGTCACAGGAACAGGAAGTAACTCAGAAGCAGACACTGGGGTCACAGGTGCAGGAAAGTCTCTGAAAAGCTGACACAAGGGTCACTGGAACGCTGTAGAACGGACAGCATCCGCTGCAGGATGTTGCTGGCCGCTTTGGCGCGCACAGGCGTGCAGGCGCGCGTGTGAATGCGCACAGAAGCGCCCAAAGAGCACCATGGTCCATTTCCTAACATGCTCCTTACAGGTTTCGGGCTCCAGGGAAAAGGCTGATACTGCTGCTTGCAGGTTGTATGCTCCAGCAAGAGCCTGATGCTGCTCCTTGCAGGTTGCTGCTCCAGGGAAGAGGCCATTGCTGCTCCTTGCAGGTTGCTGCTCCAGGGAAGAGGCCGATGCTGCTCCTTACAGGTTGCGGGTTCCATGGAAAAGGCCGATACTGCTCCTTGCAGGTTGTATGATCCAGCGAGAGCCTGATGCTGCTCTTTGCAGGTTGCTGCTCCAGGGAAGAGGCCAATGCTGCTCCTTCCAGGTTGTGGGTTCCAGGGAAAAGGCCAATACTGCTCCTTGCAAGTTATATGCTCCAGTGAAGAGCCTGATGTTGCTTCTTGAAGGTTGATTGCTCCAGCGAAGAGCCTGATGCTGCTCCTTGCAGGTTGCTGCTCCAGGGAAGAGGCAGATGCTGCTCTTTGCAGGTTGCGGGCCCCAGGGAAGGGACCGATGCTGCTCTTTACAGGATGCGGGCTCCAGGGAAGAGGCCGATGCGGCTCCTTGCAGGTTGTGGGCTCCAGGAAAGAGGCTGATGCTGTTGTTTGCAGGTTGCCAGCTCCAGGGAAGAGGCTAATGCTGCTCCTTGCAGGTTGCAGGCTCCAAAGAAGAGCCAGGCCGTTGCTTATGCTCCCAGCCGAACAGGAAGTGAGTCTGATTGCCCGGGAGTCCTAAGACTAGCTGGCCAATTGGGTCTCAGGACCAGCTTCCTGATTGGCTGGGGGGACAATCAGGAAGAAATTAGCGAATATTAATTTGCTATTGTCACACAACTGAGTGAGATCACTGCGCCCGAGCCCACCCTTTTTTGAAGCCTAGTACAGCCTCTGGCTCTAATCATGTGCTTCTAAAAAAAAAAAAAAAACATTGAAATCCATGTGTCCGCGCCCTGCATATAGATTAGGGTCCGGACGCATGGATTAGGGGGGAGGCGCCCCTGCGCCCTTAATGGACGGGCCACCACTGCTCAGCATGTGACTGCCACTTTCACATAAAGTGTGGTCCATTCTTTTTGCAACACCATCTTGTTCTGGATTGTGTGGTACAGTAGTGTGGAACACAATGCCATGCTTCCTTGGACCTGACCTAGCCTTAGAGACCGGGAACCTTCTCCCAGGAAGAGTGTGAGGTACGATTAGGATACCTGCTGGGATCAGACTGTACTAGAGAGCACCCCCACTGCTTGTAAGGAAGGAAATAAGGGACTGTCTTATCAGAATTGAAAGAGAGAAATCACAGCAACTCCTATTCCAGTCTGAGGCCTTGAACTGAATCAGAGCACATATGCAGAGACCCAGAAGAGGGAGCCCTGCATATGGTAATAGAATAACTGTCAGGAGCATATAGCACTCCTGCTCCTCATTCCAGCATCCTAGTTTTGGCTATGGCATTCTCCTTGCCGGTATGTCCACCTGCAAGGTGATTAACATGGCCAGTTTTTGGGTAGAGAACAGACCTGATTTAAAGTGGTTTTAAAGGCAGAAGGTTTTTTTTATTATGTTAATGCATGCATTAAGATAAAAACCTTCTGTGTGCAGAAGCCCCCCTCAGCCCCCCCCCCCCAATACTTTACCTGAGCCCCATCTCGATCCAGCATTGTTGCAAGAGAGCCTTGGCTGTCCAGGACTCTCCCTTCTGATTGGCTGAGACACACAGTGGGCGCCATTGGCTCCCACTGCTGTCAATCAAAGTCAGTGAGCCAGTAAGAAGAGAGAGGGGTTGGGCTGTGCCTGACTGGACACACAGAGCACCGGCTCGGCTTGGTTGCCCCCATAGCAGGCAGCTTGCTGTGGGGGCACTCGGCAGGAGGGAGGGGCCATGAGTTCCGGCAAGGGACCCGAGAAGAGAAGGATGCTCAGCACAGAGCAGGTAAGTATGACATGTTTGTTATTTTGAAACAAAGAAAAACAAGACTTTAATATCACTTTAAGCCAGCCAAACCTTCAGTCTCGTGCTTGTGATAGAGTGTGATAACGTGTGTATTACCTGATCAAGCTCCCTGTCTGTCTGCCCTTCTCTGCTAGATTGGATTTCCCTGTGTATGACCTTGGATTGAATAACGAATATTCTTTATAGGTGAAGAACAGAATAGCCAGGTATAGTGTCTGACCACCTGCGTTTGGGGAAGGGTGACAATAACATTTTACAAGTTAAACTATTATCTGCAGGGAACTTTTGTGTTTTCTTCAATGACCCAAACTTTGGCGGACAACTTTTTTTTTTATCAATCACTGGCCTAGGACTGTTATATCAAGTTAGGACGGTCTTTATATACTGTTGCTAGGTAATTGTAATTCAGTTGTTGATTACTCTCATTTACACTTTCTTTTGACTTCAACACACATTAAAGTGTCTATCGCTTCAACATGCTTTTTTAGTGTGTTTTTGATGCTTGTGCAAAGCTTCAGTGGTGCTTCGATGATGCTTCAATAATGCTTCAGTGGTTCTTCGGGGGTGCTTCGATGATGCTTCAATAATGCTTCAGTGGTTCTTCGGTGGTGCTTCGATGATGCTTCAATAATGCTTCAGTGGTTCTTCAGTGGTGCTTCGATGATGCTTCAGTGGTGCTTCAGTGGTGCTTCGATGATGCTTCAATGATGCTTCAATGATGCTTCAGTGGTGCTTCGGTGGTGCTTCGATGATTTTGACTCCTCTGTTGAAAGGAAGTAAGATTTCTTCTAGGTTATCATGAAAAAAATTGCAATCACCCACGTGGCTCTTTTCTTTTTAACATTATAGCCACAAAGTATTACAGGTCCCCGTAAAATTAATCTCCAGCGCTTTTTTTTCCCTATATACCCATAAATATACAACCTGCACCCCGGCTTGGTGCAATCACCGAGTTATTCCTCTATGAAGCAATTTATGAGGCGTAGGCTGGAGGCCCCGGGATTGCATCACCATACTAAATGCAATTGTTGCAGATGTTGTGGAGTCGGAAGCTCAAAGTGGCTATTTGTCTTGGTTCCCCTGGTGTCAAGGATGCGTCTCCGTCTTTTCTCTGCCCTCCTGAATTAGGAGAAAGCAATAATATCACCAGATGTTCCTGGCCGATGTGAATAATTCATGGCGCAGTTCGTCGCTGATGTGTAATATTACTTCCCTTCTATTAAGACACACGCTGAAAGGAAGAGGGAATTTAAAAACAAGCTCCGCAACTTCTTTTTAGTTCCATATTTCCTTGTTTATGTATGTGCTACTTTTACATCTCTTGAGAGCGTGTGTTGTGTGATGACACCAAAGCATGAATAACAGCAAGAAGTAGAGTGGTGCCATTATACTAAAGCAGCAAAAATGCTATGATAAAGACACAAGATCAATGTAGATAAATAGCACATAGATCTCAGCACAGGGTTTTTGAAGCTACTAATACTTTTGCCCTGTGGTAGAATTTATCAGCATGAAAATATAGGATTTATCATAGTGAGAGCATTATTTTCACTTCACTTTAAAGCAGCCCTTTCCTTTGCCAATGATTATAGATTCTGCAACAATATTATGCCTATAAACAGCTCACTGGTTGTCAAGATCAGGGGTCAGGCCAGTAGCTATAGCAGTAGAGAGGCTCCCGCCGACCGGCTGGATAAGTACAGAAAATGTTCACCCTGGCGGATGATGAGGGCTCACCCAAGGTGCAGAGTCTAAGTACTAAAGGGTGTTCACCTCCTAATGGTGGAGATGGGTTGTGCTGCGTATTAGTACCAGGTCACGGTTCTCAGGATCTCCCTACCAGGAGGTGAGCAAACCGGGGTCCAGTTGCATATATAGCAGGTAGCAGAAGCATAGTCAGTTAACAGGCCAAAGATCGGTAACAAGCGGTTGCAGGTTGGGATCAAGCAAAAGTGTAGTCAGTAAACAAGCCAAAGACCAGTAACAAGCGGTTGCAGGTTGGGATCAAGCAGAAACGTAGTCAGTAAACAAGCCAAAGGTCTGTAACAAGCAGTTGCAGGTAGGGGTCAAGCAGAAGCGCAGTCAGTTAACAAGCCAAAGATCAGTAACAAGCGGTTGCAGGTTGGGATCAAGCAGAAATGTAGTCAGTAAACAAGCCAGAGTTTGGTAACAAGTGGTTGCAGGTTCGGTTCAAGAGAAGCGTAGTCGGTAAACAAGCCAAAGTTCGGTAACAAGTGGTTGCAGGTTGGGATCCAGCAAAAGCATAATCAGTAAACAAGCCAAAGGTTGGTAACAAGTGGTTGCAGGTCAGGATCAAGCAGAAGCATAGTCAAAGAGCAAGCCAAAGGTCAGCAACGAGTGGTATCGAAGATAGGGATGGCAGCGGGAGTGACAAGAACGAGATATTGGCTGGGAAGAGCACAATAATCTGGCAAACAGGAAGTGCAGAGACATGGCTTAAATCAGAAAGTTCATGGGAGGAGCAAAGAGTTCAAGGTTCAAGAAAACAGAGTTCAAGGCAAGATCATTCAAGGAATTGTCCAGGGAGCTGTTTAGCATCCCAGGTGGCTCAGCAAGAAGAGACATCACCAGACACAGCAGAGTTTGCAGGTTCAGACCCAGATCCTTACAGCGGTGTGAATAAAAACGCTCGCCATCAGTTGCCATTATTATATGAAAGTCGGTGTCACGTACCTGGTGGTGGAGTCTGCAATTGCTGGGGACAGCCTCTCTTACAATCCTGACTCAGGAACCCCTGACGTACTGAACAGAAGGTTCGAGAGTACAGAATGGCATGAGTGCTTGACGGGAACACTGGTGTGATGGTCACAGGCAGGGCTGAAGATGCAGCTTGATGGAGTAGCAGAGAAACCCCAGGAACAGCTGACGATAGCCCCGTCCGGCTAGACCAAGCAGATGATGCTGGATGAGAAGGCCAGGAACAGACCGGATCAGACAGCAGGCAGGCGGATCAGGATCTTGAGAGGCAGGCAGAAGAATAGTCAGGCACAGGCCGGGTTGGCAACGGGCGGGCAGCGTGGTACCAAGGAGTAAGCAAGAGAATGGTCAGGGAAGCCAGAGGTCAGGGCAGGCGGATAGCAGCAGAGTCAGGAACAAGCCAATGGATCAGGGAGACAGGAACAGCAGGTAGACGGGAAGCAGGAATCACAGGAACGTTGTAGACCAGACGGCATTGAACTCATGTCACTGCTCAGTTTAAATAGCCCCATTGGCGCCAAGAATGATTACGAGTGGGGGTGCGCTCCTCCCTGTCGCGCGTGCACACGAACATTCGTACCGCTGAACGTTCGTCCTTGCCCGCGCACGGGCACAAGGGCTCTACATCTTTCCTGACAGTCGGTCACTGCTGTTCTCATATGACAGCATCCAAGGGGAATTGGGAAAAATAAAGCTGTTGACTTTTGACAAAAAAGTCAAAATTAGCATATCAGTAGGTAGACAGGGCCTCAGCCAAGGTACCCAAGAGAAAATTACACAGTCCTAAGCTGCACTGAATTATATTGTACTATTCTGTACAGTGTGACATGTTGGGGCTTCTTAGCTCAATGGGAGCATCAAAATTATGAGTTTACTCCACACCAGATATCGTTTTCAGGGTTTTCCTGCCCACTTTTATTTAAATGAACATCAAAATTCACACAGGTATGTCTGCCCACACAGGGGGTTCTTACCATCACTGCAAAACATAACATACAGCCTCCTGGCTCTCCTGTGGCAGCATTACTGCTCCATATACCTCTTCATGGTCCCTCCTGAACTTAGTATATTTGTTTGGTCCACTTGACCATGAAACAAGCCCCAGTGTTTATGCACAGACACTGCACCTCAGCTTTGCGTCTTCCTAACAGCTCCCTAGCTGTTTGTGCCGCCCTACGTGGACTCTCTCTTGTGCCTCGTGGACTTTCTCTACAGTTTCCTTGCTGCTCCTTTGCCACATGGATTTCTTCTCAGGCTTGGGCATTCCTCTAACCCAACCACGTTGGTTCAAACTTTACCTCACGTGGCTCCCTTCAAAATTAGGGATGGGCCGAACACCCCCCGGTTCGGTTCGCACCAGAACATGCGAACAGACAACATTCAATACAATGCTAACATTCGAACACAGTTAAACTCTATAGAACCGAACGTGAAAAATCAAAAGTGCTCATTTTAAAGGCTTATATGCAAGTTATTGCCTTAAAGTGTATGGAGACCCGGGTCCTGCCCTAGGGGACATGTATCAATGCAAAAAAAGTTTTTAAATCAATAGTTTTTTCAGGAGCAGTGATTTTAACCACTTCCTTACTGGGCACTTAAACCCCCCTCCTGCCCGGACCAATTTTCAGTTTTCAGCGCTGTCGCTCTTTGAATGACAATTGCGCGGTCGTGCGACGTTGTACCCAAACAAAATTGGCGTCCTTTTTTTCCCACAAATAGAGCTTTCTTTTGGTGGTATTTGATCGCCTCTGCGTCATTTCTGATCGCCGCTATAAACAAAAAAAGAGCAACAATTTTGAAAAAAAACTATATTTTTTTACTTTTTGCTATAATAAATATCCAAAAATAAAAAATAAAAAACAAATTTATTCATCAGTTTTGGCCGACATATATTCTTCTACATATTTTTGGTTAAAAAAATCGCAATCGGCGTTTATTGATTGGGTTGCGCAAAAGTAAGTTTCTCGCTGTCGCGACTTTTGACTTTTAACCAGGCCCGT
>BLSH010012857.1:1480338-1497700 GCA_018402905.1 Glandirana rugosa | reverse complement strand
CCCCCCCCCACCCGTCTAGACCCCTGGAGGAATAATTTCCCCCGAAGGTCTGAGGTTATTCAGGGGACGGGCGTATGGACCCGACACCAACACCCCTTCTCCGAGAACAGGTCCAACGTACGAGCATCCATACCAGGCCCTTTGGGTCTGGTGTGGGTTTTAAGGGGAACCCTGCGCCAAAATCTTTTAAAAAATTGACGTGGGGTCCCCCCTAAAATCCATACCAGACCCTCATCCGAGCATGCAACCTGGACAAGAGCCTCTTCCCCACAACCACAGGCCAGGTATGCGGGCAGGGGACTTATTGGAGTCTGGAAGCCCCCTTTAATAAGGAGGTCCCCAGATCTGCCCCCCCCCCATGTGAATTAGTATCGGGTACATCATACCCCTACTAATTCACCAATAAAAGTGTCAAAAAAGAGAAAAACACAGGAGACAATTAGGGACAAGTCCTTTATTACGAAATAAAAAAATAAATAAGTGTCCCCCGTTGTAATCCATCGTCAATCACAGCGAGCGATGGACCCGAAAAATAATCACATGACGTCAGAAGTGGGTGGGGCCACCCGCTACGTCACCGGGCGGCCCTGCCCTTGCATATAAATAATCTGTCAAAACACGGCGAGCGCAGACGGTGGCAGCCCTCCCATGGAGGAGGAGCAGTGCGCACCATCATCTTGCTATGCATTATGAGGCGATCCGCAGTGGGCGAAGTCGCCGCGAATGCCCCATAATGTTCACACTTTGACGAACTTACGTTTGGCTCGAACCGCAGGCCCATCCCTATTCAGAATCACTGACCTCCCGGAGGAGGGTGGGGGTTGAGCACTATCTCTGGTTCTAATATAAATGCAGCACACACCTGTGCCATCAATGTGCTTGCTTCTCCTAAAATCTGGTGTAAACCACCATTTTACCAAGTAGCTTGGGGTCACCCTGCTATAACAGGTTACTAGTTATAAGCAATAACAGTAGGCACTGATATAAGGTAATCCAAGAGTTATGCTCAGTGTTTTCAATCTCTGGTTTGTATTACGAAGGGATGGCTTCCGCTGGATGGGCAGCGGTTTGTGATGTACTAAGGTGGCACTGTATTCACTCTGTGAGGAAAGCTCACTCTTCTATTCTGGACATCCGGCAGTATCCCACACTGCAGGAGTTGTCACTATTCTGACCCTTCTCATCAGGAACGTTTCCCTGTGCTATTCTCATTCCCTAACCAGTGGGAACCTGTCCCTGACCCACCACTCATGCCATGTATGCCCAAATGATGCAGGAGAACCTATTTATCAAGTCCCTTTTCAAGATGGCCACCTGAGATCTCAAGAGATTTCAGCATCCAATCAGACAGCGGTCTTCCATCCCATAAGGGTACAATTCTCTTAACAAACTCCTCTCCCCCTGAATCAATGGCACATTGCCAGCTTTAAAGTGGTTGTTAAGCCACTTGAATATAAAATGCTCCCATTCCCTCTGTATTAGCACAATAAGTTCCCCTGTGCCTGTGTTATAACACATATATATACTTATCTGTATAGATAACACACAGGCTTCCTAGGATCAGTTGTCCTTTTTCTCTCTCCTCTGCTCAGCCAAGAATTCCTGAGGGTGGGGCCGAGCATTGCTGCTGAGGTCAGCTGGAGAGGAGAGGAGAGAGAGCTGTGTGTAGGAAGCCAGTGTGTTATCTATACAGATAAGAATTGTAAGCTCCTTGAGGGCAGGGACTAACGTGAATGTACAATGTATATGTAAAGCGCTGCGTAAATTTACAGCGCTATATAAGTACCTGAAATAAATAAAATAAATAAATAAGAATATTTATGATATAACATGGACACAGGGTAACTTATTTTTCTAATACACGGTGATGGGAGCTTTAAAAGTTAATTATGAGAGCAGAGAAGAGGCTCTACATCAGTGGTTTTCAACTCCTGTCCTCGGGACCCACTAACAGGCCAGATTTCAAGTATTACCTTGGGGAGATGAAGACTAGAATACTGCAATCACTGAGCAGCAAATTAGATCACCTGTGATGTATTTCAGTTATCCTGCAAACCTGGCCTGTTAGTGGGTCCCGAGGACCGGAGTTGAGAACCACTGCTCTACATTCTGACAGGGAGATGAAGACAGGCAGAGGAGAATAGGAGAGCTGCTAGTGACACAGACTGCACAGACCACGGGGCTCTCAGGATCAGCTAATATGATAGGGGAGTCAGCACTCAGGGAGGAAGTCATGACCTGGCATTATCAAACAGATATTTTAGGGGATACAGAGGGATAATTTAAAAATCAAAAGCACCATGCTGCTAATTTCACATTAAAGAGACAGAAGCAGCATTTTTTTGGGGGGTTAACAAACGCTTTAAGTTGGAAGTACGCCTGTGCTATTTAGTCTGCACATTTTGAGGGGAGAACGGGTTGAAAACATGATGGAGCAGATTATGACGATATTGCTATTTTTAGTCAGCCGTCTCAATTGAAGCGACTCCTGCTTATTACATGAACCGTAAGAGGCCCCTAATTCTTTGAAGCCCTTGTAGAAACAGTTGAGTTTTGTGGCAGGCTCACATTGGGATGTATACTCCTCCAAATAGGAGACAGGAGGGGGTGGTTATGACGCAATGTACCTGAGCTACAGAGTGTCTTGTGACTGCCAGCATGCACACAGGAGAGGCGTAAACCTCAAAAATAAACTCATCATTATAATGCAGAGTAGTGCCTCCATTGTCATTAAACTGAATAACATCAAAACTTACATAACTATTTCAGTACATCATATAGCCCATAAAAATTTACTTTCAGATGATAAAGGACCTGTCTTTATTTTTCCTGTGTGACAATGTGTCCAATATTCATGCCATTATATAACAATTTCTTATCTTTTATCTATAATTTTGTAACATTACTGCTGGATTTAGCTGTCATTGCTTGATCTGATGATTGTTGCTCTTACTTTCACTCAGATCTTCTATCTCTTAAAAAGTGAGTAAAGATTCAGTGTACTTGAGTTATCATGCTTAGAATACGCTGTATGCAAATAGAAGTTATGAAGAAGGACTTTTCAGAAATATCATCCCATATAGATCTCCTACCCCTTATATTTAAATCTGATATGCTCTCTTCATTCCTTTCTCCTCCACCTTTATCTTACTCTTTCATTCTCTCCCTATCATGTTTCTCCATTCTTTTTACCCCTCCCTTCCTTCCTTTTGTCCTTCCTTACTTTCTTCATTATGTGTATCCATTTTCTTCCTTCGTTTACTTCCTTTCTCCCTTCTGTCCTTCATTCCATCATCCATCCATTAAAATAAGGATATTTCCTTCCTTCTTTTCATCAATCCTTTTCTCCTCCCTTTTCTTACTATCTCCCTTCTGTTCTGCCCTTCATTTCCTTCTTTCCTTCCTTCTATCCAACCTTGCTTACCTTCTTTCTTCCATTCATTCTTTCTTCCTCTCTTTTCTTACTGCCTCCATTCTGCCCTTCCTTTCTTCTTTATTTACCTCCACCCATCCTTGCTTACTTTCTTCATTCCATCAATTCTTTCTTCATCCCCTTTCTTACTGCCTCCTTTCAGCCCTTCATTCCCTTCCTTTCTTTTTTTTCCTTCCATCCATCCATACAGCCTTGCTTACTTTCTTCCTTCCATCGATCCTTTCTTCCTTCCTTTTTTCACTGCCTCCCTTCTGTTCTTCATTCCCATCTTTCCATCCATACCTCTTCCTTTCATCCATAATCCTTTCCTTTCCCTTCCTTCCATTTTACTTTAACTTTCCTTTCCTTCCCCTTTTCTTTCCATTCCTTCCCTTTTCCTTTCCATAACCCTTCTTTCCCTTGACCTCTTCCCCTTCCCTTTTCTTCTTCCCTTTCCTTTTCCCTTTTCCTTCCTTCCCTTTTCCTTTCTCTTTCCCTTCCTTCCTTCCATTTTCCCTTCCCTTCCTTTCCCTTCCTTCCCTTTTCCTTTCCTTTCCTTTCCTTCCCTTTTCCTTTCTCTTTCCCTTCCTTCCTTTTTCCTTTCCCTTCCTTACCATTCCTTCCCTTTTCCTTTCCTTTCCTTTTCCTTTCCTTTCCCTTCCTTTTCCCTTTCCTTTCCTTTCCCTTCCCTTCCCTTTCCTTTCCTTTCCTTTCCTTTTCCTTTCCTTTCCTCTCCTTTCCCCTCATTCCCTTTCCCTTTCTCTTTCCCTTCCTTCCTTTTTCCTTTCCCTTCCTTTCATTTCCCTAACTTCCCTTTTCCTTTCCTTTTCCTTTCTATTTCCTTTCCCTTCCTTTTCCTTTCCTTTTCTTCTCTTTCCCCTTTCATTTCCTGCCCTTTCCCTTTCCTTTCCTTTCCATTTCCTCTCCCTTCCATTTGCAGTTCTTTTTCCTTTCTTTTCCCTTCCTTTCCTTTTTCTTTCCCTTTCCCTTCCTTTCCCTTTACCCCTTCTCTTTTCATTATCTTTCCTTTCCTTTACCTTTCCTTTACCATCCCTGTTTGTTTTTTTTTCTTTCTCTTCTCTTAGTACTGACATAAAAGGTAAGGGGCAAAAAATTGGGACTTTAAATGAAGGCTTGGCTGGGTAGAGGCACAATCTTCCATTCCTATAAATGAAATAAAAAGAAAGCTACAAAAAGCTAACTCGGAGGGGATTGGGACTTTAAATGACACACGAGTGTGAGAAAGATACTGGATGGATATAGTAAAACAATTTATTATAGAAATAGAACAATGTTTTCATAATATATAACATAATAAATATTCAAATAGGTCAGTATAGACCCAATATATAATATGCATAAATGGATACAAAGATACAAAGCATACATTTGATGGTATACAAAAAATTGCCCCATCCATCACATTGATGTGGATATGTAAATGATTCCATTATAAACCTGCGTTGTCCATGACCTCCAAGTTCCCCCGCAGGGGATTGGTCTAGTAGACCTTGTAAAAAATTGTCCTAAATAAACCGATTGACGGCAGCTGGTGGTTCTACGCACGTTTTGTGACTGAATGTCACTCATCAGGAGCAGGCTCCTCACTTGTCTAAGGTAAAGAAAAAAAATCATATCGATATATATAATGGGAAATATCACCATGCGGCAGGAAACAATATTTCCCCATAATAAAAATTCCCCCAAAAAAATCCCTGTTTGTTTTTTTTCTTTCTATTCTCTTAGTGTCATGCCATATACCCAGAGGGCAAGGATAACTTGCCACAGTGTTGAATTGTAAGTCTGGTAACTTGCTGCACATCTTCCCTGGCAGGTTGTACACTTGCAGAGCACCTGAAGTGCAGTGACTATTGCACATGACCTGGGTATTCCTTATGCGTATACTTATATATTATAAAATAACGGCACAGCACACAATATGGAGGAATTGGCCGTTAGGCCGTTTTATTAAAACCAATATTTAAAACATAACAGAAAATACCAAACCAATCAATTTAAGCCGATAGGAATCCCAGGAGGCCCCATAACCCAATCACATCCGTGTTTTTTGTACCATCCATTTCCCAGCCGCACTACGCCGGCTCGGGTACCATCCTTTTCAGTTAACCTATGTAACTGACACCACTGAGGACTCCATACCTCTGATGGATCCTTCCCAACTGACCAACTTGAAAACGGCCTCCTGAGACCCCAACCGCCACCGCTCCCTGCGTAAAGCCTTACGCCAGGGAGCCCCTCCATGCACGCAGTGCTCGGTGCACCCCATCTTGGAGCCCCAGGCTCCACAGATCAATGCCCACGGCATTGAGGTGCACCCCGTC
The DNA here is from genome assembly GCA_018402905.1 of Glandirana rugosa. Classification (NCBI taxonomy): domain Eukaryota; kingdom Metazoa; phylum Chordata; class Amphibia; order Anura; family Ranidae; genus Glandirana; species Glandirana rugosa. Next base: position 1,491,946 of record BLSH010012857.1, on the reverse strand, counting down.
CCCCCTCAGATACCGCCAGGTATCCACCTCCAAATCAGTGTGCCGTACCACCAGACCTCCATTCCTAGCAATAAAACGGCCAACCTCCTTATTAATCTTCACCCTCGCTTTATTGACCTTCTCCACTGACCTAGCAAATCGCCACGATGTGCAAGCCACTATATCAGACCATACCACCACCGTCCGAGGGAAATCTGTTTGCAGGAGCAAGAAATCAAATTTTATGTCTCGGATCAGATGCCGCATGGATCTAACACCCAGATCATTACCCCCCGCATGTAAGACTAACACATCCGGAGCTCTATCTAAAGCTGCAAATTTCTAAACTCCGGCAAAACCCTGCACCACAACAATCCCGGCACCCCGATCCACCTAACTAGAGCACTGTCCCTTGACAATCCCAATTGTCGGCCGTTCGGACGCACATCAGCCCGCTTGGCCCCCCAGAACACATAGGAGTGCCCAAGCACCCACACCAGAGCCGGTTCACCATCAGGCTGCCCAGGAGGAACTCCCACAGCCGCAGCTCTCGTCTCCACCGACGCCGATCCGTCCGCCTCCTCAGAACTGGATCTCTCTCACTCTGATCTGGGCAACGTCCTTCCGGTTCGCGTCTGGTCGTCGTCCCCGGGGGAGCCAGGCCGTTGCGCGACCACGCCCCTCGCCGAAGGCCTCCTCCCGTGCACCGACCTCCTCTTCTTTGCACTCTCCGCACGCCTGGGCTCCTCCTCCTCTCCGGCTGCACTGCGCGTGCGCCGGGCCTGGGTGCCAGCCGCTCCACCCGACTGGCTGGCACCCCGGGCTCCACTCCCACGCCGGGTCAGCCCCCCGGCAGGTACCTCGCCGCGCGGGGCGACCGCCGACCGCTCACTCCCACGCCGCCCAGGCGGGGGAGGCGACTTGGACACCCCTCGACCCCGCCTGGCAGAGCTGCGCCTCTGACGGGGATTCCTCCCGGGGGACCGGGCCGCAGCAGGCTGCGCTGACTGACCCGATCCGCCCGGAGGGTCCGCATCCGGGCTCCCAATGCGGCGCCCAGCTCCCGGGGAAGCGGCCGGGCTGTACCGCTCAGGCGGCCGGGACCGCCTAGCGCACGCCGGTAGCCGCTCCCCGACTCCCTCCGGATCCACTCCGATCGCTGCCATGCTGTCTTGCAGCCAGCTAGCGCCGCGCTGTGAAGCGGCCGCATGGAGCTGCCGCAGTAAGGCCTCAATGTCCGCCATGTCGGTCGCAGAGCTACACCGCAGGTCCTCACCAATTCTTTTTGCTCCCGCTCTGCTGAGGCCTAGCCACTGCCCCTGCCTTATAAACCCTGCCACACCCACTGTCTTAATTAACACCCCTTGTCTAGCTGACACTCACTGTCTCCGCCCAGGGACCCTGTCATTAAAGCCCTGCGCTCATTTATTTTGTTCTTTTGCTTCGGGCTTCTCTACATAACTGAACCAGAACTTCCCTTCCTTTACGTTTCCCTTCTTTCCCTTTTCCTTTCCCTTTACTTCCCTTCTGTTCTTTTTCTTCCGTTTCCCTTCCTTTCCTATTTCTTTCTCTTTCTTTTAGTTCCCTTCCCTTCTTTTTCCTTTCCCCTTTCCCTTTTCTTTATCTTTCCTTTCCTTTACCATCCCTTTTTTTTTTGTCCTTTCTCTTCTCTTAGTGTCATGCCATATACCCAGATAGCAAGGATAACTTGCCACACATGTGTGGCAGTGTTGAATTGTAAGTCTGGTAACTTGCTGCACATTCCCACTGGCAGGTTGTACACTTGCAGAGCACTTGAAGCACTAGTTCTACGTGACACTTTTCCAATTTGTAGCAAATTCGTGTGGAAAGTCTCTAGCTAGAGCAAAGTTGCAGCAGTGAGTCTACAGCAAGAGCTCTGCAAGTCTACAGGATGGAAATTCAGCCACAGCGACCCCATGTGGTGGGATGACTATTGCACGACATAACTGAACTAGAACTTGCAGCAGACTTGCAGAATGTTTGCAAAGAAAGTTGATCTGGAGTCATGCAATGCAGGCTTGCTGCCATTGTGCAACAAACTTGTGAAGCCCAATAAGTCTAGCAACAGCTTAGCAAGTCATTTTCAAACTTGCAGCACAAGTGCTTGCTATCTGGGTAGATCTTTATACATTTGCCTTTTCACCTGTCTTAAATAGGAAGATATCATCATCACCACCACACGCTCACTCATATCAGAACACATTGCTTTGGCAGTGCAAAGATTTCCCAGCATCCTCCACAGACACCTGGAAGGCTGTACATGGCCACGGGCAACGTTTTTTGATATTGTCATACAATTTGCCACGATTTATCAGAACTAAGGGAAAGAAATTGAGCACAAAATCTGAGTTGCCTGTAGCAACCTATTGGGTTTTTGTGTATGATAGAAAAATTAAACAATGAGAGAATGAAAAAATAAAATAAAAGAATTGTAATTGTTTGCGATGGGCAATCATTCCCATGAGTGTTGTGTATGACCGACACTTTGTACGGCATTTTAGCAGTGAGGTGAGGGGATTTTTTTTCAGTTATCTTGAGTGACAGGTCCTCTTTAAGACAATCTCCGGAGACTAAGCTCAGACACGACACTATTGCGTGCCGTATCTTTTTCTCTTACTTGTTACTTGCTGCTTTTTAAGCAAGAGAGGAGAAGTAATTTTCCTGTGTATTATCCACTTCCCTCAGTCCCAGGTAATTATAACCTAACAAAGGTGCAAAAGTCTAATTCTGAAAATGCGAGCACGCCGGACGTGGCTCCATACATCAGCGCCTTCCCTCAGTGAGCCATGGCGCATTATTTCTATCTTTGAACTGCACACGGGAATAATCTGTGCCTCGAGTTAACAAAAGCTTATGAGAAATCCAGAGGTGAGACTTATTCAATCACTGAACAAAAAAAAAAAAAACTAATATATAATCTCAAATATTTGTTGCCGGAATGAGCTGAATCTATTTTCCTTTGTATACAGAGCACATTTTGATATTTTGGGTTTCTGTGCCTTGAGGCCGATGTTATTCCACTTGCCTCATTGTGTAATGCAAAAAATCTTAAAGAGATATTAAAAAATATAGATAGATAGATACACTATATTACCAAAAGTATTGGGACACCTGCTTTACATGCACGTGAACTTTAATTTCATCCCAGTCTTAGTCCGTAGGGTTCAATATTGAGTTGGAAGAAAACACAAGCACCCATCTAAAGTGCAGCAAAACAGGACAAATTTATTGGGGCTACAACATACAGGCTACTCACAAAGGTAGGGAAAAAGGCAGCCACTAATACTTCGGCTTCTCCTCTCCTTGTAGCGGTGGGTCTGGCCAGCACACAGCATCTGCGGGTTCCTGACGGTACACAGCCAGTGAATTCCGGCATTCCCGAGTACAGTGGGCAGCACTGGTGGCTGGAGATGATGTCACACAGGTGCAGGAAGGTTGCCAAGGCGACGCGTTGTCGGAGCATGCGCTCTTTCCTCAGGCCCATGACAACTCTTCTGGCAAGGCTGTCCACAAGGTTTAGGAGTGTCTGCGGTAATGTTTGACCCTTCTTCCAGAAGCACATTTGTGAGGTCAGACACGAGAAGGCCTGGCTCACAGTCTCCACTCTAATTAATCCCAAAGGTGTTCTATCAGGGTTGAAGTCAGGGCTCTGTGCAGGCCAGTCAAGTTCCTCCACCCCAAACTCACTCATCCATGTCTTTAGGGACCTTGCTTTGTGCACTGGTGTGCAGTCATGCTGGAACAGGAAGGGGCCATCCCCAAACTGTTCCCAGACAGACAAGGCATCTGCAGGAAAGGGCAAAATCATTTGGTGGAAGGGGTATTTTGGTGTGGGGTTGTTTTTCAGGGGTTGGGCTTGGCCCCTTAGTTCCAGTGAAGGGAACTTTTAAGGGGTCAGCATACCAAGACATTTTGGACAATTTCATGCTCCCAACTTTGTGGGAACAGTTTGGGGATGGCCCCTTCCTGTTCCAAAATGACTGCGCACCACTGCACAAAGCAAGGTCCTTAAAGACATGGATGAGCGAGTTTGGGGTGGAGGAAGTTGACTGGCCTGCACAGAGTTCCCAGAAGAGTTGAAACTGTTATAACTGCAAAGGACTGGCCAACTCAATATTGAACCCAACGAACTAAGACTGGGATGCCATTAAAGTTCATGTGCGTGTAAAGACAGGCGTCACAATACTTTTGGTAATATAGTGTATATATACAGTATCTCACAAAAGTGAGTACACACCTCACATTTTTGTGACAACACTGAAGAAATGACACTTTGCTACAGTGTAAAGTAGTGAGTGTACAGCTTGTATAACAGTGTAAATTTGCTGTCCCCTCAAAATAACTCGACACACAGCCATTAATGTCTAAACCGCTGGCTACAAAAGTGAGCACACCCTTAAGTGAAAATGTCCAAATTTGGCCCAATTAGCCATTTTCCTTCCCTGGTGTCATGTGGCTCATTCGTGTTACAAGGTCTCAGGTGTGAATGGGGAGCAGGTGTGTTAAATGTGGTGTTATTGCGCTCACTCTCTCATACTGGTCACTGGAAGTTCAACATGGCACCTCATGGCAAAGAACTCTCTGAGGATCTGAAAAAAAGAATTGTTGCTCTACATAAAGATGGCCTAGGATATAAGAAGATTGCCAAGACCCTGAAACTGAGCTGCAGCATGGTGGCCAAGACCATACAGCGGTTTAACAGGACAGGTTCCACTCAGAACAGCGCCTCACCATGGTCAACCAAAGAAGTTGAGTGCAGTGCTCAGCGTCATATCCAGAGGTTGTCTTTGGGAAATAGACGTATGAGTGCTGCCAGCATTGCTGTCACTGCATCAAATTGGTCTGCATGGCTGTCGTCCCAGGAATAACGTAATGTCGTTACATTATTCCAAAGCTGGAATAATGTAACTATGTAGAAGATATCCATACCTCGAATTCTACATCTTATTTTTCATGCATTCTTTATTTATCAGAAGAGTTTTCATAAACAATACGCTTGGTATTAGAACACACAAACAGCATTAAACACCTAGTTGTCAGGCAAGTATAAAAAACACACTGAGAGAGTTACAAGTTACAAGGAATAATTATGCAGGCAGTATATAAGGGTGGTACAGAACCATAACAATACATTCTCAAAGCCCACAAGGGGGGGGGGGGGAGTTATGCCCGGGGGGAAATGCCATTCCTTGAGTTATGTCAGACTGCGACAAAAAATGAGTGCGAACATTCGAACACCGTTAAAGTCTATGGGTCCCAAACATGAAAAATCAAAAGTGCTAATTTTAAAGGTTTATTGCCCTATAAAGTGTATGGGGACCCGGGTCCTGCCCTAGGGGACATGTAACAATGCAAAAAAAAGTTTTTAAACCAATCGTTTTTTCAGGAGTAGTGATTTTAATAATGCTTAAAGTGAAACAATAAAAATAAAAAAATTACCTTTGATGGGGACAAGAGCCTCTTCCACATAACCCTGGGCTGTGGTTGTGGGGGTCTTATCGGAATCTGGAAGCCCCCTTTAATAAGGGGGCCTCCAGATCCCGACCCCGCCCCCCATGTGAATTAGTATTGGGTACATTGTACCCCTACTACTTCACCAAAAGTTTCAAAAAAATAAAAAAACCACAGGAGACAATTAGGGACAAGTCCTTTATTTAAAAATAAGAATAAGTGTCCCCCGTTGTAATCCATCGTCAATCACGGCAAGCGACGGACCCGAAAAAACAAACAAAAAAAAATGCAACAGCTCCTCCTCCATGGGAGGGCTCTAGTTGACTGACTGCTGTTTGTTGTGACACTTTATTTATATGGCAGGGTGGGGCCACTCGGTGACGTACGCGCATGACCCGCTCGCTCACTTACGTCGCGGGGTGGCCCCGCCCTGCAAATAAATAAACTGTCATAACATACAGCGGGCAGACGGCAGGGGCCCTCCCATGGAGGAGGAGCTGTGCGCGCCGTCTGCGCACAATGCATTATGGGGCGCTCCGCATCAACGAAGTCGCTACGAACACCCCATAATGTTCTAAATTCGACGAATGGGCGAACGTCCGATGTTCTCGAACCGTGGGCCCAACCCTACTCCTGACCCCGCATTCTGTTTGTTTGACTTTGCTGATCTCTGGACTCCTGTTTCACTGTCTTGCTCTGACTATCTGTTTCGGTTACCAAATCCTGGCTATGTTTTGACCACTTTTACTGCACTTCTGTCTTTGTCTGATTCATGGTTCCTGACAGTAGCCGAAGGCCATGAATTCAGAAGATGCAGTCAATCCCCTTGCTGGTAATATTTTTTCCAAATTGGATGAGCAGGATCACCACATGGATCAGTTTGCCATAGAGTTACAGACGCTCCTGAATCACACTGCTCATCTGTTTCCTCCCACGGTGGCTGTTTCCCGGCACAACCTGTGTTGCAGGCCGTTCCCGCTGATGAAGTCTTTGTGCAAGCACCCACCTCAAATATTATTAATATATGTCTGGTTCCACTCCACTTCCCCAGCAATTTGGGGGCGATTCAGTTCAATGCAGAGGGTTTTTAAACCAGGTTGGGATATATTTTGAGATGCTTCCCCAGGCATTCCCCACAGACAGAAGCAAAGTAGGCTTCGTGATTTCTTTGCTTTCTGACAGAGCCTTGGCCTGGGCAAACCCTCTATGGGAGACGCAAAAACCCGTTGTCCAGAGTTACCGAGAGTTTGTGACCTCCTTTAAAAGAGTATTTGACGTTCCCGCATGCTCCACTACTGCTGCTAAATGCCTCATGTCCATCAAGCAGGGTACAAGAAGAGTTGCAGATTAAGCCACTGAATTCCGTACTCTGGCAGCAGAGGTTGCTTGGAACAATGAGGCTCTCGTGGCTGCTTTTTCTCATGGTCTCTCGTATAACATCAAAGATGAGATAGCAGCCCGAGACCTACCCACTGAGCTGGAGAGGTTGATCATGTTTGCCATTCTCATTGACTCCAGATTCAGAGAGAATCTGGGGCTGCAGGCCTGTTCATAGATAGTCCCTTTGTGTCTAAGCACTCGATTCTGCTGCAGCTTCGGGCCACTCCACCCGCCATTGAGGCTATTGAGGGGAGACCTCTACAGCCTGCCCAGGTGACTTATGAGACTGCTCCATTGACAATGGCCGTAGGGGCTCTTCACCATGAGATAATCCAATTCCAAGTCATTTCCTCTCCTCATTTTCCGGTGGTTATTGGTTATCCTTGGTTACAGAGGCACAACTCCTCTTTTGATTGGCTTCGTGCTGAGGTTCTTTCTTGGTCGCCACAATGCTGTAAGACAAGTTTTCAGAAAGAGGCTTAGATCTTGTGTGTCTCTTCACTCTCCTCCCTGCTGGAGGAATACCGCAAATTTAGCAAGGTCTTTGATAAGAGTCAAGCCGGTAGTTTGCCTCTACACCGGTCGTATGATTGCGCAATTTACCTTCAACCTGGTGCCATACCCCCCTTGTGGCTGGGTTTACCCTTTGTCTGTCTCGGAGGATAAAGACATGGAAGAGTATGTTGCAGACGCACTTTCTCGAAGGTTCATCCGCAAATCCTTGTCTCCTGCTGGTGCTGGCGAACTGAGACCTTGTATCGATTATAGGGGTCTTAATCGCTTCAGGATTAAGAATGCTTATCCGATTCCATTGATTACAAAGTTATTTGACCGCCTCAAGGGAGCAACGGTTTTCACAAAGCTTGATCTGATAGGGGGATACAGTCTTATGAGGATCAAGGAGGACGATGAGTGGAAAACTGCGTTTAATACCAGGACAGGCCATTACAAACCTCGTTATGCCGTTTGGTCTTTGCAACGCTCCGGCAGTTTTTCAGGAGTTCATCAATGATGTCCTTTGAGATTTGCTGCAGCAATGTGTGGTGGTTTACTTCAACGATATCCTCATATATTCCAAGTCCCTAGAGAGCCACCACACAGATGTCTGCCGTGTGCTTCGGAGGCTGAGAGAGAAAAACCTGTATTGTAAATTGGAAAAGTGCAAGTTCCATCGTGAACAGGTTAAATTCCCGGGTTATGTCATTTCCACTGCTGGTTTTTTGATGGACCCAGAGAAGCTATCTGCAGTTCTACAGTGGCCCCGACCCGTGGGTTTACGTCCACTACAACATTTTCTTGACTTTGACAATTATTACTTGAAGTTTAACTTCTTGTCTCTGGTCAAACCCCTGACTGATATGACCAGAAAGGATGGTAACCCACAGAATTGGTCTCCGGAGTCCATTAAGGCCTTTGAAACTCTCAAGGCCGCTTCTGTGTTGGCACATCCTGATCCTATGTTACCCTTCATCCTTGAAGTTGATGCATCTGAGACTGGAGTTGGCGCCCTTCTGTCTCAACGTCCCATCTCCGAGAGCGCTATGCATCCTTGTGCCTACTTTTCCAAGAAGTTGTCTCCTGCGGAATGCAATTACGAGATTGGGGACAGAGAGTTGTTGGCGATCATTTTAGCCCCTAAAGAATGGAGGCATCTCCTAGAGGGTACCACTGTTTCGGTTCTCATTTTGACTGATGACAAGAATCTTACATTCTTGTCTGAGGTTAAACGCCTCTCCCCCAGGAGGGCGCAATGGGCTCTGTTCTTGTCAAGCTTCAATTACATAATTCTCATTCTTACCTGGTACTAAGAATGTAAGGGCCGATGCATTGTCGCAACAGTTTTTCTCCACAAGATGGAGTCGGTTCTTATTCCTGTGATGCCTCCTGATCGTATTCTGGCTACAGTTCATACCAGTGTCACCTCACCTTTGGGTGACAAGATCCTTGCTGCTCAGATCCAAGCTCCTCCTGAGAAACCTTGTGACCGCTGCTTTGTCCCTGAGAGTCTCCGTACTGCTGTGCTCCAGACTTACCATTCTCTCAAGGCTGCTGGTCACCCAGGGAAGAATGAACTCATTTGGGCTCATTTTCCCAACAGTTTTGGTGGCCTAGTCTCTGTGTTGATCTAGCCGCCTTCATAGCAGCCTGTTCCGTGTGCGCTCAGAACAAAACACCACGACATCTTCCAGTGAGTCTTTTACAACCCATACCCAATGGAGAGCAGCCTTGGACCCACCTGTCTATGGATTTTATTGTGGAGTTACCAAACTCTCAGGGTAACATAGTTATCCTTATGGTGGTTGACCGATTCTCAAAGATGTCCCATTGTATTCTACTTAAGAAGTTGCCCACGTCCAAGGAACTGGCATCCATTTTTGCTTGGGAGATCTTTCGCTTACATAGGCTTCCAAGGTGATCGTCTCAGACAGGGGTAGCCAGTTTGTGTCCAGGTTTTGGTGAGCTTTTTGTGCACAGTTGGGAATTCAGCTTTCCTTCTCTTTTGCATATCCCCCGCAGTCCAATGGGGCCTCAGAACGAGCCAACCAGTCCTTGGTACAGTTTTTATGTTGCTATATTTCTGACCACCATAACAACTGGTCTGAGCTGTTACCTTGGGCGGATTTTGCTCATAATAGTGCCGTCAATACTGCTTTCCGGTTGTCTCAGTTTATGGCGAATTATGATTTCCAAGAAGCCATGTTGCCTGACTCATTTGTTCCTCAGAGAATTTCAGCGTTGGAGGAGCATCTCCGTGGTCTTCGTTCCACTTGGGTACAGATCCAGGAGTCGTTGCAATGTGCCAATGATAGGTACAGATGTCATGCTGACCGCAGACGCCTACCTGCACCTTCTTACCAGGTTGGGGAGAGGGTCTGGCTGTCTTCTTGCAACCTCCAACTCTGTGTTCCCTCACTGAAGCTGGCACCACGGTATATTGGGCCTTTCCATATTCTACGCAAGATCAACCCAGTGGCTTAAACGCTTTAGACCTGCCTTCTAATATGCGAATTTCTAATGTCTCCTTGTTAAAAACTTTGGTATGCAACCGCTTCATCACCTGGGTACCACATCCTCATCCTGTTCAGGTTGAGAGCCAAGAGGAGTATGAAATACAATCTATCATTGACTCCCGTAGGTTCCGTGGGCTCATACAGTACCTGGTTCATTGGAAAGGGTACAGTCCGAAGGAGTGTTGTTGGGTCTCATCCTCGGACATACACGTTCCTGTTCTCCTCCATGCTTTCCATAGATGTTTTCGCCTCAAATCTGCGGGCCCCCCCCCCCCCCGAGGGGGTAGTTGAGGAGGGGGTACTGTCAGAGCTGGGCTCAGTCCTCTCAGCTGCTCAGCTGAGGGTTAATTGCCAGTCTCAGGTTTCACTCTGTCTCACCTGATGTCCATATCCTGCTCCTTAGCCAGCTCTCCTAGCTATATAAACTGCCTGGATCAGATCTCAGGTGCCTTCGTCTGGTCAACATCTCTGGGAAAATCTCTGCTGTGTGTTCCTGTGAAAGACTTTGCATGTTTGATGTTCCCTTCTGGTTCCTGGATTTAAGACCCTGCTCGGCTGACTCTCCTCCTGGCTGACCCTGCATTCCGTTTGTTTGACTTCGCTGATCTCTGGACACCTGTTTCACTGGCTTGCTCTGACTATCCGTTCCGGTTCCCGAACCCTGGCTATGTTTTGACCATGTTTACTCTGTTTATAACATTTTACCTTTTTATTAAAAAGAGTGATTTTACTGCACTTCTGTCTTTGTCTGATTCATGGTTAATGACACCTGGGTAGGGGTCTCCAACTTATGGCTTTCCAGCTGTTGAGGAACTATGGGTATCACCATGCCTCTGCCTTTTGGGAGTCATGCCTGTGGCTGTCAGAGTCTTGCAAAGTCTCATGGGACTTGCAGTTCAACAGCTGAAGGGCCATAATTTGGAGAGAGATAAATTAGGAGAACCGGCACTCTGGAATCCATCCATCTACTTTTTTTGAAAAAAAAAAACAAGTACAAGGTAACTGCTGGCATGTTTTGGCGAATAGCCTTGTTCACAGCATCTAGGGATAAAAAGCCTGACCTATAGTAAGATATAGGGAACTGTGTCGGGCGGAAGGAATTACAAGGTAAATGGTGGTCATAAGACCCCATATACCTCAGAAAGCCAAAAGGGGATTAACAAGTTATTAACAAGGAGTACGGCAGCCCCCTTATCCCTTTAAGCCCAAACGCATATTAATTACACAGGTTTTGTGGCTGATTGAGATGGCAATTAAACTCACTTGGTGCCTTATCTGCATTAACCACTTGCTGACCGCCGATCGTCATCTGACGGCGGCAAAGTGGTTCGTTCCCGCAAAACGCCGTCATACGACGGCGGCTGCGGGAACGAGTTTAGTGAGCGCGCGTGCGCCGCCGGAGGCGCGCCCGCGCGCTCACTGTGTTCGGGGAGGGCCAGGGAGCAGGTGCGGCGGCTTCGATTGCCGCCGGCTACCCGCGATGCCCCCCCCCCCGAGCGGAGGAACGGAGGTCCGTGTATGTAAACACGGACCTCCGCTCTGTGTGAAGGGGGAAGGGCTGTGATCACAGCCTTCCTGTATACGAAGGCTGTGATCACTTCCCTTCCCCAGATAGTGCAGTCCCCCTACAGTTAGAACACGCCCAGGGAACATATTTAACCCTTAGAGCGCCCCCTGCAGGTTAACCCCTTCACTGCCACGCCGTTAGCTTCGGCGGCGTGGACGAGGGACCGGGAGGGGCTTGTGTCACTCGCGCGCCCGCGCGG
>BLSH010012857.1:1469901-1480328 GCA_018402905.1 Glandirana rugosa | reverse complement strand
GGGTACGTGACTCCTATAGGTCGTATACCTTCTAAATTGATCGAGGAAATTACCCTTGCCGGTATTTCAAGTGGTTTTGTAACAAAATAACCAACCTGAAGAGGATGTATCTACTTATATTTGTTAATTACCGACTAGGTGGAGACACCTTGGGTATCTAGTCCCCATCCGTTGGTCATCGGGAGGTCGACAACACCGTGATGTAAAGGGTACTCCGTAACGTTCCGACCGTCAATGTTAATGAGGTCTCCGTACTGCCCTGAACATCAAGACATTGTCGACCTCCCGGGGTCCAACGGATGGTGACGGTATCTATCTGTGAGAAGCGACGCAGTGCCGAATCGCAAAAAGGGCTCCGGTCCTAAAGCTGGAAATCCTTCCGGGGCTGAAGTGGTTAAATTAGCCTCAGAACCTGTGTAATTCATATGTGTTCATGTTTAAAGGGATGAGGTGGCAACTCTAACAAAGAGAGTGTCTATCTATGGCAGTGGTAGGCAACCTGGGGCCCTCCAGCTGTTACAGAACTACAAGTCCCGTCATGCCTCTGGAGTAATTGTAACTGCCAGCCTTGCAATGCCTCATGGGAAATGTAGTGCCACAACAGCTGGAGGGCTACTGGTTGCCTACCCCTGATCTATGGGTTCCACAGAGGTGGATCAGCCATTAATTGTTTATATTCATCTATGTAGGAGAAGTCCAACCAATAAAACAATGTTTTGGTGAACTTTATGGCCGTTCCCATTAAAGGAGCTAGTTAAATCTTCCATATGCTGGATATCCTCAGTGCATGGGAACCATTGTTGAACCGTGGACGGTGAAGGGAATCTCCCTAAGGCCGGGGTGCAATTCATCTTTAACTTCTAGAAGCCACCCCAAAGGATATTTTCCTTCACTGGTTTGAGTAAGCACCAGAACAGACCACTGTCTGCAGGTGCCTGAGGGCCACACAATATATTCCAAAAGACCACAGTTTGGGCTCCAGGGTTCTAGGTGGTCGGATCACTTTAGCATGCTCAAGCACTCGCACATACTGTATCTAGTCAGTCTTGATCTGTGAAGGTTAATTCAGGATATTGAAAAGAATAATTTCAAGAGAACTGGCAGAGTTTTCTTAGTTACATTAGTCCTGGTTTTCCCCTGCGCTGCAGCAAGTCCAGGTGTTTGCTGCAACTCCACACCTAATTGTCGCACCTGAACGGCTTCATAGTCGACTTCACCGTGACTTCAGTGGCACTTCAGCGTGACTTTGGATGACTTACAACACGACCTGAAGCGACCTCCATGCCAGGCGACTTTGCCTGAGCCAATAAGAGAAGGGAGGGAGGGGGTTGCCTTGGTTTTTCACTGAGAAAATAATTTTATTCTTCCTGTAAAGTTGCTTCAGTATAGATGGGGATCCGACTTGGAGGGGACTTCTATTGAATTCTATGGGCACAAGTTGGATAGAGTCGACCTTGAAGTAGTACAGGAAACTTTTTTGAAGTTGGAGCGACTTCAGTAGTTTACGTTAAGACAGCTCCCATTCACTTCAATGGGGTTTCTGCTGTCAAGCGACTTGGAGCGACACAAGTCGCCTCCCAAGTCGCTGTAGTGTGAACCGGCTCTGAGAGTTTGCTCCGCTTTGCACAGAATGCTGCGGCTCAAAGGAGTTGTAGTTTTTGTTTAATAGGAGAGAGGTGGTCAGGGCTCTCCGGTATCCAGATGGCAGGGCTGGTGGTCGAGTGGTGTCCTTAGGGTAGCTCTTGGGCAGAAGAAGCAGCTCTGGAGGTCAAGAGAAGTAGAAGACAAGGCGCCTTTATGTAAGAGAAGTAGAAGACAAGGCGCCTTTATGTGTAATATGTAAAAGTTTTATTGGTGCACACACGGTTAAAAACACTCACAGTGTGGGAGATCAAACACTGTGTGTGCACCAATAAAACTTGTACATATTACACTTAGAGGCGCCTTGTCTTCTACCTCTCTTGACCTCCAGAGTTTTTCTTTAATACTTACCTTTTGTGAAACTGTTTAATGGCAATGCCCAAATGTTATCATTTTATTTTTTTAAAGTGGATGTAAACCCACCACTCACTCAGTATAAACTAATGGCACAGTATTAATGTATATGTACATGCAAGTATTCCTAACTTGCAAATGTCACCCCCTTCAGCAGTAGCAGCCCCACAAAACTCTAAAATCAGTGGGTAGGTCTCTTTGCTGGAGCTCGGTGGGTAAAGTCATGATGTCACAAGACTCCCCTCCCCCCTCTACACTCTCATACTCTCCTATTCCTGAGTTTTGAGAAACATCCAGTCAAAACTCATGAAAGTCACCACGTGACTTCAGCATGTCCAATCATGCTGAGGTGTGGAGCAGCCAATCCTGGGAGAGCTGGAGAAGAAAGGAGGAGAGGGATGTGAAGCTCTGTATGCTCATGCATGAGATAAGGAAATAAGATGTCAATTCACAACATGGGGGAAGAAACAGTCACATATTTCTCTGTGTGTCTGTTCCTACCGAAAAAAGATAAGAGGATTGCTCAGAGCTGGATTAACTCTTTGTGGAAAAACTGGGCACAGACGACATGACATACTCTACTTTAAAAGGTAGAACTATTAATTAAATATTTTTTTTCGGGTTTACATACACTTTAATTTTGAATTTAATTTCAGAATTAAAAAAAAAAAAGACAACAAAAAAGCCAACAGTCCAAACACAGTAGGCTGAGCCTCTTAACCACTTGCCGGCCGCGTTGTGTTTGTTTATAGCGATGATCAGAAATGACGCAGAGGGGATCAAATACCACCAAAAGAAAGCTCTATTTGTGGGGGGAAAAAGGGCATCAATTTAGTTTGTGTACAACGTCGCACCACTGCGCAATTGTCAGTGCCGAATCGCAAAAAGTGCTCTGGTCCTGAAGTGGGAAATCCTTTCGGGGCTGAAGTGGTTAAAAATACTAAAAAGACATAGAAATGGTTACAGAGCTAAACAGAAGCAGCGAAGGGACGGTGGAGTATAAATAGCTCAGGAACTCTATTATCAGCTTTGTACGAGGTGATATCAAGACAGAGAAGTTTTGAGAGTTTCTGCAAAATGAGTGCAAAAATAAAGAGTGAAGGTTTAGTAAGTGCTACAGGGGCAGAGGGTACCATTTATTTTCGGAGACAATTTTAGAAAGTGGCAAACAAAACACGGCTCAAGGCAAACCAAGTCTTTGTAAACCGAATATAATACTCAATGGGGGTAGAAAATTATACAGTAAAACTGTGAATTGTATCTTTACACCGCTATGGTTTGTTAATGCCGGTGCAGAATGTTATCTGCTGTCAGGGATTTCTATCCAGGAGTTTTTGTTTTTCCTATAAATACTTTTGGCTACCACTTTATTGTACAGACAAAGCTCGTTTGGCTGTTCTTCTCCTATGGATCACGGGAGTGCAGGTCGTTCTGCAGTCCTGTGACCCGTTTTCGGCAGACAGCGAGCTGAAGTCACAGATCCGCTCCAGGCTCGGGCAATATTACGACCATGGAGTCTGGATTCGCCCACATGCCTGGACCAGCACCCGGCTCAGCCTCTCAGCAAGCCTTTGAGAGCCTCAGCCGGCCGCTCCCACCCCCTCCACAGTCCATCGCTCTAGTGAGCAAGGAGGGTGCAGAGCAGAGAGCGGTGACTGACAGTCACCAGCTCTCTGTTTACCGAGCACTGAGAACCGAGCGATCGGCAGTATTAGATCTCTTAGTTCTCAGTGTTACAGCCGGCGGGGGAAAAATGCAGCATTGGATCGATGCTGCATCCACCTAGGTAAGTATGATTCTAAAATGCTCATACTTCTCTTTTAAGCTCTATTTAAGGAGAATGTTTTGGCCCAAGAGGCATAACAAGAAACCATGAAGGGCCCCCTGACCCCCCAGCCAATATCACTCCCGTGATCCATAGGAGAAGAACAGCCAAACGGGGGGGGGGGGCTGTGTCCCTCGGGGGCCCGCAGTAGCGGCGAAAAGGGAAAGATGTCATATGACGTCGTTCCGGATCGAGGAAGGGTTCCTGTCGATATAATTTTACAATGACTTGGTAAGGAACCGGTTAATTAGAAGTCAGCAGCTACAAATATTGCTGGCTTTAAAAAACTAGGTACTTAAATTGGCTCTTTACCACATGACCGGCTGTGACCAATCACAGCCAGTCACTACCAACATCGGCGTGCACGCCACTCGTGCGCGCCTCCGGGGGCGCGCACCACGGCGATCGGGGCTGAGGCTTGTCCCTCGGACAAAGCCCAGCTCTGATCAGTGCAAAGAGCCAATAGAATTGGCTCTTTACCACGTGGCCAGCTGTGTCCAATCACAGCCGGCCACATGATGTAAACAAACTGCGGTAACAAGCTGTTACCAGGTTCTCCCTCTCACACAACGATCGTGTATGAGAGGAAGATTGCGGTAACAGCTTGTTACCGCCTAGTGTACACACCAAGCTTACTGATTCCCCCCTAATAAAGAGGACCTGTCACCACCCCATCAAAGTACCCGTCACAGCCCATCAGAGTACCTGTCACCTGTCCATCAAAGTACCCGAGTACCTGTCCCCTGTCCATCAAAGTACCCGAGTACCTGTCACAGCCCATCAAAGTACCCGAGTACCTGTCACAAGCCCATCTGAGTACCCGAGTACCTGTCACCAGCCCATCAGAGTACCCGAGTACCTGTCACCTGCTCATCAGAGAACCTGAGTACCTGTCCCCAGCCCACCAAAGTACCCGAGTACCTGTCACCTGCCCATTAGAGTACCCGAGTACCTGTCACCAGACCATCAGCGCACCCGAGTACCTGTCACCTGCCCATCTGAGTACCCGAGTACCTGTCACCAGCCCATCAGAGTACCTGAGTACCTGTCACCAGCCCATCAGAGTACCCAAGTACCTATCACCAGCCCATCAGAGTACCCAAGTACCTGTCACCAGCCCATCAGAGTACCCGAGTACCTGTCACCAGTCCATCAGAGTACCCAAGTACCTGTCACCTGCCCATCAGAGAACCTGAGTACCTGTCACCAGCCCATCTGAGTACCCGAGTACCTGTCACCAGCCCATCAGAGTACCCAAGTACCTGTCACCAGCCCATCAGTGTACCTGAGTACCTGTCACCCGCCCATCTGAGTACCCGAGTACCTGTCACCAGCCCATCTGAGTACCCGAGTACCTGTCACCTGCCCATCTGAGCACCCGAGTACCTGTCACCAGCCCATCAGAGTACCCGAGTACCTGTCACCAGCCCATCAGAGTACCCGCATACCATTCACCTGCCCTTCAGATTACTCGAGTACCTGTCACCAACCCATCTGAGTAACCGAGTACTTATCTGCAGCCCATCAGAGTACCCAAGTACCTTTTACCAGTACATCAGACTACCCGAGTACCTGTCTCCAGCCTATCAAAGTACCCTGGTACCTATCTGCAGCCCATGCCTCAAAGAATATACCTCGGGTGTTTGCTTTCCAAAATGGGGTCATTTTGGGGTAATTCCACTGTCCTGGTGCTCCATGGCCTTCAAAAGTGTGTTAGGTATGAATGAAATTTTATGTGTAATTTATGCTCCTAGAATGCCTGACGGTGCTCCCTGCATGTTCAGCCTCTGTATGTGGCCAGGGTGTGAAAAAGTCTCACACATGTGGTATCGCCATACTTGGGACGAGTAGCAGAATATATTTTGGGGGGTAATTTTTGCTATGTACATGCCATGTGTTAGAAATATCTTATAAATTGACCACTTTGTGTAAAAATAAAAGCGTTTTTTTCATTTTCTTTCCACGTTTTTCGAAGACTTGTGGAAAAAAATGAACCATTCAAAAGACTCATAATGCCTCATAGATTATACGTTGGTTGTGTTTCCTTTCCAAAATGGGGTCATTTTGTGGGTAATTCAATTGTCCAGGTGCTCCAGTGCCTTCAAAAGTGTAATAGGTCGTTAGGAAATTAGATGTGAAATTTCTGCTCCTAGAATGCCTGACGGTGCTCCCTGCATGTTGGACCCCTCTATGTGGCCAGGGTGTGCAAAAGTCTCACACATGTGGTATCACCATACTCGGAACGAGTAGCAGAATATATTTTGGGCAGTTATTTTTGCTATATACATGCTATGTGTTCGAAATATCATATAAATTGACCACTTTGTGAAAAAAAAAGGGTTTTAATTTTCTTTCCACGTGTTCCAAAGATTTGTGGAAAAAAATGAACTGTACAAAGAATATACATTGGGATGTTTGCTTTCCAAAATGGGGTAATTTTGTGGGTAATTCTATTGTCCTGGTGCTGCAGGGCCTTCAAAAGTGTAATAGGTGGTTAGGAAATCATGTGTAATTTATGCTTCTAGAACGGCTGACGGTTCTCCCTGCATATTGGACCTCTCTATGTGGCCAGGCTGTGTAAAGGTATCACACATGTGGTATCACCATACTCGTAGCAGAACATACGAGTAGCAGAATATATTTTGGGGGATCATTTTTGCTACATACATGCTATGTGTTAGAAATATCTTATAAATGTACCATTCTGTGTAAAAATAAAAGCATTTTCATTTTCTTTCCACATTTTTCGAAGACTTGTGGAAAATAATGAACCATTCAAAAGACTCATAATGCCTCATAGGTTATACGTTGGGGTGTTTGCTTTCCAAAATGGGGTCATTTTGTGGGTAATTCCATTGTTCTGGTGCTCCAGGGCCTTCAAAAGTGTAATAGGTTGTTAGGAAATTAGATGTGAAAATTCTGCTCCTAAAATGCATGACGGTGCTCCCTGCATGTTGGACCTCTCTATGTGGCCAGGCTGTGAAAAAGTCTCACACGTGGTATCGCCATACTCGGGGCGAGTAGCAGAATGTATTTTGGGGTGTAATTGGAAGTATGCATATGCTGTGTGTGAGAAATAACCTGTTGTTATGACAATTTTGTGCAAAAAAAAAAATAATAATAATTTCTTAATTTTGCAAAGAATTGTGGGGAAAAAAGTACAACTTCAAAAAACTCGCCATGCCTCTTACTAAATACCCTGGAATGTCTACTTTTCAAAAAGGGGTCATTTGGGGGGTATTTGTACCTTCCTGACATTTCAGGGCCTCAGGAAATGAGATCGGCCATCAGTACATCAGGTGTGATCAATTTTCAATGATTGGCACCATAGCTTGTAGACTCTATAACTTTCACACCAAATAATATACACTTATTTGGGTTATTTTTACCAAAGATAGGTAGCAGTATAGGATTTGGCCCAAATTTATGAACAAAAATTACTTATTTGCAAAATTTTATCATAGAAACTAAAAAAAAGTGGTTTTTTTTTCCCCAAAATTTTCACACTTTTTTCACTTATGTCGCAAAAAATAAAAAACCCAGAGGTTATTAAATACCACCAAAAGAAAGCTCTATTTGTGTGAAAAAAATGATACAAATTTTGTTTGGGTGCAGTGTAGCATGAGAGAGTAATTGTCATTCAAAGTGTGAGAGCGCTGAAAGCTGAAAATCGGTCTGGGCAGGAAGGGGGTATAAACGTCCTGTATTGAAGTGGTTAAAAAAAAAAGTTCAGTTTCCCTTTAAGTATTTGTACTAAGAGCTAAATCTTCGATGCCATAGAAAATAAACATCCTTTCCAATAAATGGCGGGTTTTTGGATACTAGTAACATTCGGTCTGATCTGTAAAGATTACTTTTCATAATAACCCCTTCATGCTGACCGTACGCAAATATGTGGCCCCACTGGACTGACCTTTTTTCCATGGGGCTGCATATTTGCATATCTCTCAGTGTGCTGGGAGCGCGCCACACAGTGCTCTCCCGAAAAAAAGATCAGGGTCTCACGGAGAACCCCGGGCCCCATACTAACGGATACTCAGCAGTGCACCTCTCTCTCTCCTTGCAGAAAAAAGAAGTGTGTGAAAAATAATAATAAATGATAATAATGAAAAAAAAAAAAAACACAAAAAATAGCTAGATCAAGGTTTGACCTAGGACAGTGCCAAGGTTAGTGTTAGGGTCAAGGTCAGGGTCAGTATTTTTTTTTCTTCTTCAGGATTTTTTTTTTTTGTATCAGTGTTGGTGTGTTTTAGGTAGGATAAAAAAAAGCAAAATGCACACTATTGTTTTCGGGCTGTAATACAGGTACAAACAACAACTGACATACACATATGTGATATCATTGCGCAGTGGCATAGCGTGGGACGTGCGAGGGAGGCCGCGGCCCTGGGTGCAACATTTAGGGGTCACTTAGGTGTCACTCCATCCCCCTAATGTTTACTTCCAGTGTCCCTGCGCTCCACTGTGGCTGGCGCCCTTTGACAGGGCTGGCCTGTCCATAATCGTGGTTGCTCCTGGAGTCCTGCCTCCGCCCCGCTGTGACCACCGCCGCTGTCTACTCCTCCTCCAGACTCCCCCTCTCCTCCGGACTTAAGGAAGACACAAGAAGCAGGTAAAACTCTCTTGTGAGGGTCGAGATGTGTTGCTGGCCCTGGGGGGGATTGGACACAGTCTGGGGAGATGGAGCAGCCACCAGCCAGCCAGAGAGGGAGAGCAGATAAGCGGTTAGAGTCATGCCGTGTAGTGGTCAGTATAGGAGTACTGTAGGTGGGTCAGTGTAGTGTAATGGTCAGTATAGTGTAGTGGACAGTGTAGTGTAATAGTCAGTGTATTGTAGTGGTCAGTGTAGTGTTGTGGACAGTGTAGTGTAGTGGACAGTGTAGTGTAATAGTCAGTGTATTGTAGTGGTCAGTGTAGTGTAGTGGACAGTGTAGTGTAGTGTAGTGGACAGTGTAGTGTAATGGTCAGTGTAGTGTAGCAGTCAGTGTAGTGTAGCGGACAGAGTTGTGTAGTGGACAGTGTAGTGTAATGGTCAGTGTAGTGTAGTGGACAATGTAGTGTAATGGTCAGTGTAGTGTAGTGGTCAGTGTAGTGTAGTGGACAGTGTAGTGTAATGGTCAGTGTAGTGTAGTGGTCAGAGTAGTGTAATGGCCAGTGTCGTGTAATGGACAGTGTAGTGTAGTGGTCAGTGTAGTGTAGTGGTCAGTGTAGTGTAATGGTCAGTGTATGGTAGTGGACAGTAGTGTAATGGTCAGTATAGTGTAGTGGACAGTAATGTAGAGGACAGTGTAGTGTAATGGTCAGTATAGCATAGTGGACAGTAGTGTAGTGGACGGTGTAGTGTAATGGTAAGTATAGTGTAGTGGACAGTAGTGTAATGGTCAGTGTAGTGTAGTGGTCAGTGTAGTTTAGTGGACAGGGTAGTGTATTTGACAGTGTAGTGTAGTGGACAGGGTAGTGTAGTGGTCAGAGTAGTGTAGCGGTTAGAGTAGTGCATTGGTCAGTGTAGTTTACTGGACAGTGTAGTGTAGTGGTCAGTGTAGTGTAGTGGACAGTGTAGTTTAGTGGACAGTGTAGTTTAGTGGACAGTGTAGTGCATTGGACAGTGTAGTATAGTGGACAGTGTAGTGTAATGGTCAGTGTACTGTATCTGTCCGGTAGGGCAGTGTAGTGGACAGTGTAGGAATCAGGTAGGTCAGCGTAAGGATTAGTGTAGTGGTCAGGGTAGTGGACAGGTAGGTCAGTGTAGTGGCCAGTGTAGGAACCAGGTAGGTCAGCGTAAGGGTTAGTGTAGTGGTCAGGGTAGTGGACAGGTGGGTCAGTGTAGTGGCCAGTATAGGAATCAGGTAGGTTAGTGTAAGGATTAGTGTAGTGGTCAGGGTAGTGGACAGGTGGGTCAGTGTAGTGGACAGTGTAGGAATCAGGTAGGTCAGCGTAAGGATTAGTGTAGTGGTCAGGGTAGTGGACAGGTAGGTCAGTGTAATGGCCAGTGTAGGAACCAGGTAGGTCAGCGTAAGGGTTAGTGTAGTGGTCAGGGTAGTGGACAGGTGGGTCAGTGTAGTGGCCAGTATAGGAATCAGGTAGGTTAGTGTAGTGGTCAGGTAGGTCAGTGTAGGAATCAGGTAGGTTAGTGTAGTGGTCAGGTAGTTCAGTGTAGGAATCAGGTAGGTTAGTGAAGTGGTCAGGTAGGTTAGTGTAGGAATCAGGTAGGTTAGTGTAGTGGTCAGGTAGGTCAGTGTAGGAATCAGGTAGGTTAGTGTAGTGGTCAGGTAGGTCAGTGTAGGAATCAGGTAGGTTAGTGTAGTGGTCAGGTAAGTCAGTGTAGGAATCAGGCAGGTTAGTGTAGCGGTCAGGTAGGTCAGTGTAGGAATCAGGTAGGTTAGTGTAGTGGTCAGGTAGGTCAGTGTAGGAATCAGGTAGGTTAGTGTAGTGGTCAGGTAGGTCAGTGTAGGAATCAGGTAGGTTAGTGTAGTGGTCAGGTAGTTCAGTGTAGGAATCAGGTAGGTTAGTGAAGTGGTCAGGTAGGTTAGTGTAGGAATCAGGTAGGTTAGTGTAGTGGTCAGTGGTGATGTGATTGGATGGACTAAGGATGTGACTGGATGGACTG
>BLSH010012857.1:1449416-1467929 GCA_018402905.1 Glandirana rugosa | reverse complement strand
GATGTAACACTGTATTCGTATCTCGTGATAACAGAGTGATGACCCGAGACTCTTTTCGGGAGTAACCGAGATTATTCGACAACGTACGTGTTCCGGATAAAACTTCGATTTAAGTACTCTAAAAAACATAGTGGGCTTACACCTCGAACGTTATGTTACGTTCCAGACGAATATTACAGGTCCGGGATTTTTTTTTAGTACACGACGATAATCATCCACGTTTTATATAGTCACTTCTTTCTTTTGTAATATAAATGGAATGGGGTCTCCGCCGGCCACAAAAAAAAAACAAACCCCCCCCCCCCCACCCCCCCCCCCCCCCCCAAACAAAAAAAAAACACCGGCCGCCTCTGGGGTAAGGTAAATATAATGTTTTCTTTCTTCACTGATATATTTTGCACCTACTAATAGCAGCACATGATTTTTTTTTAGGGCCTGGACATTATAAGCAGACCTTGCATTGTATTGCAAGCTCCACATTCGGGTGATACAAAAAATCTCATGAATTTAGCTTCAAAATAGGCCTTGTGCATGCAACAGCTTATTAGAGCCAATGAGGGCTTTTCTCAGAGCCCAGTAGTGAGACAATAGTGCTCTATGCTTATGTCACAATGTAGAAAATCCGCTTCCACCAGTGGTTGGCTATAACCAGGTGTAGCAGCTGGGTGGATGGTGGTGAAAGCCACAGCGTGGAAATGAGGAACCTGGCTGGCCGCTCACTTGGAGGAGGTGAGAAGAACCCTGAAAAAGGTCAAGGTGCAGAGTCTCTAGGGCAGCCCTTCTCAACCTCATCAACACGGAGGAACCCTTGAAATAGTTCTCTGGTCTCGGGGAACCCCTGCTAAAAATTAAAAATCTACAACTCATGATACATTAGTGTGATGGTCAATGGGAAGAATGCTCCTTACACTTGTGGTCATTGGGAAGAATTACCCCCTTACAGAGAGATAAAAATAGCAATGGTGTCAGTGGGAACTTTTCTGAGAGGCAGAAGGTGCTCATTGCTCAAGGAACCCCTAGCAACCTATGGAGGAACCCTAGGGTTCTACGGAACCCTGGTTGAGAATCACTTCTCTAGGGACACCACCTGGTCTTCACCAGAGCTCCTAGAGGTGGAGATGTTGCGCTGTAGGTGGTGTCCAGGTTGCGGTCCTCCGACACCCCCCGAGTAGGGTGCAACCGAGAACATACAGAGTAAAAAGTATGAGTGACGGTTCACACAGGGGCCACCTGTCAGGCGGCTTGTCAGCCTGACAAGTGCGCGCTCCATTCAGTGCAATGGAACCGTTCCATTGGGAGTGACTAAAGCCTCGTACACATGGTGCGACGGTCGTACGACCGAACGGCCTAAATTTTATGTTGGCTGTTGTGTCTCGCATACTGACATGCACAAAGCGAACGTACGACCAAGCCGAATGTAGTGATGTGTTAAAAGCATATAAAGAGGAAGTTCAGGTGAATGTGATTTGTGAATTAGGAACCTAGGTTTCCCAGAACGGACACTTCCGGGCGTTCCTGCACAGTACAACTTGTTGGCCCAACTTCTCTGCACACACGGTCGTACAACCACTTGTTGTACAACCAAAGTTTTCTAGTCTGCTCATCCAACTTCCGTTGTACGACCGTCGCACGTCGGCTGTTCTATTTGCGCGTTACTAACGGTCGGATGATCGTACAACAAGCGGTCATACGGCCGTTTTCATACGACCGTCGCACCGTGTGTACGAGGCTTTATAAAAAGGTTCTTGTACTACTTTGGGGCGACTTCAGAGCGGCTTTCATTGACTTCTATACAGAATTAGTTTTGCAAGTCGCGCTGCACGGAGGCTTCAGAGTCACGCGGCTTTAAAGCCGCCCCTGTGTGAACTGGCACTTAGGGCACTTTCACACTGGGGTGGGGGGGGCGGTAGCGCTAAAGTTACGCTACTCTCTGCGGCGCTTTTCTGCTGTTATAGCGGCGCTATGCAGATGGGAGGGCGTGGCGCTTTCAACCCCCCACAAGGGGTTAAAAAGGGGTTAAATGTGCTCCGCGCTTCCGAGGCAGTGTGCAACCGCTTCAGAAGCGATTGCCATTGATTTCAATGGCAGGAGTGGTGTACACACCGCTCACCGCACCGCCCCAAAGATGCTGCTTGCAGGACTTTTTGTAACATCCTGTAAGCGCACCGCCACAGTGTGAAAGCACTCAGGCTTTCATACTGGGATGGGTGGGGGGTAGAGTTGCCACCTCATCCCTTTAAACCCGAACACATAAGAATTACACAGGTTGTTGTTCTGAGGCTAATTTAATGCAGATGAGGCACCAAGTGAGTTTAATTACCACCTTAATCAGCCACAGAACAACCTGTGTAATTCATATGTGTTTGGGTTTAAAGGGATGAGGTGGCTACCCTAATGGGGGGTATTTTTTCACATTGGGGCATTTTCCGGGCGCTTTTATGCTATTTTTTAGCATAAAAGCGCCCGGAAAATGCCCCAATGTGAAAGGGCTCTTAGACGGTAGCCTGAGTGCTCTCACACTGGGGCGGTACGTTTTCAGGACGTTACAAAAAGTCTTGCAAGCAGCATCTTTGGGGCGGTGCGGGAGAGATGTATACAGCGCTCCTGCCATTGAAATGAATGGGCGGCGACGCACCACGGGCCTTTTTAACCCCTTTTAAAAACACCCCGCTAGCGGGCAAAAAGCACTGCTATAACAGCGGTAACAGCTAGTGTTAGCGGCGCTTTTACCGCCTACACCGCCCCAGTGTGAAAGTAGCCTGACCACGGGTTCACATTGGTGCAATGGTGCGGGTTCAGCTGAACTCGCACCATTTCATTCCCGCATGTCAGTCCCGACCTCAAGTGCGATTTCAAAGACATCCGTGCAAGTTGCCGCAAGGATGTCAATGGAAGTCGCACCTGAAATCCCCAAAAGAAGTACAGAAACTACTTTTGAAAGTTGGTGCGTGCCATTGCCGCCGATGTGGCATGTTATTTGACATGCCAATTAGGGCTGCCATGTCATTCCTTTAATCCAGGACAGATATGAATTACACAGGTTGTTCTGTGGCTGATTAAGGTGGTAATTAAACTCACTTGGTGCCTCATCTGCATTACATTGGCCTCAGAACAACCTGTGTAATTCATATGTGTCCTGGATTAAAGGGATGATGTGGCAACCCTAAAGCCTCGTACACACGGGACAACGATCGTACTTACGATGGTCTTAAATCATATGTTGGATAATACAACTTGCATACTGACTGCACTACATGATCGTACGACCACGGAAAGAACGTTCAGGTGCATGTAATTAGCATCTGGCCGTTCCTGACTGCTGAGCATGCGTGTTTTGCACAATGCAACTTGTTGTACCAACTGCTCTGTACACACGATACAACGGTCGTATGAGAGCTTGTTGTACAACCAAAGTTTTCTAGTCTGCTCATACAACTCCCCTTGTACGACCGTCGTATGTCGGCTGTTCTAATCGCGCATACGAACGATCGATTTTGCATACAATGCTCGTTCATACGACCTGTTGTATACGATCGTCGCCCCGTGTGTACGAGGCTTAATGCTAATACACACCAATGTGAATCAGGGCTTAGAGATGAAAACATACAGAGACACAGGGGAGGAACACAGGCTGGGAATACAGGTGCAGATAACGAGGGACCACCTGACAAACACAGGGAACAGACTGGTGCAGACAAGCAGGAACTAACTGAATTACAGAGGGGGAAGAGAGACAAGACGCTGGCAGGAATGCTCGGGATTACTAAGGTAGGGAACACAAGGGGCACAGGGAAGGGTGCACATGGCTGAAAGCACAAGGAACACAAAGGTAACACAGAGGAATCACTGGGAAACACCGGGGGGTCTGGCAACTAGCGTGTGGACACATTGATTAACCACTTCAACCCCGGAAGGATTTCCCACGTTAGGACCAGAGCACTTTTCAGGCACTGCGCCACTTTAACTGACAATTGCGCGGTCGTGCAACGTTGTACCCAAACGAAATTTGAGAGCGACAATTTTGCAAAAAAAAAAACAATACTTCTTACTTTTTGCTAAAATACAAATCCAAAAAAAAAAATATATAAAAAAACAAAATGTATTCATCGGTTTTGGACGATGTATATTCTTCCTCATATTTTTGGTAAAAAAAATCGCAATCGGCGTTTGTTGATTTGTTTGTGCAAAAGTTGCCGCACTTACAAACCATGAGAATTAATTTCTGGCGTTTTTACAATATTTTTTTTTTACTAGTAATGGCGGCGGTCTGCGATTTTTTTATACTGTGATAATGCAGCGGACATGTCGGACATTTTTGACACTTTTTTTGAGACCAATGACATTTATACAGCGATCAGAAATTTAAGGCTACTTTCACACTGGAGCGGGACCCGCGGTGGCGGTAAAACCCTGCTAGTTTTAGCGGAGTTTTACCAGCAATAGGGCTCCGCTATGCGGGCGGGAGCGCCGCGCTTTTAACCCCCCACAAGGGGTTAAAAAGGGGTTAAAAGTGCCGGCGCTCAGCGCTACCAAGGCGGTGTGCAGCCGCTTCGGCAGCGCTTTCCATGAATTTCAATGGCAGGGGCGGTAGAGGAGCGGTATATTACCGCTCCCCTCACCGCCCCAAAGATGCTGCTTGCAGGACTTTTTGTAACGTCCTGCTAGCGCACCACCCCAGTGTGAAAGCACTCAGGGCTTTCACATTGGGGTGGATTGGGGGGGACTTTTGAGGCGCTTTACAGGCGCTATTTTTAGCTAAATAGCGTCTGTAAAACGCTCCAGTGTGAAAGCAGCCTTAATATCCACTGATTACTGTATAAATGTCATTGGCAGTGAAGAGGTTAACCTGCAGGGGGTGATCTAGGGGGTAACTGTGTTCCCTGGGTGTGTTCTAACTGTGAGGGGGCTGGGCTGCCAGGGACATAAGAGATCTAACTGATGCCAGTGACAGGGATCAGTAGATCTCTTACATGCCGCCTGTCAGGACGGGGAACTGCCGTGTTTATATCGGCGGTTCCCCGTTCTTCCTGTCTGCCAAGCAATCGTGGCTCGCCAGCGGAGATCGACTCCACACAAGCTGTGAGCACACTCCTGCAGAGTGCAGCGGGCACCCTCCCGTCCGCTACAGCGCGCACCGCCGTTTATAGACGGAGATTCGCGGGGCGCTGCCACTCTGCAGCAGTAAATGTACGCGAGGCGGTCGGGAACCGGTTAAACAAAGAGCAATCCACACATCCAAACAGCGCCTGCAAATGGGGTAAAGTTTCACTTTACAAAGAGTAATCAATCACAAGGAAAATTTAAAAAAAGCATTTTTGCTTGCAAATGATTGGGTAATGGAAGCCAGCAGAGCGTTTGCTCATTTACTAAGCAACTGCATTTGCAGAGTGCACAGTCTATTTGCCTTCAGGAAATCACCCCCTCTGTGTCAATGTACACAAAGGGGTTGATTTACTAAAGAAAAATACTCTGTGCACTTTGCAAATCATGCAGTTGCTGCAGCGCTTAGTAAATGAGGTAAAGCTTTACTTTGCAAAGAATACCCAACCATGCGCAAGGAAAATAAAAAAATACAACACTTTTGCTTGTAAGTGATTGGTTGGTAGAAGTTAGCAGAGCTTCTGCTCATTTACTAAGCTCCCGAGCAGCTTTTATCAGGCTGGGTTCACACATATGGGAATTGGATGGTGGGTTTCTCCACATCCAATTCGCATAGCAGGAGATTGTGAGCTCTCTATAGAGCTGGTTCACACATCTCCGCAGCGGCTCTGGTGTGAATTTGCACAGGGGTCCCGTGCCTCTTTTGGTCCGTTTCAGGTCCGAAGTTAGCCCAAAGTTGGGGCTGAAATCAGACCTGAATCGGTGAAGGGAGACGCACCGGACCCCTGCTGTGAGCCGCATGCGGTGCCGTAGGGAACCGACCCCAAGAACATAGGTCCCAGGATCGATCCCTGGTCAAGGCGTGACAATATGTAAGAAGAAGGGGGGTTTTGGAACTTAAAATGAAACACCTGGGAGTAGGTACCTCCATCCCGAGTCTATAAAAAAGAAGTGTGTGTGTGGGGTGGGGTGGGGGGGTCTGGGACTTTAAATGAGGCACATGAAAGCAAGTATAAAAAATCATGCCATATTTATTCAGCATGTACATCTTGTAGTACAGGGTGGGCCATTTATATGGATACACCTTAATAAAATGGGAATGGTTGGTGATAATAACTTCCTGTTTGTGGCACATTAGTATATGTGAGGGGGGGAACTTTTCAAGATGGGTGGTGACCATGGTGGCCATTTTGAAGTCAGCCATTTTGAATCCAACTTTTGTTTTTTCAATAGGAAGAGGGTCATGTGACACATCAAACTTATTGGGAATTTCACAAGAATAACAATGGTGTGCTTGGTTTTAATGTAACGTTATTCTTTCATTAGTTATTTACAAGTTTCTGACCACTTTTCAATGTGCTGCCCATTGTGTTGGATTGTCAATGCAACCCTCTTCTCCCACTCTTCACACACTGATAGCAACACTGCAGCACCTGAAACTACGGATACTGGAAGCCTGTGCTAGCATTTCTCCTGCGGTGTTGCTATCAGTGTGTGAAGAGTGGGAGAAGAGGGTTGCATTGACAATCCAACACAATGGGCAGCACATTGAAAAGTGGTCAGAAACCTGTAAATAACTCATGAAAGAATAAAGTTACGTTAAAACCAAGCACACCATTGTTTTTCTTGTGAAATTCCCAATAAGTTTGATGTGTCACATGAACCTCTTCCTATTGAAAAAACAAAAGTTGGATTCAAAATGGCTGACTTCAAAATGGCCACCATGGTCACCACCCATCTTGAAAAGTTCCCCCCCTCACATATACTAATGTGCCACAAACAGGAAGTTAATATCACCAACCAGTCACATTTTATTAAGGTGTATCCATATAAATGGCCCACCCTGTATATTAATTTGTACAAACATGAGTCAAAAAATGATTTCATCTATATACTTAAAAGTACATTACAGTCCATCTCTATACAGGGATGATATTGTGCCACTTTGCAATATAATGTATAAAATATTGAGATCCAATGCTGCTCCATATTGCATCCAGTTAGGGTTTACATCTACTTTAACTACTTGGCAACCGCCTCCTGTCGTTTTACTGGTACAGTGTGGCTTGGCTGTGCAGGATCACTTAAATATATGTGATTTGCATTTCTGGGTAGGGGGTGTGCATGCCTGACTCCCTGGCTGTGTTGTCATTCAGTACAGCACAAGCTGATCAGTGGGTCCTGGCCAATCATTTATGTCTGGATTCCGCTGATTGGCTGAGTGAATGACAGAAGACAGCCCTGTGTTGGTAAACAACACAGGGCTCTCTACAAACAGCAGTGATGTAGCAGTAAAGACCAGCACTGTGCTTCATACAAACAGCACACAGTACTACATACATGACACATTGTTAGGCACACAGTTAACCCTTTGGTCATGCGTAGACGTTAACCCCTTCCCAGCCAGTGTCTTTAGTACAGTGACAGTATACAGTATTAGCATTGATCACTGTATTAGTGTCATTGGTGATGTCAGTTCCCACTCAGTGTCAGTTCGTCCACCACACTATCGCAGTCCCATTATAAGTCACTGATCACTGTCATTTCTAGTATAAAAAAAAAATAATGTATTTAAAATACAGTATATATCCCATCGTTTGTAGACACTCTAACTTTTTCCCAAACCAATCAATATATGCTTATTGGGATTTTTTTTCACCGAAGGCATGTAGCAGAATACATGTCTAATGCACTTTGAGCATTAAGGCGTGCAACAGAGGACTACATTTATGCACATAAAAGTTGTATTTGAGCTTGAGCAACATACATAATAACCTTACTAGTTGTATGGTAGGATTGCTGTTCCCTAACCCAGACACCCCAATAGGGAGCAAAACTGTATCCCGGGGAGGGCAGCAACACCACCGACATCACTTTCAATTTAAGTAATTTTATTGCATTTAACATGAGAACAAAGCCCATACACATCGTAAATAAGCTTTTTGACAGTAATAAAGCTCAAAATGGTGTACAATCTACAGTTATTATCATATAATATAAAGAAAATGTTGAATTCGTTTGATGCATTTTTAGTGTCAATGTAAGGGAATGGAACACTCTCTATGGTGATTATAACAATCCATTGTCTAAAAGGAGGAGGAGGGGAGCGGTCCCACCCCTGCACCCCTCAAGGGTCCACGCTGTGTCAAGGGTAGGGGCTCCCTCGGCTACCTCGGCTTGTTCTCACCATTGTTACAATGCATCTAAACATCACTTAACATCAAAAATGATCTCCATCGGAAGCTAGGCAGAACAGGGGAATTCCATAGATCCTGTGAGAAAGTTAATGGTGAGATATCATGTGGAGGACCTCTTTTTTCCCACAATCGAAAGAATAGAGAACGAGATTGAGAATCAGGAGGTAAAGTATGTAGAAGAATAAGAATAAAAAGTGGAGATAAGTCAAGGGACAAAGTATAGCGAGGGAGAGAGGAGAAAAAGAGGTTTTGGAACACCCGCGGAAAGATCACAGAGTTTCTGGGATAACCCTGAGGGGGTCAGTACATATTGACCCCAATATGTGAGGCCCATGGTTCCCAAATTGTTTTTAATTTTTTGGTTGTATCTAGTATAGAGCTGGAGATTTTCTCCTGTGCCATGATCCATGAGATCTTCTGTTTGGCCTTTTGGAAGGGTACGCAGGGTGATCTCCAGTTACGTGCAATAGTTATTTTGGCTCCCAATAGGATGAAAAAGATCAGGGACTGTGAACTCCTAGGGGCTCCCGGCACTTTTTGATTGAGAAGAGCAAATGTTGGGTCTTTAGCTAACGAGATTCCTGTGACTTTGCGAATTGGGTGAAAGATTTTGTTCCAGAAACCACACGATGTGGGAATGCCCCAAGATCCGGGGAGTAGGGTGCCCAGGTGTTCACAGCCCCTAAAACAGAACGGGGAGACCTGAGGAAACATTTTAGCAAGGCGAGAGGGGACTAGATACCATCAAGAGATTACTTTAAGATTTGCTTCAATTAAAGTTGTATTCTGTATCCCCTTAAAGGAGCGTGAGAAGCACTGGTGGCAGTCATCTTGTTCCCAGTCGAGTCAAAGGTCTCGTTCCCACTCGGTTATATATGAGGCTTTCTCCTCAGGTTACATCAGAGAGGCATATATTAAGGAGATTCCTCCCCTCACATCCCTGGACTACGAACACCATTGCTCATATTGTGTAGTAGTTAGAGGTTCTGATTTAGAGGACCACAAGGTAAATAAGAATTGGGATATTTGTTGATATCGGAACCTTTCGGACTGAGGCACTTCTAGTTTAGTTAAACAGTGTTACAGGCTTATGGGCCCATTCAGGTTAAAGAAATGGCCCCTTATCCAACCACCATTGAAAAGCCTTAATATCCTTACCTGGAGGGAAGAGGGGGTTGTGGAAAATATGTGCGTGGGGATGCCAGGGAGAGGCTAATCTGCTTGATTTATGTAAAGTGTCGCATAACGATATTAAGTGGGACAATGTTGGAGAGAATATATAACGGAGCGAGATTTAGGTGGGCTCCAGATAAGAAAATCTAGAGTGTTGTTGGGTACCGCCTGTCTGTCCATTTCTATCCAGTCAGGTTTGATCCTTTGAGATAGATGCTAGAAAATTGGGTGAATTGGGCCGCTTGGTAGTAGCGACAGAGGTCTGGCACTCCCAGTCCACCTTTATGTCTAGGTCATGTTAATATGTGTTTGGAGAGTCAGTGTCCTGATTTACCCCAAATGAAGCGCGTTATGGAGGATTGTAAGGCGAGCAAATACGTTTTGTTTATCGGGATGGGAAGAGAGCGAAAAAGATAATGAATGTGTGGTAAGAGGGTCATTTTGATCGCATTAACTCTTCCCATCCAGGATAACTTATAAGAAGACCATTGAGAAAGGTCTGACTGTAATTTTTTTTTATAGATAGGAGGGTAATTATGTTTATATAAAGTGCTGTAAGATGGATACCTAGGTATGGTAGGGAGGAGTTACTCCAGGAAAAAGGGAACTTGAATTTCAAGTGTTTGACTGAGGGTAGGGGGGTCGATATATTTAGTGCCATAGATTTTTTTCATATTGACTTGTAAGCCAGAGATCTGACCAAATGTTTGGAGCAGTTGGGCTGTGTTGGGGGTTGAAGTGAGTGGCGAGGTCACAAACAAAAGGAGATCATCTGCGAACAATGCGCATTTATGTACTGTCCATCTGCAACGGACCCCCTTTATGTCCGGGTGTGTTCTTATACCGATAGCCAGTGTCTCGATAGTAAATGTATCTGAAAAGTGTCCCTGTAAGCCAGTGGTTCTCAACTCCTGTCCTCGGGACCCACTAACAGGCCAGGTTTGCAGGATAACTGAAATGCATCACAGGTGATATCATTTGCTGCTCAGTGATTGCAGTATTCTAGTCTGCATCTCCCCAAGGTAATACTTAAAATCTGGCCTCTTGGTAGGTCCTGAGGACCGGAGTTGAGAACCACTGCTGTAAGCGAATTTGTGCAGAGGGTTGAGAGTACAAAGCTTTTATTTTGTCAAGGAATTTAGGACCAAAGTGCCATTTCTCAAGAATTGTAATAAGGTATGGCCAGGATAACATATCAAACGCCTTCTGAATATGGATCGAGAGAAGAAATCTCTCCTGGGGGAAACCACCATCCCATCCTGATCTCATAAGGGAGATAATGTCCATCTCTCTCCTCACCTGGTCTGGTCCCTGCCTGTCCAGTATAAAGCCCACCTGGTCCTTGCAAACGTATGAGCCTATAAAGGACGCCAGTCGATTCAGTAACACTTTAGTCATGATCTTGACGTCATTATTTAGTAGAGAGATCGGTCTATAATTTTCTACTTCAGTGGTGTCTTTGCCTGGCTTTGGTATGACGGAAATAAAGTCATGATTAGATACTAGGTCCAGTGGTGAGTCCCCCCCTCAGGGAGTTAAAGAATCGGACCAGGTAAGGAGTAAGGACCTCTCAAATTTCTTATAGTAAACTGTAGAAAAGCCGTCCGGTGCTGGGACCGTACCATTGTGCAAGTCTTTTATGACTTTCTGAATTTTGCCCTCTGAGATTGGGGATTCTAGTATAGCTCTGAGGTCTTCAGTGAGACTCGGGAGGGGTAATTCCCCTAGAAAGGCCTCCATCCCAGGAATTGTGTTAAATTTGTTTTTGGAGTAGAGTTTTGAATAGAATGAGTGAAAGGCCTCCAGGGCTCTCTTGGCATTTTGTGTGATGGTCCCCTTGGTGGATCTTATTTTGGGGAAGTCATATACTCTGTATTTCGGAGACAATTTAGATGCTAACTGTGGCCCTATTTTATTATTGTATAGATACCTGCGTCCTTGCTGCCATTTTATGGACTTTTCAGTATGGGTGGTCAAGGCTAGGTTCAGAGACAGTCTGGTGGATTCTAACTCGGTTAGGCAGTCCGTTGTGGGATTTTGTTTGTTGTCTGCTCAGATTTGAGTCTAAGTTTTTAATGTCCATAAGACGTTCACGCTGAAGGCGAGAGGAGAACTGTATTATCTTTCCCCTCAGCACAGCCTTGTGGGCATCCCAAAGTGTAATTGGTGATATATCGGTCGTGTCATTGGTGGAAAAATAGTCCCTAATTTCTTTCTCTATTATGTTGCAATTTACTGGGTTAGAAAGGAGTGATTCATTTAATCGCCATGGGCGAGGACCTGTTGGAGTTGGGGCACCTATAAATTTAATTGCTGCTAGGGAATGATCGGACCAGGGGATATCTTGAATAGAGACATGTGTAGTTAGGTGAATGGAGGAAGAGGGGATGAAGATATGGTCTATTCTAGCGTGTGTCCCATGGGGCGTTGAGAAATGAGTGTAGTCCCTTGATGTGGGATTCAATTCCCTTCAAATGTCGATTAACCCAAGGGAGAATAGGAGTTTGGCAATATGGAGACTTTTTGGTTAGGGGGTCGCCTTAGACGGGGGGCCCCTTTAGATGTTTTGTCTCTAATTTGGTCCAACGCAATGTTGGAGTCACCCCCTAGGATTACCCTCCCCTCCAAGTTAGGCGCTAGCAGTTCTAGCATTGAGTGGAAAAATGTAGCTTTATTCCTGTTGGGGGCATAATAGGTGATCAACGTATAAAGAGAGTTATCAATGAGACCTTTGACTAATAAATACCGACCCGCAAGGTCCTTGACAGTATGGATGTGAGAAAAGGCTATCTTTTGGAGAAAAGAATAGCTACCCCTTTCTTTTTCCCTCCCCCGCCCTCTTCCATGTTGGCCAGGTAAAATGTTGGGTAGCTATGGTGGATGAATGAAGGGTTGTAGGTGTGGGAAGTGAGTCTCCTGAAGAAGGACTTCAAATCCCTGTGATTTATAGTGGTTAAAGGCTTTACGTCTTTTAACTGGGGAGTTGAGACCTTGTATGTTGTGAAAATAAATTCTGAGCATTACTTTAGTGTTCGGAGAGTTAGCCATAGATATGAGGAAGGGAATGTACTCCTATGTAACATGTACTTATTCCACCTGTCGGGAGCGAGACCTTGAACCCCTTGTGCCAGGTCGGCGGGACGACTGGTGATAATTGTAGATCTCTGAGTAACCTCGAGTGTTCCTTCGAAAAGTAAACAAAACCCATTAGGTTAAAGGATTAATTTAAAGCGGAGTTCCACCCAAAAATGGAACTTCCGCTTTAAGCACTCCTCACCCCCTTACATGCCACATTTGGCATGTAATTTTTTTGGGGGGAGAGTGTGTCCCCAGGTTTCAGAGGGACTTCCTGTCCCTCTTCCACCTTCCGCCTCGGGGCCGCCTAGGCGACTCCTCCTCTCCTCCTAGGCGGCCCCTCCCTCCTGGCAATCTTCTGGGACACGTCACAGGTCCCAGAAGATTGCCTGGCCACTGGCAACGCGCAGCGCGACTCGCGCATGCGCAGTGCGTGCCCGGCCGTGAAGCCACGGCCGGTGCCCACACCTGCAATGCCGGCGCCGCAGGGAGGAGGGGGGAGACGAGCGAGGCTTCGGGAGCAGCCGTCGCTGGAACGGGAGACAGGTAAGCTACTGTTTATTAAAAGTCAGCAGCTACACTTTTTGTAGCTGCTGACTTTTAATAAACAAAAAAAGCATGGAACTCCGCTTTAAGGAAAGAAGAGGGAGACGAGGAGAAGAAGATATGGGTAGGAGAGGGGTTCGGGATGCGAAGCATCACTAGAACCCCCCCCCAGGATAGGACCTGCCTAATCCTGCAGGGGTCCTCAAAAAGGGAATGAGGTCCACTAACGTGATCACCAAACTGTTTGGTTATTTTCCCTGAGGCACTAGAGAGAAAATCTACCTCTGGTGGAGACAGGAGGAGAGGCATGAGATGACTGCTCCGTCCGAGAGATCACCCACCCATTTCCTAGGGAGACAAGTGAACCCCCCCCCCCCCCCCATGTCTTAGAAGTTAGTGTAATAGATTACTTAAATTTGAATACCAACTTTAACAATTATTAATATAACAACTGAAGACAAAACAAAACAAAACTGCCCTGCGGATCAGTAGGTTGGTTTTCACAGGACAGGCCCAGTAGTCCTAGAAAAGATCAACCAGTCCCCATGTGAAAAACTTATACTTTGAACACCTTCTACCCCTGTACCAAGTCAAATATTTGAACAGGATCAACAGTAGCTTATTTCAGAGGAACTGAGGGTGAAGGTTACTATCTAGTTAAATTGTGTCTATAGCACCAAATAAGGTAGGTATTGTGGGGTCAGGAGGGCCTTAGAGTTCCAGGAAAGATTACCCGACTGTAAATCCAAAAAATGACCGTCTTTAGGGAAAGTCTATTGAACTTCGGCATTGTAGTTTTATATCAAAATTTCAAGTAGGGGCAGCTTTGTGTTGCCTTTTGGATTGCTGCTTATTCTAAAGAGGAATCGGAGGACTTCCTGGTGGGGGTCTTTTAGAGGAGCCCTGCCTGGAGTTCATGGGAGATGCGGCTAGTTCTTGGGAAATAAGACCCAGTTGTAGGAGAATTCTTTACCCGTCTGGAAACGTAGTGAAGCCACAGGATTTTTGCTTATATTGGAATTGCAACCTAAATGGGAAGGCCCACCAATATTTTATATTTTTCTGGGATAGAATTGATAAGAGTGGTTTAAAGGATCTCCTCTTCTGGATGGTGGTGGGAGATAAATCCGCAAATATTTGCACCGTGTTTTCTTGTATAGTGATAGCGTCCAAGTCTCTGGATTTCCTCATAATCTCCCCTTTTACGGAGTAATAGTGTGGTTTAACCACTACACGCCTTGGTAACCCATCCTGTCTTGGTGGTTGCAGGGCCCTGTGCGCCCTGTCCAGCTCCAGTCTATGGTCCATGATATTGGGGATGAGTTCTTTAATAAAGGCCTTTACTGATCCCTGGATATCCAAAATTGACTTTGGAAGTCCTTGAATCCTAAAATTATATCATCTGCTTCTATTTTCCAGGTCGTCAAGCCTGGTTTACACGTTGTGACGGTCGCACGACCGAATGGCCCAAATCGTATGTTGGCTGATGTATCTCACATACTGACATGCACTAAGCGATTGTACAACCAAGCCGAAGGTAGTGATGTGTTACGAGTGTATAAAGAGGAAGTTCAGGTGAATGTAATTTGTGAATTAGGAACGTAGGTTTACACGAACGGATACTTCCGTGCGTTCCTGACTTCTGAGCATGCGTGTTTTGCACAGTACAACTTGTTGGACCAAATTCTATATACACATGACACAATGGTCGTAAGACCGCTTGTTTGTACAACCAAAGTTTTCTAGTCTGCTCATCCAACTTCTGTTGTAAGACCGTCGTACGTCGGCTGTTCTAATCGCGTGTATGAACGGTCGGATGATCGTACGACCATTTTCATACGACCGTTGCACCGCGTGTACGAGGCTTTAGGCTCCATTTACACGGGATGCTGTTTCAACCCCTGAACGTTTTATCTTGACAGTTAGGAACCGACGTCTTAAACGCCCGATTTGCCGTGTTTTGCATGCCGCATTTAGTGGCGTTTTTCCGCGTTCGCGACTAGAAGCGTTTTTGAAAACATTTTTTTTATATTTTTAATGGAAACACCTGTAAACAAAATGTCTCCTAGACGCGAGTTACTGCGTTTAGGTGCGTTTACAAGCTGTTTGGCATTTCAAATGCCTCTCAACTGGCGTCTGAACCCATTTTTTTTGCCTTCCAAAAAAACCCTCTAAACTCAACTGCCTGGAAACGACCTTAAACGACCCTGTGTAAATGTACTGATAAGATAACATAGAGGAGAGTTCAGGGGCAGCTGAAAAAAACGCCCAAATGCCTCTAAACATCAGTTTTTCCAGCAGCAGTGTAAATGAGGCCTTTAATTGATGTGGTGATCCTAGTGGCATTCTGAGCAAGGCCTGCAGTTAGCACTTCGTAAAATCTGGTCAGCAGCATAGCCATGTCATGTGGGTTGCCCTGGGCGCCCTGGAACATTTGTGAGGCTTGTGGATGATTCCCCGGGTTATAAGGGGTATTCAGTATGGGGGATTGCATGTATTCCTCCATGGTTCTGCCCAGCAGGCATTCTGTGGAGGCATGGGAGACGATGGCAAGTGGGTTGGTACTCACAGGTGTCGATGGGACCAGTTCAGGAGCCTAGAGTTCTGGTGGGGGGTCCGCAATGGAATCATCCTTTGCTGCAGCTCCGCATGGCAGAGACGCGGCCGCCAGCTTGGAAGAACCGGGAGTCTGGGAGCCGTATAGAAGTTGCCGGCTCACCTCCTTTTTAGCACGGTCCCTGGGCATATAAACCGGCTCAGTGTGGAAAGGTCGGTAAGGCGAGATCCGCTCTTGTTAGCTGGTTCGGGTGCTCAGAAAGGACGGAGCGGGACGGAGCCTCCGGATTACCGCTGCTGCTCGGAGTCCCTGCACATGCGCACTCTTTTTCTTTAAGCTTTTTTTATTCGATGTTTTATAACAGAAAGTAAAAAATATTGATTTTTTTTTTTTCAAAATTTTTGGTCTTTTTTAATTTACATAATAAAAAATAAAACACTCAGTGGTGATCAAATAACACCAAAAGAAAGCTCTATTTATGGGGGAAAAAATGATATAACGTAAAGTTAATTTGGGTACAATGTTGCATGACTGTGCAATTACCAGTAAAAGTAACGCAGTGATAAATATATATATATATGTGTGTGTGTGTGTATGTATATATGTATATATATATATATATATATATATATATATATATATATATATATATATATAAAATAAATACTCTGGAGATGTCTGGTTGAACAATATAAGTAATAGTAATAGACTGATACTGCATCAGCAAAATGTACTGCTGCTCCTCTGCAAAATGCTCCCGGCAGTTACACATGGCAGGTAGGTCATATTTTTAACTGATTCTCCAACTATAAATATAATATTAGTTTTTATATGTTGAGTCTTTGTATTAGTTCAGCTAAACGCCTTTTTGCTGCTGCTACAGTTATCAGCTGAGCAAGCAGTCAGATGATACCCTTGGATCATATGTGTGTGTGTGAATATATATATATTATATTGTGAGAGCTTCAAATGATAGAGCTTGAAGGAAGCATCTACTCCCTTTTCTTCTGTTTTAAGGGTTTTTGCCCAATTTTATTAAAACAAATGTCAACAAAGTTGCAGAAAACAAAATCAATGACTTTCACTCAAAAGTCTTTTCAGCATTTCTCCTCGCAAGCCTCCCGGCTTACATCTGCAGTGCTGATGCTTTGGCCTTACCCTTTAGGCCATTGTCTGCCTCCTACAGACAGTCATCATACCCAAGTGTGGTTCATACACCTGGCAGCCCCTTGCTGCTCTGGCTCCCATCTCTCTCCTTGGTGGAGGCCTCCTGATCTTCTGGCAGAGACTTCCTCTGCAGTGGCGGCTGGTGCTCAATTTTTTGGGGGGGGGCGGTGGCAGACAAACCTGGCCCCTTCACCCCCCTGGTCGCTTGATCGATCACCCGCCAGCCCAGCATTTACCCCATCCAGGTCATGCATCTCCTCCCGAGTCCCAGCGGTCGCTTCTTCTCCCGGCTAATCGAGTCTTAGGACTCCTGGCCAATCGGGTCTTGGACTCACTTACTGATTGGCTGGGAGGAGAAGCAGGAAGTCATTAGTGAATCTAAAAATAAAAAAAAACCCATTGAAATCCATAGGGTCGGACACATGGATTAAGGGGGCGGCGCCCCTTATGAGCGGCCACCACTGCTCCTTTGTCTTCTTTGGTGGAGCCCAGAACCCTAGGCAGGACTCTCCTAAAAGCCCAGCACACATTTGCTCAATTAGTCTACTGGCGTTTATCAAAACTAAGACCCAGGATTGGAGATTTCACCCCCCCCCCCCCCAGGCCTCAACAAAATCTCTGCACTCCAGTTCTCAAGGTTTCATCTGAATGAAAGGGTCCCCTGGAGCTAGGGTTGCCACCTGTACGGGATTCACCCGGACAGTACGGGTTTAGAGTGATGTGCCCGGGTCTCCTTCCTCCTCTCTCCCGGACACAATGATCCAGCCTGCACTCTGCCTCTGAGTTCTATCTGCTCAGCTGGTGGCCAGGAAGGAACATGAATGGTTAATATCACTCAGGCAGACGTTTTTATCTTTATTCAGCCTTCTGCCAATCTTATCTGAGTCCCGACTTCCACTTCTATAGCGATCAGCTGGCAGGGACTATTTGATGATTTTTGGGCTCAGGCGGAGTAATCCTTGTCTTGTGCTGCGGTTCCCGGCAATTATATTGCCCAGCTGATGCAAACGATGTGGAAGTCGGGACTCAGATAAGATGGTCAGAAGGGCAGAATAAAGATAAAAACGTGTGCCTGAGTGATTCTATTAACTCATCATGTTCCTTCCTGGCCACCAGCTGAGCAGATAAAGCCACAGTCCAGCCTGGATCTCCACAGCAGGTAAGCTCTTGAGTCCAGGGGGTTAAATAGTCCTTTCCCTTCCCCTGGCCCCCAGTTGAGCAGAAGTTTTTTGTAATTGCTGCAGACAAGAGCTTTAAGGCTGGGTTCACACTATCCGACAAAAAAACGGCCCGACTTTGATCCTACTTTGCTGTACGATTTGCGGTCCTACATAGGGTCAAAGTCGGACCGTTTGTCTGTGAACAGGGATCCGACTTTGATCCCGACAATGCCAGGCACTTTGTGCTCTGGGGATCTTGAAGGGGAACTCCACACCATATTTTTAAAGAAAAAACTGGCATGGGGTCCCCCTCCAGGAGCATACCAGGCCCTTTGGTCTGGTACGGGTTTTAAGGGGAACCCACACCGAAAAAACGGCGTGGGGCCCCCCCAAAATCCATACCAGACCCTTATCCGAGCACGCAACCCAGCAGGCCAGGAAAGGGGGTGGGGACGAGCGAGCGGCCCCCTCCCTCCTGAACCATACCAGGCCGCGTGCCCTCAACATGGGGAGTATGGGTGCTTTGGGGCAGGGGGGG
>BLSH010012857.1:1426242-1437979 GCA_018402905.1 Glandirana rugosa | reverse complement strand
TTTTTCTGTGTTCAGGTAGTTCAGGTTGGATACACACGCAAAAATTATAGTCATAATTTAACAGATTGGGAGTTACAACACCAGGGAATCCACGTGTAGATTATCAAAAAACTTTAATAGATCTGAGGGTCGTCTCTGATGACGAATACCTTCTCTTAAGGTGTAGGAGTGACGAGAATGGCATTTCTTAGGAGGTGCGAAAAATTCCAATTTGGCGGAAAGAAGGTAAAAATCACTTACCGATACACAGAAACACACGAGGGAACGCGACTTATCAAAACAGGGATATCGCCCCAGTGGTCATGTCATAAACATGTAGACTTTGTCCCGAAGTTCGGACGGACCAGCAGAACCCGAACTTCCAGGTGTTCGCTCAACTCTAATTACAAGCACTGAACTTATTCTCTCTGGAGAAGAGATGCTTGAGAGAGGAGATATGATTTCAATGTACAAATACTGTACTGGTGACCCCGCTATAGGGACAAAACTATTCAGCGCAAGGGAGCACACAAAGACACATAGCCATTCACTAAAAATGGAAGAAAGGCGGTTTAACCTTAAAAAGCGTGGAGGATTCTTTACGGTAAGAGCAGTGAGGATGTGGAATTCTCTTCCATAAGCAGTAGTCTCTGCTGGGAGTCTAGATAATTTCAAAAAACTATTAGATGTGCACCTAAGGGACCACAACATTGAGGGTTAGACAATTTAATACTGATATTAAAAACGCACACATAGGTTGGACTTGATGGACTTGTGTCTTTTTTCAACCTCGTTTACTATGTAACTATGTAACATGCCTCCCTGATGGTATGGCATGATGGAGAAGTATCTGCCTGTATTTCTCAGCATTAATGATACCATTGATCCTGACCAAATCTCCAAATCCATTCGCAGAAATGCAGCCCCAAACTTGCAAGGAACCTCCACTATGCTTCACAGTTGTCTGCGCAGACTCATTATACCACTCTCCAGCCCTTTCCCCAACAAACTGCCTCCTGCTACAGCCAAATATTTCACATTTTCACTCATCAGTCCAGAGCACCAGCTGCCATTTCTCTGCACCCCAATTCCTGTGTTTGCGTGTATAGGTGAGTCGTTTAGCCTTGTTTTCCATGTTCCGTGCAGGAAAACATAGTAGCTGGGGTGTAGAAAATGGCAGCAAGTGCTCTGGACTGATGAGTCAAAATTTGAAATATTTGGCTATAGCAGGAGGCAGTTTGGGGGAAAGACTGGAGAGTGGAACAATAATGAGTGTCTGCAGCCAACTGTGAAGCATGGTGGGGATTCCTTGCAAGTTTGGAGATTTAGTCAGGATCAATGGTGTAATCAATGCTGAGAAATACAGGCAGATACTTCTCCATTGTCACATACTATCAGGGAGACGTTTGATTGGCCCCAATTTTTTTCTGCAGCAGGACAACCACCACAAATGTGCAGCCAATGCCATTAAGAACTATCTTCAGTGTAAAGAAGAACTAGGAGTCCTGGAAGGGATGGTTTGGCCCCCACAGAGCCCTGATCTCACCATCATGGCGTCTATCTGCGATGACATGAAGAGATGGAAGGACTGGAGGCAGCCGACATCCACAGGAGATCCATGCTTAGTCCTCCAAGAGTTCCTTCAAAAACTGTGTGCAAGTCTACCTAGAAGAATTGATGCTGTTTTGAAGGCAAGGGGTGGTCACAATTTGATTTGGATTTCTCTTCTGTTCATATACTTTCCATTTTGTTAATTAACCGTCCTGTTTCTGAAAGCATTCTTAATTCCCAGCATTATTTTCACACCGACCTAAAGCTTTTGTACAGTAGTGTACATGTATCCCAGTGATATTGGTGTATTTGCAAGGGATTATCAAAAAAATCCATGGAGTAACGCAGCAGAAGCATTGTGATAAAACAAATTTATTTAACCTGTTTCCAAGCATAGTCACCTTGAATGATGAAGTATTTGTCCTACCAGTAATCCAAGTAATGAGTTCCATTATAAAAAGGAACTTTTAAAGCTTCGCAATACTCCAATCACTGCGCCGTCATCGGAAGGTCTTTTCCCTGAACTGCTTCCTTAAGGTGTTTGAAGAACCCAGTGGTGCTTGTATGGTGGCCTTTTAGTCATGACTTTGGAATGCGATCTGATAAATCATTACCCTACCTAAAAATAACACGAGGCACGGGTCACAAGCTGCAACAAATGATCTATGAACTTACCGATCGGCCCTCACATTCTGGTGCGATGCTTTCAAGTGTTGATTTAAAAAATTACATTTGAAAGGCAGGGTGCATTTGAATCTCTACAGTACATGGACTTTTCATCTAGGCCTATACAATTTTAATACTTTTCTTGAGCAAACCTTTCCAAAACCATCACCATGCAAATAAATACGGATACTTATAGGATTAGGATACACTATGTTGTCAAAAGTATTGGGACACCTGCCTTAAGGCTGGGTTCACACCCATGCGGATTTCCCCGCATCCACTTCGCATAGCAGGAGATTGTGACCGGCTGGCTCTCAATGGAGCCGGTTCACACATCTCTGCTGCGGCTTCGGTGCGTATTTGCACAGGGGTTCTGTGCGTCTTTTGGTCCGTTTTCAGGTCCGAATTCAGCCCAAAATTTTGTCTGAAATCTCACCGGAAATGGTGAACAGGGCCGGATTAACATAGGGGCTATTGGAGCTGCAGCTCCAGGCCCCTTCCTTAAGATAGGCCCAGCCCAATGCTGCGAGTCACTAATACTGCCCAGCCCTGCTCTGTATGCAGTGTACACATGATTGATATGTAAATTGCGGCAGCATATTTAATTTCTTTTAAGAAAAAATTGTT
Organism: Glandirana rugosa; assembly: GCA_018402905.1. Taxonomy (NCBI): domain Eukaryota; kingdom Metazoa; phylum Chordata; class Amphibia; order Anura; family Ranidae; genus Glandirana; species Glandirana rugosa. The sequence goes on along the minus strand of BLSH010012857.1, from coordinate 1,435,156 downwards.
TGCATTTTCATTTTATTTATAGCCATAAAAAGGCCCCACCAAAACCCTCAGCACCAGGCCCATGATACTCTTAATCCGGCCCTGACGGTGAATGGAGACACACCAGGCCCCTGCTGTGAGCCGCATGCAGCAGTAGTGTGAACCCAGCCTTACACGCACATAAACTATAAGGGATTAGGTGGCAAGATTCAAATCCAATCCGGGGACAAAACCGGGGACAGACTTGGTCCAGGGACAGTGTCCTCAGTCCGGGGACTGTCCCCAGAAACCGGGGACATCTGGTCACCCTACTTTAATGGCATCCCAGTCTTAGTCCGTAGGGTTCAATATTGAGTTGGCCCACCCTTTGCAGCTATAACAGCTTCAACTCTTTTGGGAAGGCCGTCCACAAGGTTTAGGAGTGTCTATGGGAATGCAGAAGAGCATTTGTGAGGTGTTGGACGAGAAGGCCTGGCTCGCAGTCTCCACTCTAATTCATCCCAAAGGTGTTCTATTGGGTTGAGATCAGGCCAGTCAAGTTCTTCCGCCCCAAACTCACTCATCCATGTCTTTATGGACCTTGCTTTGTGCAGTGGTGCGCAGTCACGTTGGAACAGGAAGGGGCCACCCCCAAACTCTTCCCACAAAGTTGGGAGTATGGAATTGTTCAAAATATCTTGGTATGCTGAGGCCTTAAGAGTTCCCTTCACTGGAACTAAGGGGCCAAGCCCAACCCCTGAAAAACAACCCTACATCATAATCCCCCCTCCACCAAAGGATTTAGACCAGTGCACAAAGGGACCCACCGATTGTTCGGAACACAAGCAAAGCAGCGGTCTGACTATGTAACCAAGGCAGATCAGTAGGGAAGGTATTGATCCTGTGTTTCTGCTGAGCAAGCAGAAAGACCTTTGCCTTCCCCTAGTACAAGCACTTCCCCCACAGTTAGCAAGCACAGGCTAGGCACACATTTAACCCTTTGCTCACCCCTGATGTTTAACCCCTTCCCAGCCAATGTCATTAGTACAGTGACAGTGCAATTTTTAGCACTGATTTACTGAATTAGTGTCACTGGTCCCCAAAAAAGTGTCAAAAGGGTCACTTAATGTCTGCAATGTCGCAGTACCGATATAAGTTGCTGTTGGCCGCCATTACTTGTAAAAAAAAAAATGACCAAAAATATGTAGCAGAATACATATTGGCCTAAATTGATGGAAAATTTCGATTTTTTTTTTTTTTTTTTTTTTTTTTTTTTTTTTACATTTTTGTATTAGATCGGTTTTATAGCAGAAAGTAAAAAAAAGTTTTTTTTTTCTAAATTGTCGGTCTTTTTTTTTATAACGCTTTCAGCGCTTTTTTGTTTATATTGTTTTTTTGCAGCTTGTGGTGGGTGGGGCCTGCTGAGTCCCTCCCACAGCTCTGCACAGACTGTGTACAGCACGGTGATGATGTCACTGCCGCCTGTACAAGATTTGCAAAGGCTTTATGGCGCATACAAAAAGTGAATTTATATAATTTCTTACTATTGAGGAACATATTTCAGTGATGTTTTTTATGCTTGTAGTTTTTTTTTCCTTATGCACACAGGGCATTAGAAAAAACGAGCTGCAAAGCCACTACCAACGCCAGGAAAAAGCGTCTGTAAAAACGCACATTTAGTAGCTTTTTGCACATTTAGCCGCGCTAGCTTTTAGCAGCGTTTCTCTGCCTCTATTCAAAATCAATGTTTCCGTATTTCACACTTGTGCGATTTGTCCTGCGATTTGGGACTGCAAAGTCACATGACAAGTCGTACCCCGTGATTTCCAAGGAGTACCATTCAAATGTGTGCGTCTTCAAAGTAGCCCCTACACTACTTTGGGCCGACTTTGATGCGACGTGAGGTCCATAGTCCTCATGATTACACAGGCATTGCTTCAAGTCGCATTAAAGCCGTGGCAAAATCATGTCAAAGACGAGGCAAAGTCGCACGACTTTCAGATTGCACAAGTGTGAAAGGGGCCTTACCTGATCTAACTTTCAACTTATTGATTTGAATAGAAGTTGCATCCCAGTCGTATCATGATGGTCCGACTTGTGGTGCGACTTGTGCTCTGAGGAACCTGAAGGGGAACCCCACACCGAAATGAAAAAAAAAACAGTGTGGGCCCCCCCCCCCCCCCCAAGATCCATACCAGGACCTTTTGATTTACTCTTACACCCAAAAAGGTATCAAAAATAAATAAAAACAGTACAGTTTTCAACAAAGCCCTTTATTAAAGAAGCTCCAACGTGTCTTCTCCCTCCAGTTTTCTCCTCTCTTCAGTGATGTCTTCTTCCTCCTCCGCTGATGTCTTCTCCCTCTGGTTCTTCTCCCTGCGCTGTCCCCTCCCTCTGGTTCTTCTCCCTCCGCTGTCCCCTCCCTCTGGTTCTTCTCCCTCCGCTGTCTCCTCCCTCTGGTTCTTCTCCCTCCGCTGTCTCCTCCCTCTGGTTCTTCTCCCTCCACTGTCTCCTCCCTCTGGTTCTTCTCCCTCCGCTGTCTCCTCCCTCTGGTTCTTCTCCCTCCACTGTCTCCTCCCTCTGGTTCTTCTCCCTCCACTGTCTCCTCCCTCTGGTTCTTCTCCCTCCGCTGTCTCCTCCCTCTGGTTCTTCTCCCTCCGCTGTCTCCTCCCTCTGGTTCTTCTCCCTCCACTGTCTCCTCCCTCTGGTTCTTCTCCCTCCACTGTCTCCTCCCTCTGGTTCTTCTCCCTCCACTGTCTCCTCCCTCTGGTTCTTCTCCCTCCACTGTCTCCTCCCTCTGGGTCTACTCCCTCCACTGTCTTCTCCCTCCGGTTCTTCTCCCTCCGGTTCTTCTCCCTCCACTGTCTTCTCCCTCTGGTTCTTCTACCTCTGGTCTTCTCCCTCAGCTGTTGTGTTTGGTCCTGCGTGTCCCATTACCTATATAGCCATGGAGTGTGGCCATCCGGGGACGTCATTTGGAGACCCTGCCCCGTGTGACATCACCACCTTATCATGTCCCGGACAGTGATGTGACGAGGGGGCGGGGCCTCTGGATGATGTCACCGGATGGTCTCAACCCATGGATATGGCTATATAAGTAATGGCATATGCTGGACCGAACACAACAGCGGAGGCAGAAGACAGCGGAGGCAGAAGACAGCGGAGGCAGAAGACAGCGGAGGCAGAAGACAGCGGAGGCAGAAGACAGCGGAGGCAGAAGACAGCGGAGGCAGAAGACAGCAGAGGCAGAAGGAAGAAGACATCAGCGGACAGGGGAGAAGACTGGAGGGAGAAGATACGTTGAAGCTGCTTTAATAAAGGACTTTGTTGAAAACCTGTGTACTGTTTTTATTTATTATTGATACTTTTATGTGTGAATTAGTAGGGGTACAATGCACCCCTTACTCATTCACATAGGGTGGGGGGCCCCTTCTTAAAGGAGGCTTCCAGATTCTGATAAGCCGCCCACCCGCAGACCTCCACAACTACTGACCAGGGTTGTGGGGAAGAGGCTCTTGTCCCCATATATGGGTACAAGGAGCTTTGAGGTGGGGGGTTGCAGAGCTCTCCTGCCCCAATTCACCCAATCCAAAGGCATGTGGCCTGGTATGGTCCAGGAGGGGGGTGCACTCGCTCTCCCTCCCACCTCTCCTTTCCTCACCTGCCGGACTGCAAGCTCGGATAACGTTCTGGTATTGATCTTGGGGGGGGGGGGGGGTCACACACCATTTTTTGTTTTTTTTGTTGTTTGTTTTTTTTTATTATGGGTTTCCTTTCAAGATCCATACCAGACTCAAAGGGCATGGTATGGATCATGGGGGGGCCCACACCAATTTTTTTTTTTTTTATTATTTTGGCGTGGGGTTTCCCTACAAGATACTCAGAGCACAAGTCGCACCACAATACGGATCATCATGATCCGACTTGGATGCGACTACTATTCAAATCAATGGTCTCTCATAGGGAACCATTGATGTTGACATGTAGATAAAAAAAAAAAAAAAAACATTTACCGGTGTCAGCCATTTTTACAGCTGTAATGCCGGTCCTCAGAACGTGTTGACCCCTGTTTTTATTTTTTGGGTTTTTTTGTGGGGGGTTTTTTTTTGCAGCTTGAAAAAGCCTTTGCCACTTACAGATCCTAAAAGCCTGTGTGTGCAATGACACATAGAATAACATGGAGAGGCGTTTTTAAGCTGCAAAAAAAAAGTATGACGCTGGTAAAAAGCGGCTGTAAAAACGCCCTGTGTGCGTGAGGCCTAGAATTTTTCTGCAATTTGAAACACATTTCCCTTTTTGTGTCTCACTGTACTGGAAAAACCGTGCAGGATCATGAAATTAGTTTTTCTAATATAATATATATATATATCCAATACATGCACTGGATGAATTAACCCCTTGCGGACCGCCCCACGCACATATACTGCATCAGGCGCTCTGTGCCAGATTACATACCTAGTATGTGGTCTGACACCTCTGGGTGATTGGACACAGTGGGAGCCAATCAGTGGGTCCGGCGGATGCAATCCTAGGTAAAAGAGGCAGACCGCCATCTTATGAGAGTGGAATCTACTGATCCTGTGTCTCTGCTGAGCAGGAACATGGATCTTTAGCACCCCCCCCCCCCCCCGCCAAAGCACCTCCCCCACAGTTAGTAAGCTGCCTAGGCACACATTTAACCCTTTGATTATTTGAATATTTTTTATTACTGTATTAGTGTCCCCCAAAAAGTGTCAAAAGTGTCAGGTGTCCGATTTGTCCACCGCAATATCGCAGTCCTGCTAGAAGTCGCTGATCACCACCATTACTAGCAAAAAAAAAAAATATATAGTTTGTAGACGCTATCAATTTTGCACAAACCAATCAATATACGCTTATTGGGATTTTTTTTTTTTTATCAAAACAGTAGCAAAATACATATTGGCCTAAACTTATGAAGACATTTTATTTTTTACATTTTTTTTATTGGATATGTTTTATAGCGGGAAGTAAAAAATATTGTTGTTTTTTCAAAATTGTCAGTCTTTTTTGTTTATTAAGAAGTAATACTGAGTTCTATGGTGGAGGAGGAAGCATTCCTAAGTCTGATGGTGGATGAGGAAGCAGTGATGGGTCAGATGGTGGAGGAGGACACAAGTTTGGGTCAGATGTTGTAGGAGTAAACATACTTGGGTCAGATGGTGGAGAAGAAAACCAAGTTGGGAGAAGTAGTGGAGGAGGAAGAAGTAGTATTGGGTTCTATGGTGGAGGAGGAAGCATTGTTGAGTCTGATGGTGGAGGAGGAAGCAGTGTTGGGTCAGGTGTTGTAGGTGGAAGCATTGCTTTATCAGATTGCTTGATCAGATGGTGGAGAAGAAAACAGAGTTGGGACAAGTAGTGGGAGGATTAGGAAGTAATACTGAGTTATATGATGGAGGAGAACGCATTGCTGAATCTGATGGTGGATAAGGAAGCATTGATGGGTCAGATGGTGGATGAGGAAACAAGTTTGGGTAAGATGTTGGAGGAGTAAACATACTTGGGTCAGATGGTGGAGCAGGAAGCACATTTGTGCCAAATGTTGGAGGAGTAAACCTACTTGGGTCAGATGGTAGAGAAGAAAAAATAGTTGAGACAAATAGTGGAGGAAGAAGAAGCAGCAGTATTGGATTCTATGGTGGAGGAGAAAAAAATATTGAGTCTGATGTTGGAGGAGGAAGCAGTGTTGGGTAAGACGATGGAGGAGAAAGCATTTCTGGGTCAGTGGGGGAGAAGAAAACCGAGTTTGGAGGTAGTAGTGGGAGGATTAAAAAGTATTACTGAGTTTTATGATGTTGGAGGAAGCATTTAGCAGTCTTATGGTGGATGAGGAAGCAAGTTTAGGTAAGATGCTGGAGGAGTAAACATACTTGGGTCAGATGGTGAAGAAGAAAACCGAGTTGGGACAAGTAGAGGAGGAGGAAGCAGTAGTATTGGGTTCTATGGTGGAGGAGGAAGCATTGTTCAGTCTGATGCTGTATGAGGAAGCAGTGTTGGGTCAGATGGTGGAGGAAGAAGCATTGTTGAGTCAATGGTGGAAAAGAAAGAGTTGGGACAAATAGTGAAGTAAAAAGCAGTACCGGGTCCTATGTTGGAGGAGGAAACAATTTTGGGTCAGGCAATGCAGGTTGAAGCAATGTCGGTCTACTAACTGAAGTGACTCAGATAATAAGCTTGTGCTCAACAGCATGTTGGAGGGAATTCTGGAGAAGAGGACAGGCTCATGTGTTGAAGTGTAACAGATAGAGGATTGGAGGTTGTATTTGGTATGTTATCAGGACTCAGGAGGTTGCATTTGGGATGATATCTAGAAATTATTACATAAATGTAGTAAAAGTTATAAGTCCAGTCACTTGAATGGGCTGCCCAATGCACATTTGTTATGCAAAAGAAGCTCATGCATCTTTTTGGGGTGACGAGCTTTGTGCAATTTTTAAATGGGCGTTTTTGCCATGTGATTCTATCATGTCACAATCACTAAATGTAACATCAACAAGTGTGATTGGGGCCTTAAGCTTTACTACTGCTAAAGAGATGCCAACACTGCAGCTTTTTGAAATCTGCTCAGGTGTGTTTAGTGAATACAGAGCTTTTTCTTGAGAACAGGAAAAGGTAGAAAATGTAAAAAACATTTCTAAAATGTTAGCAATCCATGTAGACCACCTACTGTATGTGACAGACCCACCCAGGACAGAGGCTTTTGGAGAGACCTAGGGGCAAGCCTCCTACCCACTGATTATGGCCCATGTAGAAAGCAAATCATTCAGCAGATCATTCTATAATGATGGACAACCACTTAGACTCAGACCATGGTTTGGTTTACCTATCTGAATAAGGATAATAAGGCTTCCATTCTGGAGTGGATGGAAAGGTTTAATATTAATCTTGTACAGGTTAATGGTCAGAGGGAATATGGTGGCCCACCTGCAGACTGGGTTGGAGAGGTTCCTTCACTTGGGACAGAAATTTTTATCAACAATATCCCTTAAGAAATCTACGGATATAAATGAATTCCACCTTTTCAGAATGCTGGGATATTGTAGGAATTTGTCTTCTAGTCTTTTGCCAGATAGTCTGGGGTGGGGTTTGTTATGTGTTGTTAAGTAGGTCCTACCTATTGTTTCTGTCTGTCTGATCATCTCTTGGAGATGAGATTAATCTTGTGATCACCTTAACTTGTTACCAAATTATTGTGGGATGTTGTATGTTTCTTGATTAACTTTGTTGTTTAGTCCTGTCCAACTCTTCCTAATGCACGATAGCGCGCCAGGCTTTTCTGTCCTCCACTCTCTCCCGCAGCTTGCTTATTTTCATGTTCATTGTTTTTTTTCGATGATTCTATCTATCCATCTTGTTTTCTGTCGTCCTCTTCTCCTTTTTCCTTCCATGTTTCCCAGCATCAGGGTCTTTTTCAATGGGTCCTCTCTTCGCATTAGGTGGTCAAAGAATTTGAGTTTCAGCTTCAGGATCTGTGCTTTCAGTCAATATTCAGGGTTGATTTCCTTCAGGATTGACTGGTTTGATCTTCTTGCTGTCCAAGGGACTTTCAAGAGTCTTCTCCAACACCATAGTTCAAAAGCCTCAATTCTTCAGCCTTCGGCCTTCCTTATGGTCTAACTTTCACAGCCATGCGTTACTACTAGGAGTACCATAGCTTTGAATAGACTATACTGCACTTTGTCGGTAGGGTGATGTCTCTGCTTTTTACAATGTTGTCTACGTTTGCCGTTTCTTTCCTCCCAAGAAGCAAGTGTCTCTTAATTTCTTGGCTACAGTCATCGTCTGCCGTGATCTTGTAGGTAAGGAAGATAAAATCTGTCACGGTTTCCATTTCTTCTCCTTCTATTTGCCAAGGAGTGATGGGACCGGTTGCCAAAAACATACTGTTTAATTGACTGTTGAATTAACATCATTGTTAGCTGTTAACCACTTACCAACCGGAAGGTTTTCCAGCTTTAGGACCAGATCACGTTTTGCGATTCGGCGCTTAACTGACAATTGCGCGGTCGTGCGACGTTCCACCCAAACAAAATTTGCGTCCTTTTTTTCCCACAAACAGAGCTTTCTTTTGGTGGTATTTGATCCCCTCTGCGTCATTTCTGACCGCCGCTATAAACAAAAGAAGAGCGACCATTTTGCAAAAAAACCCAAATTTCTTACTTTTTGCTAAAATTCAAATCCAAAAAAAATATAAAAAGACATTTTTTTTCACCGATTTATATAATTCCTCATATTTGTGATAAAAAAAATCGCAATCGGCGTTTATTGATTGGTTTGCGCAAAAGTGGCCGCGTTTACGGATGGTGAGAATTCATTTCTGGGGTTTTTATTTTTTTTTTATTTTTTACTAGTAATGGCGGCGATCTGCGATTTTTAGCGGTAATGCGATATTTCATCGGACATGTCGGACATTTTTGACACTTTTTTTTGGGACCAATGACCTTTATTCAGCGATCAGAAATGTAAATGTCCACTGATTACTGTATAAATGTCATTGGCAGTGAAGGGGTTAACCTGGGGGGGGGGAGCTAGGGGTTAACTGTGTTCCTTGGGTGTCTTCTCACTGTGGGGGGGGGGGGTTGGGCTAACATGGGCATGAGAGATCTAACTGATCCCAGTGACAGGGATCAGTAGATCTCCCATGCCCCTACTAACTTCTTTCCCTGTGGCCGCTCATCGCGGCTCGCCGGCGGACATCGGGTCCGCCCGAGCCACGGGCACACTCCTCAGGAGTGCGGCGGGCGCGCGCGCCCCCTAGTGGCTGATTGCAGATCGCCGTCTTTTTACGGCGATTCGCCCTCAGCATCCCGACTGCCGCTGTCGGGAACTGGTTAATTGGACTGGAGTTTGAAGTTTGCATTGTCATGCTAATATCCTCAAGAGGGGAATGTCCTCCTGTGGGGTATAATGTAAATATGTCATTAGTCACCTGTAAATG
>BLSH010012857.1:1398360-1410675 GCA_018402905.1 Glandirana rugosa | reverse complement strand
GGGGTAGTCTCGGAAAGGGGTGTAGACACAGGGGTAGTCTCGGAAAGGGGTGTAGACACAGGGGTAGTCACGGAAAGGGGTGTAGACACAGGGGTAGTCTCGGAAAGGGGTGTAGACACAGGGGTAGAAAGGCACTGATGGGGACACAGATGTGGGGAAAGGCTCTGATGGGGACACAGATGTGGGGAAAGGCTCTGATGGGGACACAGATGGGGATAAAGGCCCTGATGGGGACACAGATGTGGGGAAAGGCTCTGATGGGGACACAGATGTGGGGAAAGGCACTGATGGGGACACAGATGTGGGGAAAGGCTCTGATGGGGACACAGATGTGGGGAAAGGCTCTGATGGGGACACAAATGTGGGGGAAGGCTCTGATGGGGACACAAATATGGGGAAAGGCTCTGATGGGGACACAGATGTGTGGAAAGGCTCTGATGGGGACACAAATGTGGGAAAAGGCTCTGATGGGGACGCAGATGTGTTTTCAGCTCTGATGGGGACACAGATGTGTTTTCAGCTCTGATGGGGACGCAGATGTGCTGAAAGGTTTTGATGGGATTGTTTACATTTTATTTATTCATTTATAAATAACACATTTTTCAGCTAGTGAATACTTGTAAAATATACAATGTGGCCCTTGGGCTAAAATGTTTGGAGACCCTTGGACTAGATGGAGATCGTTCTGTCACCACCCTCCTCTGCGCCTTGTCCAGTCATTGAGAAGAATGCAAGGCGTTGTCTGAATGGTCCCCTTGCACCATGCAGCAGGGAAGGGGACCCAGAAGGCAGCAGCCATCAGTGTAGCAGCATTGCCATTTTATGCTTTAAAAAAGTTTTGCCATAAAGTTGTACCTATTATGAAGTTCTATGCTGTACATGTTATAAAACGGTGTCTGTATAAGAGTTTATCTTGCTTTGCAGAGCTCAGATAGAGTTTAGATAAAAAAAAGAAAATCTATTTGTTTACAAAAGGTTAGGTAAGTTAAGTTTTTCTCATAGCTTTCCACACTGTGTTTTAGGACAGGGGTGATAAAAGAAGACAACTTTGCTTTGTTTTGAGACCTTTTCACATTTTGTTTTTTCATTTTTAACAATGGACCTCGGGTTTGTATAATCAGATAGAATGCACTTCAGTTCAAGGATCAGTTGAATAGGTTTTAAAATCCATTCATTGATTTTATATTGTACATTCATCTTAATAGTTTTCTTCTGTGGATAAGGACATTTGCAAAGTATAGTTTTAAAAAAGTTTTGGGTTTTGCAGTTTATACAAAGTTGTCTGCTTTGTGCAGTCTGTTTGGTACTTGGTACTTTTTTTTAGATTTTCTTGGCAAGATTCAAATCTATGTATAACCAGGTCATGTTTACAAATGACCCCCTTGGTTTGGGTTACATTTAAGTACCTCTTTTTTTGTATTTTTACCACCCCCCACCCCTCCACACAACTATGGGAAACACTTCCCCCGAAGGAGCTGCTGAGGATTTGACATGGTTTCACTATGTGGTACAGTGGCTGTCAGTCACACAAACAAGAGTATATTTGCTCTGGCTCCATTAAACCGGGGGTGTCTTTTTCCTTAAGACATTTTACCAGGAGAGGCATAAGGGATATGGGATACTCCAAAGCGCCTAAAGTCAGTTGGCAGAGCACACCATTCTCTCTTAAATTTACACAGTCTAGCTCTCACAACTGGGAACTGTGAGGTAGTTTGTAGTTGTTTCCTAGGCGTGCGCATATAGGGTGGCAGGTGGCAATTATGATATTGTAAAAAATAATAGAAAAAACAAATTGTAAAAAAAATAATAAAATAAAAATAAATGACTGACACCGATCTCTGCCCTTCTGACATATATACACACACACTCGTGTTTGTTTGTGCTTTGTGGTGCACACCCTAATGCAATAGGCTGCGCACACCTATGAGTTGTTTCATGACTGGGAACCATGAGATGGCTCCTGAGTAGTTCAAGTCTCATAGCTGGGGACCACGAGGTAGCTCCTGAGTAGTTCACGTTTCATAGCTGGTGACCATAGGGCAGCTCCAGAATAGTAAGTCTCACAGCTGGGGACCATAAGGTGGCTCCAGCATAGGTAAAGTCTCAGTTTGCGGAACAGTATATTGTTTCATGGCTGGGAACCATGAGATAGCTCCAGAATAGTTAAAGCCCCATAGCTGTGGACCATAAGGTAGCTTCAGAATAGTTAAATTCTTATAGCTGGGGACCATAAAATGGCTCCAGAATAGTTAAAGTCTCAATTTGCAGAATAGTATATTATTTAATGGCTGGGGACCATGAGGTAGCTCCTGAGTAGTTCAAATCTCATAGCTAGGGACCATGCGGTAGCTCCAGAATAATTAAACTCATAAGGTAGCTCCTGAGTAGTTAAAGTCGCATAGCTGGGGACCATGAGATGGCTCCTGAATAGTTAGCTGGGGACCATAAGGTAGCTCCAGAATAGTTAAAATCTCATAGCTGGGGACAATAAGGTAGATCTCATAGCTGGGGACCATAAGGTAGCTCCAGAATAGTTACAATCTCATAGCTGGGAACCATAAGGTAGATCTCATAGCTGGGGACCATAAGGTAGCTCCAGAATAGTTACAATCTCATAGCTGGGAACCATAAGGTAGATCTCATAGCTGGGCACCATAAGGTAGCTCCAGAACAGTTAAACTCTCATAGCTGGGAACCATGAGGTATGTCTCTCTGGATATGATTTAGCAGAGGGTTGGTCAGGGTCTCTGCTCACACGTCCTAGAGCAGCCCCCTCCTCAGACTCAATCCTGTGATAGAGAAGTTCAGCATTCAGTCCAGAAGGGCTTCAGGAGCAAACGGCCCCCTGAAGATCACAGATCCATCCCTTAAAGTGAAAAAAACTGTCTTCCCATGGGTTCCAAGCAGTGTTGCCAACCTCCTGCAGCGTTTTTTACTGGCAAAACATGGAAAATTTACTGGCAGAGCACATTTTTTACTGGCAACTTGAAAAACAACAGAACTCCTATTAAAAACTAAGACAATTGATATTTAAACACAACATGGAAACACTGACAATACCAATATTGAGTAGTTTGCCCGGTTTACACTTAAAAAGTCAGCACAGCATGACAAATTATCAGACCCTGATATTTATATACAGTTGTAAAATCACTGATTTTTACAAACTGTCAGTAAATTTACTGGCGGTTTGCAACACTGGTTCCAAGTATTTACCACCTCCCTGACCACCATTTGGACACATCTCCCTAGGGATTGGCCAGGGCATAGTAAATATTTAGGCCAGTTATTTATATTTTTTGCCCAATGCTCTGGAAGCTTCTCCTAGAGGCAGAAGAAAACAATCAAACTCCCAGCCTGTGAAACCATGATCAGACTAAGGCAAACAATGACTGCTCCTTTGATTGCAGAGCAAGCCGAAAACTAGATTTATCTACACCCTATACTAGAAGGTGCTACATATGTGTAAATGTTTTCTAAACCAATGCCGTCAAGGCAAGGTAAGGGAAAACACTACATTTTTGCGGTGGTGGTAGTGACCAAAATGTGAGTTGAGGGTACAGCTTCTGAAAAAGGAACACCTGTTCAATTGACAGCTCTCAAAGGTTAGATTTCTGCAAATATCAAGAGAAAATTTCAGGTGATGAAACCAGCTGGACGGAATCACTTTGTGACTCTTGCAGTCATACATAATGAACCAACATTTGTTATCCTATATTTGAGTACTTTTTTTTTTTTCTTTATTGGAACTTCATTAGACTTGATCTCTGACAACAAATAACAGGTGTAATAAATTCTTGCATAAGCATGTTCTTGGCTCAAGAGGAACTCTTTAATATGCAAACACACCTGTAAGTTTCCATATGGCTTTTCTCCTTGTTTGCGGTGCAACAAACTATAGACAAATATCAAGTTAAATTCATTTCACTTCAGCTCATTAAGCTGTTGTGTAGGTACGCTCAGATGCTGCCCATTCTTACCCCCAAGGAGTGAACGGGTCAGATGGTTGCAGTGAATGGATCGGTTTAATGGAGATGGTGCCAAGCTGCTTTCTATTGTTCTACAAGGTTATTAATTACCGGTTGGCGAGACTGGAAGCTCAACGAATCCCAGCCAGGTGTGAGCCTGTTCATATCGTAACTGTGTAATTAGGAAGGATGAGTGGACAAACTGTTCTACACTAAGAACAAGGTGTGTTGGGAGCCAAGTAAGGAGGGGGTGTCTTCTCTTTCCTCAAAATCATACTTTTTGTATACAACAAAGTTTTGAGAGGTGATATAAGGAAGCATAACAACTGAGACATTTTTGTAGGATTAGTGACTTTCCCCCCCCCCCCCCCCTCCACCGCATAGTATGCAAAACGCAATTTTCAGTAGCATCTAAAATATGACAATTTTTAAAGAGCAATGCCCATGCATGACATACAATTGAGTAAATTGCTAAAAAAAAAATCCTCTGCACTGTTATAATTTTAGTTTGAAGGTCCCTTTATCTCAAAAGCACAAACCCTCTATTCACTCTCTCCATCCCATGCCCCTCTATCAAAAAACTCACCATGCCTCTTACTAAATACCTTGGAATGTCTACTTTCCAAAAAGGGGTCATTTGGGGGGTATTTGTACTTTCCTGGCTTGTTAGGGTCTCAGAAATGAGATCGGCCATCAGTGCATCAGGTGTGATCAATATTCAGTGATTAGCACCATAGCTTGTAGACTCTATAACTTACATAAAGACCAAATAATATACACTTATTTGGGTTATTTTTACCAAAGATATATAGCAGTATACATTTTGGCCCAAATTTATGAAGAAAAATTACTATATGTCCCGCCCACATATGAAAATGGTGTTCAAACCACACATGTGAGGTATCGCTGCAATCGTTAGAGTGAGAGCAATAATTATAGCACTATAACTCCTCTCTAACTCAAAACTGCTAACCTGCAGAATTTCTTAAACGTCGCCATTGGAGATTTTTATGTTGCAAAGTTTGTCGCCATTTTGCAATTTGCAAAATGTTATAACAGAAATAAAGAAAAATGCATTTTTTTACAAAATTTTCGGTATTTTTCCATTTATTGCTCAAAAAATAAACACCCCAATGGTGATTAAATACCGCCAAAAGAAAGCTCTATTTGTGTGAAAAAAAGGACGCAAATTTCATATGGGTACAGTGTATTATGACTGAGTAATTGTCATTCAAAATGTGAGAGCACTGAAAGCTGAAAATTGGTCTGGTTAGGAAGGGGGTTTAAGTGCCCAGTGGTCAAAGGGTTAAAGTGTGTACCTGTGCAAAAGTGCAAAAAACTAAACAACATTTCTGTACCTTGAACACCCACCCCAACCCTCCCGGCCCTCAAACCCCAACACTTGAGAACTTCAATCCCAAAACTTGAACTGCAGGTCAGGGGGGAGCCTGTCCTTGATTCTCAAACCAACCAGTCAGAACAAATGGAGAAGTAAGAGGGGAGCAGCTGTGTGCAAAGCTCCACCCCCCCTCCACTTTGAAGGAGTAACAAATGTGCCCAGGCCCATAGGAAGAGGTGCCAGTTAAACGTGTACAGCATATCGCGCACAAACTGTGATTTAAACTTGCTATATGTCAGTTTTAGGAAAAAGTGGACATTCCGCAGAGAAATTCCTACAGATGCACAATTCTGTAAGAAGTAGTACAGATTGAAAGGGGTTCCTCCTCTATACGGTGGATAAGGGTAGTCTGCAAGGGTGCAGAGTCAAGGCCTCAATCAGCGGGGAGGAGTGCGCCGGTTAGGGCGCTGTGGCTCAGCAGGTTCCAGGGTATCTGCCCAGTGCGCGACTTCTTTGGTTCCATAAAAAAATAGGCTTTACCCTGGTATATCGTGCAGGATAGAGTGTTCTGTACGGGATAAGTAGATCACGAAGCCTGTGTTTAACGGCCAGGAAGGTTGCCCTCTGTTTTTGGGTAGCCACAGAGAAGTCAGGGAAAATAGTGATACCGTTGCCATTAAAGGAGACCCGACCTTTCTCTCTAGCAGCCCTGAACACAGCTTCTCTGTCCCGAAAGTGCAGGAGTTTAATGAACATTGCACGGGGAGGTGCTCCTACTGGAAGGGGGCGCAGGGGGACTCTGTGAGCCCTCTTGATAGCGGATAAGGCGGAGAATGTGGAGGCCCCAAATGTAGAGGCTAGCCATCGTCCCATAAACACCTCAGGGGACTTGCCCTCAGCCCCTTCTGGAAATCCTAAAAAACGTAAATTGTTTAGTCTCAGACAATCTTCTAATTCAGTGATTTTATCAATGGTGGCGTCCTGGGCCCTATGCAGCTCCCTGACAGAGGTCTGGAGAGGCCTGGTCTCATCCTCCAATTCCCCAATGCGTTGCTCTGCATTAGTCACTCTATGGCGTATTTTGTGGACATCTTGCTTCAGAATCAAAAAGTCTATTCTAATAGACTCGATCTGTGTGGTCAGGGAAGCATGGCTATGCTGTATGGCCTCCATGATCTGAGTGAGAGTCGGCCCTGCGGGGGCATGTACAGTATTATCCATGCCAGGATCAGTGTGCTCTGGGTGAAATAATACAGGAGAGGGTTCCAGATCGATCGTGGGAAGGCTGTGTGACTCACCCTGCCCAGGAGCGCGCCACACTACTGCAAGAAGCTGCTTGTGTCCATCCCCATGCTGTGAAGCGACGCCATCTTGTCCCTGTATGTGGAGCGGTGAGGGCTGGTGGAAACCTGGGTCTCCGTCCATGACTGGCCCGGTTTTGACCATCCCTTCAGTCTGCTGGTGTGCAGGGACGGATCAGGAGGCTCAGAGAACCGGATTAGGGCGACTGGGCAGGCAGAATCACGTCAGGATCGGTGCGGTAGGGAGAGAGCTCCGGCGGTGTGCGTCCTCACATTCCGGTAGTTGGCTCTGCCCCCCCTACATATGTTTGCTAATAGGTGTCCCTCATTCCCATCTCAAAAATGTGAGAGGTGTAGGGTATTGTGGGAGGAAAGGGCAAAAGGAAATCCATGTGTTCGAATAAGAATGGACTGTGAGCGGGGACCATGAGCAGTGAGAGTTAGGTAGACAGTGGGCTGGGAATATTATGAACAAGGACAGGTGGCCAGGAACAGTTTGGGAGGAACAACCAAAAAAAGAGACAGTGGGTTGGTAGACCAGAAGCAGTTGAGAGTGTTGTGGACAAAGATAAAGGTAGTAGGAACCATGTGGAAGAAAAAAGTAGTTGGGAGATTTGTGAAAGAAAAAAAGATGAGAACAAAACCAGAGTGGGCGGTGAGCATTCTCAGTGGGGAAAGCGGGCCATAGTATTTTATAGAACACTGTGTGATGTAGGCTGACGTCTTCAAAGATAGAAATTCATTGAACACCTGCATTAAGCGCAGCTAAAGGACATGTAGACGGACAAAACAATGGAAGGTCAAAAGCCCCGCATTCATAATTTCCATCAACGTGATTTTTTTTTTTTGCTCTTACTCATGCCATGAGACAAACAACTGCGATTCCCATGTGGTCTACAGTCCTACAGAACATCACAAGCATATTTCCACCCCATTGATGTCCTTGAAAGTCTACTGAATGTTCAGTCTTTTCATCAAGTCCATTCGATTTTGATCTCGATTCCTAAGCTTCCTTTGAATGTATTCTTGTCACAAATGTATTTTTTTTTTTATATATGACTGAACAACGATCTACAGCAGGTCTTACTGAAATGCGGGTTATACATGCACAGTGCCAGCATTTCAATAAAGAAGTAATCTATCTCCTTTCATATTGGTTAAGACCGATACGTGGAACAAAACACGTTTTAGACTTGTCCTTTACAAAGTGGTTTTTTTTTTTTTTTTTTTCATTCTGTAATGGAAAATAAGCCGCCATTGTTCACGCCGTAATCTACAGAGACAAGATCGTTCCGGCACTGACAATATTTCTCTTGCCTTTAGGTGTAACGGCTAGAAAGAAACTCAAATGTTTTTTTTTTTTTTTCCTCTTACTACAACTTTTTCTTTCGGAGGTAGATAAAAATATTCTTTGACATTATGGGAGACAGTCAGTGACTTGGGAGAGGAAGATGGGGAAAAAAAAAAAAATCATTTGAAAAAGCATGTTAGATGAATAGCTGGCGGATACTACAAGAGACAGATATAAATTAGGCTACAACGCTCGGAACACGGAAGACCAAAGTAGGATTCCGGATCGGTAATATTATTGGTTTAGAGCGGGGCACACCTGGTGCGTTCTGCAAGAAACAAGTACAACATTTGTTTCATTTATTTTTTTTAATAAAAAGTTCTGACTTGTGCCTCAACGTGGGCAAAATACCGGGGATGTTCTTTTATATTACTTCATGAAGGAAAAATCCATACTTTTTAATTGAAATAAAACTCATTTGATTTTTACATAGCTTCCCTTTGGGGATGTTGTGAAAGAAAAATTGAAACAAGTGAAAAGTTTTCATAAACATAGACTTTAATTATGTTTTTTTGTTTTGGAATTATTTAGTGAATTATTTACTAGAACTTTGGATTCTTTACAATTAAACAAGTAGCGTCGTAAAATCCCCCCTCAATATGAATATTGAAATCCTTACGAAAATGCTAGCCACTAGACTTATGACTGTTCTCCGTTGGGTCATCCCATCAGACCAAATTGGTTTAATGCCCAGGAAGGCCACCAATACTAACCTTAGGCTTGTGTTCTCCCATACCCAATTGGATATTGAAGGGGTTTGTTTACTAAAGCTGGAGAGTGCAAAAACCCTTGCAGCTGTGCATGCTAACCAATCAGCTTCTAACCTCAGCTTGTTCAATCAAGCTTTGACAATAAAACCTTGAAGCTGATTGGTTTCTGTGTGGAGCTGCACCAAATTTTGCACTTTCAAGGTTTAGTAAATCATCCCCGAAGTGTCTAATGGTGGTATTTTAGTATTTCTGGACCTTAAAAAAGGTCTTTGACTCTGTTGATTGGATCTATATGAAGGTGGTCTTGCATAAAATGGGCATTGATCCTGTCTTCCTTCAATAGAAAGGTTTATTGTATAAGCATCCTGTGGCTTCCATTAAGCTCAATAGTATGGTGTCAGACTCTTTCCGGGTTTCCAGGAGCACCCATCAGGGTTGTCAGACTCTTTCCTGGTTTCTAGGGGCACCCATCAGAGTTGTCAGACTCTTTACGGGTTCCCAGGTGCACCCATCAGGGTTGTGGACTCTTTCTGCATTTCCAGGAGCACCCATCAGGGTTGTGGACTCTTTCTGCATTTCCAGGAGCACCCTTCAAGGCTGTGGACTCTTTCTGCATTTCCAGGAGCACCCATCAGGGTTGAGACTCTTTCCGTGTTTCCAGGAGGACCCGTACCCTTTCCCCCGGGCTAACGTACCCTGATGATGAAGCCTATGATTCTTGCTTTACATGCTTACCCTGAGGTCAGAGGTATTCAGGTTGGTAGTCTTGAGGAAAAAACTGCCTTATATGCCTCCTTTGCAATCCAATTCTGTTTTTAGCCCTGATGAAGGTGGAGTACTGAGCCCCCCGACACAAGTTGGCTGTTCCAAATGTAAAAATCTTTTAAAAGTCTGTACAAGCTGTTGTGGCGCTCCCATCCTTTCAAAACTCCAACGAATCCCTCTGGGGGTCCAGCAAGACTCAACAGTTGCTGGTGAGCAGCTTCTAGGACCACAAACCCCCTATCCAGACAAAACACATCTGCATTAGGTTCAGCGTCCCTACATCACAACGATTATATGCTGCCTTGTCTATTTTTAATACCTTTGCATAGTTTTCTGGTCCTAAAGTTAAAGTGGTTGTAAACCCTTCCATATACCCAGTGAAGTGACTGTCCTCTGCTGATACACAGAAATGAAATCCGCCTACATAAGTTGTACTTGTCTATCTGCATCCCTCTCTTCTCTATATCTGTTCAAAGTGCTGAATTTTAAAGCTTGTCTGAGAGATCAGAAAAAAGGAGGCGGGAAGCATAAGTTATACTCTGCAGAGCATAGTGTGGAGAGTGCTGAGACCTGATTGGAGGGAATGGACACACCGACCCCCTCCACACAGCCCAAAGGAACAGAGCTGAGGCTGTCATTAAGTTAGAGATCCCTCCCCTGTCACCTTCATTCTCTTAGTGTCAGGAAAACTTGCCAGTAGCGACCGATAGCAGAGGAAGGAGGCAGCAGACAGAAATGACAATTAGTGCTCTTAATTGAGACAAGTACACACTATAGAGGGGATATGCTTTGTTCATATTTCATGTTTGGGGATTACAACCCCTTTAAATCAGAGGTCCGCTCGAAAAAAAAAATAAGTCAGCAGCTACACATACAGTAGCTGCTGACTTTTAATAATAGGACACTTACCTGTCTTGGAGTCCAGCGATGTCGGCACCACCCACCGATCTTTGGATCGGGGGTCGGTTGCAGCCGCATCCATTGCAGGTAAGGTTATCGGGACGTGTAGCATTGCAGCTTCACGCCGGGCACCTTACTGCACATGCGCGAGGCTCCGCTGCGCTCTGATATTGGCCAGGCGGCCAGTAGCAGAGCGAGGAGGGAGCCGGGCTGCTGACGTCAGCAGCTGCCGGCCCGAGCTCTCGGATGTGTGGAAAAGGACACCTGCCTAAAGACAGGTGTCCTCTTCCTCCTCCCCCCCCCCCCCCGAAAGGTGCCAAATGTGACACCTGAGGGGGGGGAGGAATCCAACCAGCGGAAGTTCCACTTTTGGGTGGAACTCCGCTTTAATTGGCCTAAATCCAAAATTCTATCTCTTGAATATCTTCGCCTATGAATCGTTCTCCCATAGATTGTCCTTTACAAGTGGGTGGATAAAGTTAAGTATCTTGGCCTCACCATTTCTAACTGGGTGTTGAATTTTATACCTCTCAATGTTTCCCCTCTCCTGGCGCCCTTGAAACACAGACTTCATGCCTGGCAGAGCCTTTTCTTGTATCTTATTGGCAAAATTACCACCTTAGGATGAAATTTCTTCCTCTTTTTCTTTCTATTTTTTGTAATTCCCTGAATTGGATTCCCAAAACCATCTTTAAAAGTATTGACTGTCTCATTTCAACCTTTTCTGGCCCAGCCAGAGCCCAGACTTGAACCCGATTGATCATCTCTGGAGAGATCTGAAAATGGCTGCGCGCCAACACTCCCCATTCAACCTGATGGAGCTTAAGAGGTCCTGCAAAGAAGAATGGGAGAAACTGCCCAAAAATTTGTGTGCCAAGCTTGTAGCATCAACAAGACCTGAGGCTGCAATTGGTGCATGGGAGGAGTCTGTGATACTTATGTACATGGGAGGGGTCTGTGATACTTATGTACATGGGAGGGGTCTGTGATACTTATGTACATGGGAGGAGTCTGTGATACTTATGTACATGGGAGGAGTCTGTGATACTTATGTACATGGGAGGAGTCTGTGATACTTATGTACATGGGAGTGGTCTGTGATACTTATGTACATGGGAGGAGTCTGTGATACTTATGTACATGGGAGGGGTCTGTGATACTTATGTACATGGGAGGAGTCTGTGATACCTATGTACATGGGAGGAGTCTGTGATACTTGTGTACATGGGAGGGGTCTGTGATACTTATGTACATGGGAGGAGTCTGTGATACTTGTGTACATGGGAGGAGTCTGTGACACTTGTGTACATGGGAGGAGTCTGTGATACCTATGTACATGGGAGGAGTCTGTGATACTTGTGTACATGGGAGGAGTCTGTGATACTTTTGTACATGGGAGGAGTCTGTGATACTTATGTACATGGGAGGGGTCTGTGATACTTATGTACATGGGAGGGGTCTGTGATACTTATGTACATGGGAGGAGTCTATGATACTTAAGTATATGGGAGGAGTCTGTGATACTTTTGTACATGGGAGGAGTCTGTGATACTTATGTACATGGGAGGAGTCTATGATACTTATGTATATGGGAGGAGTCTGTGATACTTTTGTACATGGGAGGAGTCTGTGATACTTATGTACATGGGAGGAGTCTGTGATACTTATGTATATGGGAGGAGTCTCTTATACTTTTGTACATGGGAGGAGTCTGTGATACTTATGTACATGGGAGGAGTCTGTGATACTTGTGTACATGTTTGGAGTCTGTGATACTTATGTACATGGGAGGAGTCTGTGATACTTTTGTACATGGGAGGAGTCTGTGATACTTATGTACATGGGAGGGGTCTGTGATACTTATGTACTTGGGAGGAGTCTGTGATACTTATGTACATGGGAGGAGTCTGTGATACTTATGTACATGGGAGGAGTCTGTGATACTTATGTACATGGGAGGGAGGGTACATGTATTCATAGT
>BLSH010012857.1:1370354-1382075 GCA_018402905.1 Glandirana rugosa | reverse complement strand
CCCCCCCCCCCCCATTTAGAAGGCCTCGGCTTCACCCTTTGTCTACGGGGGGGGACGGGGGAACCAACTGGGAATTTTGGATTTGGCAGTGGATTTTACATTGCGGATTAAAGTTCGGCTCCGGAAGATTTACCCCCCCCCCCCCTTCATGGCCAGGCCGTTTTTTGCAATACAGCATTGCGTTACTTTAACTGACAATTGGGCGGTCGTGTGACGTTGTACCCAAATAAAATTTATATCCTTTTTTCCCCACAAATAGAGCTTTCTTTTGGTGGTATTTGATCCCCTCTGCGGTTTTTATTTTTTGCGGTAGAAACAAAGAACGAGTGACAATTTTGAAAGCAAAGAAAACAATATTTTTTACTTTCTGCTATAAAACATCCAATAAAAAAACATTAAAAAAAACTAATTTCTTCATCAATTTAGGGCAATATGTATTCAGCTACATATTTTTGGTACAAATATCCCAATAAGCGTATATTGATTGGTTTGCACAAAAGTTATAGCGCCTACAAACTATGGGATATTTTTATTTATTTTATTTTTTTTTTACTAGTAATGGATCAGTGACTTATGTCAGGACTGTGATATTGCGGCAGACAAATCAGATACCAACTGACACTTTTTTTTTACATTCTTTTGGGGAACCAGTGAAACTAATACAGTGATCAGTGCTAAAAAAAATGCACTGTCACTGTACTAATGACACTGGCAGGGAAGGGGTTAACATCAGGGGCGCGCAAAGTGTTTAATGTGTTCCTAGGCAGTGCTCTGTAACCGTGGGGGAGGTGCTTTAACTGTGGGAAGACCGAGATCCGTGTTCCGGCTTAGCAGAAACACAAGATCTCTCTCTTTCTCTCTGACAGAATGGGGATCTGCCTTGTTTACATAAGCAGACTGCCGCTCTGCCTCTGTTGGGAATGTTCGGTGGGTCACAGCGGACCCTTTGATTGGCTCCCGCTGTGTCCAATCACAGCGGGATCGGGTTGCTGGTGGTGCTACGGATCCCACCTGTCCGGGATTCACCCGGACAGTCTGGATTTTGAATCATGGGTCCGGGTTTCAGGCAGACTGAAACCCGGACATATTATTCAGACAAGGCTGTGGCTCCCCAAGTATCCGAGATACTGACACACAAATCTGTTGCCAACCGGGAGCTGCGGGCAGCTGCCTGTGGGCAGGTCTGGCATTACTGGGGGGCAGGGCGATGATGTCAGCAAGAGCAGTTTAGCCACACCCACTGTGCTGCTGCACGCTATGCACACTGCAATGCTACTCTCCTTGGGGCTTGTTCGGGTTTGGCTTGAAGAAAAAGTGGCAACCCTAGGCGGTGCATGTGCGAGCCCCAGACCTGGAGGTGCAGAATCGCATAACTGTATGTGATTCTGAATGGGGAAGCCAACTTGCCACTGTATACACAGTATCTCACAAAAGTGAGTACACCCCTCCCATTTGTGTAAATATTTTATTCTATCTTTTCATGTGACAACACTGAAGAGCTGACACTTTGCTACAATGTAAAGTAGTGAGTGTACAGCTTGTATAACAGTGTAAATTTGCTGTCCCCTCAAAATAACTCAACACACAGCCATTAATGTCTAAACCGCTGGCAACAAAAGTGAGTACACCCCTAAGTGAAAATGTCCAAATTGGGCCCAAAGTGTCAATAATTTGTGTGGCCACCATTATTTTTCAGCACTGCCTTAACCCTTTTGGGCATGGAGTTCACCAGAGCTTCACAGGTTGCCACTGGAGTCCTCTTCCCCTCCTCCATGATGACATCACAGAGCTGGTGGATGTTAGAGACCTTGCGCTCCTCCACCTTCCATTAGAGGAGCCCCACGGATGCTCAATAGGGTTTAGGTCTGGAGATGCTTGGCCAGTCCATCACCTTTACCCTCAGCTTATTTAGCAAGGCAGTGGTCGTCTTGGAGGTGTGTTTGGGGTCGTTATGTTGGAATACTGCCCTGCGGCCCAGTCTCCAAAGGGAGGGGATCATGCATCTGCATATGGTCTGAGCACTGACAGGCTGACCCCCCACCCCTTCAACCTCTGCAGCAATGCTGGCAGCACTCATACGTCTATTTCCCAAAGACAACCTCTGGATATGACGCTGAGCACAGCACTCAACTTCTTTGGTCGACCATGGCGAGGCGCTGTTCTGAGTGGAACCTCTCCTGTTCAGAGGCGGCTCTAGGGTTTGTGAGGCCTTAGGCAAAACCTAGACATGAGGCCCTACTCACGACCATAATGGGAAAAATGATTAAGGCTGGATTCACACCATTGCGGTGCGAATTCCAGCCTCTCTGCTGCCGGGAAGGGACGGAGCCGCCGTTCGGCGGCTCCTGTCCGTTCCCACAGCGCAGCAGCTGCGGGGGGAGAGATGGGGGAGGAGCCGCGAGCAGGGGAAAATATCCCCGTTCAGTGCGGAGTGCATCTCCGTGTTAGATGCGCTCCCACTGGACTCAACGGGCTGGGAATTCGCACCGCATTGCACAAAAAACGTGTGCGTTTTTTGTGCAATGCGGAGTGCGAATGCACCGCACATATGTGAACTGGACACATTGAAAACAATGTGTTTTCAAGTGTCCTGCGAATTGGATGCGGTTTAAGCCGCATCCAATTCGCATAGGTGTGAACCCAGCCTCAAGGTATAAATTGCATATAATTAAGAGCTTTAAAGTGCTGATGTCAGTATTCTCTATCTCGGTGCTGGTGTCAGTGTCTAATCAGGCGGATGCGAGGCCCCTGTGAGTGCGAGGCCTTAGGCGACCGGCTAATTTGCCTAATTAGAGGTCCTCTTAAACGGCTGTATGGTTTTGGCCACCGTGCTGCAGCTCGGTTTCAGGGTCTTGCCAATCTTCTTATAGCCCAGTCCATCTTTATGTAGAGCAACAATTCTTTTTTTTTTTTTTCAGATCCTCAGAGAGTTCTTTGCCATGAGGCGCCATATTGAACTTGCAGTGACCAGTATGAGAGAGTGAGAGCGATAACACCAGATTTAACACACCCGCTCCCCATTCACACCTGAGACCTTGTAACACTAATGAGTCACTTGACACCGGGGAGGGAAAATGGCTAATTGGGCCCAATTTGGACATTTTCACTTAGGGGGTGTACTCGTTTTTGTTGCCAGCGGTTTAGACATTAATGGCTGCGTGTTGAGTTATTTTGAGGGGACAGCAAATTTACACTGTTATACAAGCTGTACACTCACTACTTTACATTGTAGCAAAGTGTCATTTCTTCAGTGTTGTCACATGAAAAGATAGAATAAAAGATTTACAAAAATGTGGGGGGGCTGTACTTACTTTTGTGAGACACTGTATATGGTCAGCAAGCGTTTATGGGTCGACCAATGGGTCAGGGGCGGCTGTATATGGTCAGCAAGCGTTTATGGGTCAACCAAGGGGTCAGGGGCGGCTGTATATGGTCAGCAAGCGTTTATGGGTCGACCAAGGGGTCAGGGGCGGCTGTATATGGTCAGCAAGCGTTTATGGGTCGACCAAGGGGGCAGGGGCGGCTGTATATGGTCAGCAAGCGTTTATGGGTCGACCAAGGGGGCAGGGGCGGTGGGGGGGGTCTTTTTACAATTATTTTCCATAACGTGAAATACTGACGCACCTTCAAAATGAAAGTCATTTGTTTTTATTTACAGGACGCCTTTAAGACGCGTCTGTAGGTTTGTAGGTGAATTACTGTCTCTTGGCACGCTGCATTAATACAGTAATGTTGTAAAAATCCATTGTATAATTCATCTGCATTACCCCCCCCACCATACACTACAAAGAGATTGTTCTGCTTATCAGTTTTAATGCCTGCTCTGGGTGCTCCTACCCATGTGAAGCATGGCACGCCAATTTCCAGACGAACCCTTGTTAATTTATGGCTCAGACAGTTAGTGCGCTGACATTTCCAGCAACGAGTTGTTTGCCGCCTCATTGGCTTCCTGTTCGCCATGCTGCGCCATCAGAGCGGCTTGCCTTTTCAATCTTTTGATACACTATTCATCGCTGTACTCATTAATATAATGCTCTTCTTTCCATCGGGCCGGTGGGAAGGAGTGAGAGATTGTTTCTTGTAAAAAAAAAAAAAAACACAGGTAGAGCGTTTCGCTCGGAAATGAGGTTGAAAAGTTGGCTCTTTAATCGCTGCGGTTCTCTTTTATAATAAATGTCGTTCCTGCAACTTTTTACTGCAAACTTTTAGAAGTGCCGGTTGAAAAAAAAAAAAGTAAAAACATTTTTAGCGGGTACAATGCCCCCCGTCAAACCAAATCCTTCTGTTTTTCTGTGCTTCTGTTATTGTGGTCCGGGTAGGATGGGTTGAGAGTATAAGGTGAAGGGACGGCAACTCGTCCTCCCGATAAAAGCGATTTATCGATGAGGGATGCAGGGTGCAAGTTAACCACTTCAGCCCCGGAAGGATTTCCCACTGTAGGACCAGAGCACTTTTTGCGATTCGGTGCTGCGTCGCTTTAACTGACAATTGCGCGGTCGTGCGACGTTGTACCCAAACTAAATTTGCGTCCTTTTCCCCCCCGCAAATAGAGCTTTCTTTTGGTGCTATTTGATCCCCTCTGCGTCATTTCTGATCGTCGCTATAAACAAAAGAAGAGCGACAATTTTGCCAAAAAAAAAAATCAATATTTCTCACTTTTTGCTAAAATACAAATCCAAAAAAAATATAAAAAAAAATTTTTTTTCATCGGTTTTGGCCGATTTATATTCTTCCTTATATTTTTGGTTAAAAAAAAATATCGCAACTGGCATTTATTGATTGGTTTGCGCAAAAAGTTGCGCGTTTAGCAATGATGAGAATTCTTTTATTTTTTTACTAGTAATGGCGGCGATCTGCGATTTTTATCGGGACTGCGATATTGCAGCGGACATGTCGGACATTTTTGACACTTTTTTTGGACCATTGGCATTTATACAGCGATCAGTGCTATGAAAATACACTAATTACTGTATAAATATCACTGGCAGGGAAGGGGTTAACCTGCAGGGGGCGCTCTAAGGGGTTAACTGTGTTCCCTCAGTGTGTTCTAACTGTATGGGGGCTGGGCTGGCAGGGGGAGGGGAGTGATCACGGCTTCCATATACAGGAAGCCTGTGATCACAACCCTTCCTCCTCTGTCAGAACAGAGATCCGTGTTTACATACACGGACCACCGTTCTGTCGATCTGGGGGAGCGATCGCGGGTAACCGATGGACATCGAGTCTGCCGTACCCGCTCCCTGGCCCCCCTGGAACACAGCGTGCGAGGGGGCCTCTGAGGGGGCGCGCGCGCTCACAATACTTGTTCTCGCGACCAAAATCAGGTGATGGCGTTCCGCAATAACGAGCCAAGTTGCCGCCGTCAAGCCACGGCAGGCAGTCGGCAAACTGGTTAAAGCAACTTAAGCATTTCGATGAAACAACTTATTTATAGCCCAATAGAATGGGTGGCATCCACTGGCAGCTCCGATAAAGCTGAATACTAATTGACACTCAGTAGTAGAGCTGCACAATTCTAGAAAAAAAATGAGAAGCAAATTTGTTTTTCGGTTAGAATAAAGTTCACGATTCTATGTGTAACATCATCTTTCACATTATACAAAAAAAAATCGGGCTAACTTTACTGTTTTTTTTTTTTTTTAATTCATTGAAGTGTATTCTTTCCCAAAAAAAAATGTTTTTGAAAGACCGCTGTGCAAATACAGTGTGACATAAATATTGCAACAACCGCCATTTTATTCTCTAGGGTCTCTGCTAAAAAATAAATATTGTTTGGGGGTTCTAAGTAATTTTCTAGCAGAAAATGCTGATTTTAACTCGTAAGCAACAAATGTCAGAAAAAGGCTTAGTCTTTTAGTGGTTAAACTGGCCACATTTACAGATCGATGTTCATCCCTTTGATCTAAAAAAAAATGAAATGTTACAAAGCTTTCTTTTATCTCCCAGCCCTGAGCAATGTTGATAAACCTTTGCCAGACGTTTTTTTTTAAATTGAAGATGGGTGGATCTCTGCAGCTCCTCCAGAGTTACCATGAGCCTCTTGGCTGCTTCTCTGATGAACGCTCTCCTTGCCCGGCCGGTCAGTTTAGGTGGACGGCCGTGTTTTGGTAGGTTTGCAGTTGTGCCATACTCTTTCCATTTTCAGATGATGGATAGAACAGAGCTACGTGAGATGTTCAAAGCTTGGGAGATTTTTTTATAACCTAACCCTGCTTTATACTTCTCCCCAACTTTATCCCTGACATGTCTGGCGTGTTCCTTGGCCTTCATGATGCTGTTTGTTCACTAAGGTTCTCTAACAAACCTCTGAGGGCTTCACAGAACAGCTGTATTTATACTGAGATTAAATTACCCACAGGTGGGACCCTCTGGTTCTATTATTAAGCCACTTGGAGGAGATAGAGGGGGGGAGATACATTAAGCTATGCACAACCTTCTCCCTCTTTTATGCCTGGAGGGAAATACTATTAAGATGGAAGTCGACAGAGGCACCTACTTATGACTCCTGGAGACGCTTGGTTAAGTCGGTACTGCCGCTCTATAGACTGACGTATGAAAGCAGACAATGTCAAGGGAAATTCGATAAGGTCTGGTCTGCCTGGATAGATGCTTGTGGTTAAAGCGGAGTTCCACCCATGTAAAAGTCAGCAGCTACAAAAGTGTAGCTGCTGACTTTTAATAATCGGCCACTCACCTGTCCCCATCTCCAGCGATGTGGTAACCCGAGGGCTCGCTCTTCGCCCCCTCCCCTTGGCGGCACCGGCATTAAAAGTGTGGGCACACGGCTTTGGCTTCAAAGCCGGGCGTACACTGCGCATTGCACATGTGCCAGTCGTGCTGCGCCTCGTGACTGGCCGGCTTATCTCCTGGACCTGTGACGTGTCCCATAAGATCACCGAGGGGGGGGGGGTGGACTTACTTCCCTGAGCCACGGCGCCAGTGGAGGAAGTGGACCCTTTCCCTGTGAAAACGGGGTCCCTGGTCATGTCCCCAAAAAAAGACATGCCAATTGTGGCATGTCAGGGGGTCACTTTCCATTAAAGCGGAAGTTCCACTCTTGGGTATAACTCTGCTTTAAGGCTGGTTTCACACAGTCGTGTCCGTAAACGGACTCCGACCAAGATAAAACACATACTGTACCTGGAAGGGTTGCCCTCCTTTTACTCCACTTCCTTGCCCCCCCCCCCCCTTCCCAAATCTGCCACCCTACCCTCAACTACCTAATTGCTTGGTATAAGGGATGCGGTATGTCCATGTTGGATACGATTGATTTTCACTGCTAAGATTTGATTTGCTATATTGGGGATGTATGATATATGAGGGGGGGATAAACCCCCCTGCAAGGACAGCATTTCTTGCTGCATTTTATACTCACCCTAAGTCGTTTGTTGTTAGGTGGTCTCTGTAATCTTCCCCTATTAGATCCTAGGCTCTTCTCCTCACTCCCTGCTTCACCTGGCCTCCTGGGAGATGTAACTCATCATTTCCCAGGAGTCAGTGGGCTTCCCTGTACTGTAAAATTGTGTTAAGGCGGACCGAGATCGAGGAGTGCATGATGGTTACCCACCATGCACTTCTTTCAGGAAGAGATGCCAGGAGACTACGGATGGGCTTCAGGTGCCCTCACCTAAAATGGAAAAGTCCAGCGGTGAGAGAAACGAAATTGTGAGTAAAAAATGCATGGAATTACTAGGTGGTTTGAAAGTAAGGAAACAAAAGGTTACATCTATTTAGTATTAAAAGAGTGAATGCCAAAAAAAAAATTCTGGGTGGAACTCTGCTTTAATGGACACTGAGAAGATGGCTTGGATTACTTAAAATAAAAACAGTAATATTTATCCACAATATCTCCCAGGAAATATACAAAAGACTATTCCTGGTTTATTTAATTCTGTTCACATTGGCCTCCTTCCAATGCAGGAGACGGGTCGTCTGCTGCTGGAGGTCTATGCTATTCTGTGAAGGTGTTCTGTGCCTATACTTGCGTTAATGTCTGTTGTACTTTCTGAAAGCGAAGCCGCCAAGTCTGGCCTGAAATGGGGAGATCTAATTAATTACAACATTGTCCAGGTGGCCAGTTATCTACTTAAAGTGGTTGTCTACCCAAACCTGTACGGTTTAGGAGATATTCCCTCTCTAAGATGCTGCGGAGTTACGGCACATGCGCCGTGTATGTCCCGGCAAAGGCCCAGCAATAGGGCCAGACTTTGCCAGAAAGACGAGTCCCGCAGTGACGTCTCGTGGCCTCGGACAGGCACAGTGCTGGTAATTATATTCCTGTGTGCCGTTTGTATTGTTAGGAGGGGAGGAGGGAAAGTCATATATATATGCTGTGCTGCTTGGTCAAATAAATTCATTCTATGTTCAAGCTGTGTAACTGAGCTGCTGGTCTCGCCTGGATTTAGTTACAATATCTGATCTCTGATGTTCAGACTAGAGAAGGCTGTATGCTCATGGAAGCACCCAAGCGGAGTGGGTCGGTTCTGTTACACATGACAACATTTGGAAAATTTCAAGGGGTATGAATACTTTTTCTAGGCACTGTAAATCTTTTTTTTTTCTATGGAAAATGCTTGATCTTCTATGGACTACTTCATGTTTATACTTGCCTCCTTTACTTCTTCTGGGAAGCTGCATGGCACAAGGAATTCGATTATACGGATAGCAAATTGGGTAGTGCTGCCAGATTTACTCAATTTGCTTATCTAAAGGTGAAACTTTCAGGAGCATTACCATACCTGCCAACAAGAGAGACACCTTGAAAGGAACAAGAAGAGCAATGCATTGCGTATAGCAGGATTTCTCAACCAGGGTTCCATGGAAGCCTAGGGTTCATCCAGAGGTTCCTTCAGATTCAGAATACTTTATTAATCCCAAATTTAAATTATCGCAACATTAGGGTTGCCACATCATCCCTTTAATCCAGGACACATATTAAATACACAGGTTCTGTTGCTGATTAAGGAGGTAATTAAACTCAATTGGTGCCTCATGAGCATTAAATTAGCCTCAGACCCTGTGTAATTCATATGTGTCCTGGATTAAAGGGATGAGGTGGCAACCCTACGCAACACATACCACACTCAACAAAGAGAACACCAGAATTGAGAAGGAGCAATTTCTGCCTCTCAGATAAATTCCAGCTGACACCATGGTCTTTATAGCTATCTGTAAGGGGGATAGTCTTCCCAATGACCACAAGTGTAAGGAGCATTCTTCTGTATCATGAGTTGGAGGTATGGCCTGTTTTTAGCAGGGGTTCCCTGAGACCGCAAAGTTATTTCAAGGGTTCCTCTGTGTTAAAAAGTTTAAGAAAGGCTGGTGTATAGTCTGCTGCCTTCCCTCCACTAGTAGGTGTCCCTTCATAGTGCATGGCTTGTAGAGTTTCATCTTTCCGCCTTTGCTTTGCTATATTTTACGCAAAATAGAGCCTGGGGAGGGGGGTACACTAAAGAGATATTGACAGTAAAATAAGCCCCGTCGCCGGTATCATTGGCAATAATAGTAACTTGAAGTGACATCAATAGAAGCAAAATGAAAACTCAGCACTGGTTGTCAGCAGTAGAACTATTAAAGACTTCCCTTTCATTGGTGGTCAGTGACAATGACCATTGGCTCCCCACCACCCCTCTCATTGGCGGTCAGTTAGCATGACAGTTAACCCCCACTTTCATTGGTAGTCAGTGACCGTGACAATTAACCTCCCACCACCCCTTTCATTTACCCTCCCACCTGTAGTGCACCCCCTAAGGATCCACAAGTAGACGGGGATCTCCCACCCTGCACAGCCAAGCACAGTGCAGTCAGGAAACAGTCCAGTGTTTTGTTTTTGTTTTATTTGAGGGGAATAAACTTGGATGGGGATAGGGGTATTATGGAATGCCCACTTGTTTTAGCAGGACGCTTCAGGGACAACTTCTCCTGTACAATCTATTGACACACTCCTCAGCTCCTCCAGCACAACTCTTGCTTGCAGCTCAAGACTTCCCAAGACCAGCTGGCACACTATTAGGTGATCCGACATTAGGGCCCAGTTAGATATAGCAAATGCCTATTAAAGACAGGGACCGCTGGCCCCTTGGTTGTGTAGCAAATTCCTAGTGCCCAGCTGTCCTTCTGTGGCTACTGATCCCAGTACCTCCTCTTCAGGCACTTCCAGCCCACCTGGCTGCGCCTTTCACTAGCCCTCCTGGTTAATCTTCCACAGTCCTCCCAGACTAACTCTGCATCCATCTCAGACTGCTCTCACCCAGTCCTGCCAGTCAGGCTGCTTCTCAGTCCTCCCTACTGTATCACTCACTAGCCCACCTGGCTGTCTTCTCCCTGGAGATCTCCCGGATGCGCTCACTGGCTCCTGTTGTCCTCACGCCTGCTTCCATGCCACTGAGGATTCCTCCTTGGGATATCAGAGGATCCCTTCTGCACCCAAGCTCCCAGGCCTAAGGTCACTCTCTCCCCCCCCCCCCTGTAGACTAGGGGGTTACCCTTAAGGGCCCACCAACAGCCTCCTGAGCACTCCATTTCCAGCTTCCACCCGAACTCACTCTTGGCTTGCTGGGCTAGCCCTGAATATTTGAGTGGGCCTGCCCCCTGCCAACCCATCTGTTGGGGATTGGTCAGGGCCCTCATGAATACTCCAGGCAGCTTCTCCTAACCTAACTCCCATTCTTCTGGAAATTTCTCACAAGTTCCAGAAGTAGGGGGAGGTACCAGAGATGTTGCCTGATGAGTCATACCAGCCTCCCTGGATTCCTCAAACGACCCAAATTAAAACACAGGTTTGGCTGCCAGCCAAGCCAAAACATTTTACCTACACTAACAAAAATCAAATATTTCCTACTCTAGCATACTAGAGGGTGCTGCACCCCTTTCTTTAATGGTTAGCGGCAGTAAAAAAATAACCCCCTATCCCCCCTTTCATTGGTGATCATTGGTTTTCCTTACTTGATGACATGCTAGGCTGGGATTATAGAGGGCGTGCCAAGTCTCCATACAACGGAAAAAATGATCAAACTCAAAATATATTTTATATTATAAAATATAACGTTACTTAGAAAGGGGTGGCCAACATGTAGAGAATATTTTGTAAATAAAGGTACATTTAGTTACATTTTCCCTATGTATGGCGACTTTTGGGACACCCTGTAGTATTACTGTTAGTCAGAGATCACTCCGCCAGAAGGTACTGCAGCTCTTACAGTGTTGGGTGCTGGAATTCAAGTGTCCTGGGTCCTGAATTTTCATGATATACATGGATAATAAAAAAACAAGAGTATGCAAGTGTTACATTTCATCCTTACCCCCCCCCCCCTTTCCAAGTTTCCCCCACTCATTCTATCTCACTCTTGGTGTCAGGGTCCTGTTGCCACTTCCTCCCTCTTCCCACTCCTCAACTTGTCACCGTTCATCCATCATACATCCCATTTGTTCCTGGCATTTAGACCACTTGGCGTCCTAACCCTTGCTCACTAGCTAGGGGTCCCATCTCTTTTTAAAGTTGTCAAAGTTGCCTCTCTTTATAAATGTTCCCCTCTTTTTCCATAAAGTTTCATCTACAGTCTTTTTCCACTCCTCAAGTGATGGTGGAGTCCTCGACTTCCACAGTCTCCTCGCTTGAAAGAGACAACTCTGAATAGTGGCCTGTATAGGCCCTCCTGCTCCGCTCAGTATACAATGTTGTGCATCTAATTCTAGAGTGACCCTAAATATCGAGTTAATGTC
>BLSH010012857.1:1343286-1359526 GCA_018402905.1 Glandirana rugosa | reverse complement strand
ATTTATGTATATTTTGGATATGTGGTTATTTCCAGTTTATCCAGAGAGTTATACGACTTATGGTTTGTTTATTATTCGTCACGGAATCACGTTATTTAACACGTTTTTACTTATTTATTCATTGTATATCTTATACTGCGTTATACATTGACGTACGCGTTCAGGTCTACTGTAAGTCTACTTTAATCAATTGGCTAAGGGCTGGCGCGCGGCAGAAAAGTGCCGCCGTCAGCCCCTCGGGACGCGTTTAGCGTCATTTATTCGCCGCTAAGCGTAAACCGGTGGTCCCCCGCGCGCGTGGGCGGCGTGAGGACCCCTCACACGGGCGCCGAGCCCGCCTGGGCTACAGGCGGCCGCTCGGCGCTACTCGCCGATGTCCCTTTTCTTGCCCCTTGGCGGCTACATTTTCGCGGCTCGCCGGCGGACATCGGGTCCGCCCGAGCCGCGGGCACACTCCCCAGGAGTGCGGCGGGTGCGCGCGCCCCCTGGTGGCCAAATGCGAATCGCCGCTTATTTACTGCGATTTGCGCAGGGCTCCCCGACTGCCGCCGTGAAAAGACGGCGCGCGGTCGGGAATCGGTTAACTAATTTCATCTGAATGTCATCTGGACTTGCGCATGCAGTTACATATTGCGTCATATTCTATATGTTACTTATTTATTCATTTTTGCACAATTTATTGCACTAAGGCACTGCTTATTATTTGTTTGGTATTCAGCATATTGAGAGACCTATTTGACCTTTATTGGTGTATAGGTTTTATATGTATTTATGCACTTAGTCACTTTATCAATTATTGGCACTTTCTTTGATTATTATATCACTCAGACTGGATAGAGCTGTGTATTCACAGTAATTGCGCAGCACTCTGCTATTTATTAGCACACACACATAGTCATTTATGATTGACCAATCGGCTTACTACTTGCTGACAGCAAGGGGCCGAGAAAAAAAAAAATCCATATATACTGGCGCCTCCTGTAGGGGGTCGGGCTGACTTTTTTTTTTTCTTCTTGTCAGCGGCGGGGAGGCAGCGCCCCTTATTGATCGGCCGCCGCTGCTAAGATTACGGCCATGAATAAAGAATAGCACAAAAAACATCCTCTGAGAACAACTTCTCCCAACCATCCAAGAACAGTTTGGTGAGGAGCAATGCCTTTTCCAGCATGATGGAGCGCCTTGCCGTAAGGCAAAAGTGGTAACTAAGTGGCTTGGGGAACAAAACATTGAAAGTTTCGGTCCTTGGCCAGGAAACTCCCCAGACCTTAATCCCCTTGAGAACTTGTTGTCAATACTCAAGAGGCGGATGAACAAAAATCCCCCCCAAATTCTGACAAGCTCTGAGCATTGATTATGGAAGAATGTGCTGCCATCAGTCAGGATGTGGCCCGGAAGATGGTTGACAGCATGCCAGGGTGAATTGCAGAGGTCTTGAAAAAGAAGGGTCAACAAATTGACTCTTTGCATAAAAACTTTTGACACTTATGAAATGCTTGTAATTACACTTTAGTATACCATAGTAAAATCTGACAAAAAGATCTAAAAACACTGAAGCAGCAGACTGTGAAAATTAATATTTGTGTCATTCCCAAAACTTTTGGCCACGGCTGTACTGGAATGAAAGCAGTCCAGGATCTTTAGTACAGAGGAAGGACGTTGTCCCCTGTTGTTGTTCTGGTTTCAAGTTGGACATCCCATAAATCCCTTCACCCGTCCAAGTTGTTACCCCTAATAAAATATAAAAACAAAGCTAAGGGACTGACTTCTTGTGTCTGGATGCAAGCGATGAAAGCATGTTGTCTGTCTGTGCAGCAATAGTTGAACCAGTTACCAGCAGCCCTTGTGGGGGTAATGCTATTTTCGTTTCTTACATTTTAGACTGTGCAGAATTTTAAAGGGTTCCTTGACTGAAAAAAAAGTTGAGAAACATTGACTTAGTGGAACCAACAAAATCTGCGGCAGGAAAAAACCTAGGAGTTTAAGGTCCCATTCACACAGGGGCGACTTGCGCTCCGACTTGAGCCGCCTCAAGTCGCCCCAAGTTGCTTGACATCTGAAATCCCATTGAAATGAATGGGAGCCGTCTTAATGTACGCTACTAAGTCGCTCCGACTTCATAAAAAAGTTCCTGCGCGACTCAAGGCAAATTCTATCCGGCTTGTGCCCATAGGAATGAATGGAAGTCGCCTCCAAGTCGGATCCCCATGTTAATGCAAGCGACTTTACAGTGAAAAGAATAGAATTTATGTTTGGGGCAATCCCCTCCCTCCCTTCTCTGATTGGCCACAGGCAAAGTCGCCTGGCATAAGTCGTGTTGTAAGTCGCGCCAAAGTCGCGCTGAACGTCGTGCTGCAATTGCCTAGCAAATTCGCCCCAAGTCGGATCGCCCCTGTGTGAATGGGACCTAAGCTGGCCAGACATTTACTGAAATTCGACCAGTCCCTGCTGAAGCGGCAGACTTTCAGTCAGATTGTGGCTGCCCCTGCTCAACAGAAGTCAATCATTTGGTTGTTGTTGGAATATTTTTTTGATCGGAAACCAAGAATAAGTTGTCTGTAGCTGCATTCTGCAGTTGATCAGTGTATTCCAATTAGTGTGACCACATTTCCAAACTGTCATTCAGGGGCACCCCCAGTATGCACCAGTTGGTGATGTCACAAGAGGGGGGTTCCACCATGTGACATCACAGGGTGGCCCCGCCCCTTACCTATTTAAGGAATGTCACTCGCAGTCAGCGGGTGGCCCTGCTGGAGAGCAGAATGGGATTTATATGCAACTTTAGTGCCTTAGATAGAAAAAGCATTTGTTTCATGTATGTTAGCCCAACATTGCAGTTACAGGCGGTACCTCATGATTGGACGTGTACAGTGGGGCTGGAGGAAGCACTAGTTGGCACAGCACACTTGGGTCACTCTTGGGATGGCAGCACAAGAATGATGTTGCACCCAGGGGAGAGAGCAAGGGCTGCCCTCCCACGCTACACCACTGGGGCTGGCCTGGCCGGATGACATCATCGGCAAATGCAGAATCGCAGACGGGCTGCATCAGTTTCATTCCAGGACATTGTATTGTCCTGGAATTAAGGTGCCTGGGACAGACCTGCCGAATGCGGGACTGTCCCGGGCAATCCGGGACATTTGGTCACCCTAATTCCAATCCCTCCATCAGAATACAATGTCCTGGCAGGGTGGATTTCTCCAACCACCTTGATTGTATTGATGAAGT
This sequence comes from Glandirana rugosa, assembly GCA_018402905.1. Classification (NCBI taxonomy): domain Eukaryota; kingdom Metazoa; phylum Chordata; class Amphibia; order Anura; family Ranidae; genus Glandirana; species Glandirana rugosa. The sequence continues at coordinate 1,356,301 of BLSH010012857.1, read as the reverse complement.
TGGCTGCATTTAGATCTGTGTTTTGCCACCCCCGTTTGACAGAGGTTGATCATTTGCTCAACTTGCGTTGAAAGGACATATTGGAAAAATGTTCTTGATCAATGTTCTCGGACAGGGAAGGGTGCAGCTATGAGAATACAATGTCCTGGTGGGGAAGGGAAATTCCTACATTCACCTCCTCTGTATGGATGGAGGAATCTAACATTTTATGGCCAGCTTTAGTTCCAGATTGACCAAGTTGCTGGACAGGAAAGAGAAACATTGAAACTGAAAGAGTCCATAGGGCTAGGTACCCATTTGATAAAACCTAGGAAGGTTAAGTGCTTAGCTTTAAAGTGACACTAAAGTCTTATATTTTTTTTCCCTGTATACCCCAGATCCTCCTCTTCTCGGGTCCCTCTTTGGTGCTCCTGGCCCTTCTCTCCTGTTGAGTGCCCCCAGAGCAAGCAGCTTCCTATGGGGGCATCAGAGCCGAGCCTCAGTTTCCTGTGTCCATTCAGACATGAAGCCGCGGCCCGGTCCCGCCCCACCCACCCCCTTCTCTCCTCATTGGCTCACTGACTTTGATTAACAGCAGCGGGAGCCAATAGCACCGCGCTGCTGTGTCTCAGCTAATGGGGAGGGAGAGTCTCAGACAGCCGAGTCTCTCGTGCAACATCAAACAGAAAGTGTTTCGCTAGAGGATAATTGTGAAAGAATGTGAAAGCTGTGATATAACTCATAAAAAATTAAATCTTGTATTCAGCAAAGCAATAAGGAAACAAAATACATAATAATATAGTGCAGTCCAATGAAGTCCAAAAATGTGATCTAAATAGATGAGCGGAAACCAGGGAAGCAAGACTCTCCAAATTCAATATACAAAATCAAATAGATCCAAATCCAGCAGTGGACATCTCTTGGCTCTTACACAAAATAAGATGGACTCTTACCGGAAATGTTGGATCCACTCGATCATGCGACCAGTGGATCGATCGGGCTTGTGTGGATTCACCACGGGAATGGATCTGTTTCTCCAACCTGCTGCCCAAAGTTCCAAGCTCACAGCCTCCATGGTGTCAATACAGGTGGGCTTTCGCCTTCATTCAATAGTTAAAAGAAGCCCTTGGTGGCCTCTCAGGGGGGTGCATGCGGAGAAAAAGATATATACGCCCCACTTAATGTAGTAAAACCACCTCTTTATTAAAATAGGCGAACAAGCAAAAAATAGTAAAGCCGGCAATACACTTTAAAATAGGTTAAGAGCAACTGCGATAGGCATAGACATCGTCTGGGGTATGGGGGCCGTGCGCCACTACCGCAGTTTAAATAGACAATACCCCATAGTATAACGAATTCGTTCGGCGCTCAAACCCAATCCAGACTGTGGATCTCCCTAAATTACACAAAAAACGCTGCAAATCCACCTGGCCGCCGCATCGTGTCTGGGATCGATTCAGTGGCCTCTAGGGCAGGTAGATATATAGACTTTTTATCTGCAGCCACTTGTCAAACTCATGCCCTCTTTTCTTACAGACACTAAGGACACTATTCAAAGATTGTCCAATTTAGAGATTCCTAAAGGTTGTCTGTTGGTTAGAGTTGATTTATATATCTTTTTCTCCGCATGTACCCCCCTGAGAGGCCACCAAAGGCTTCTTTTAATTACTGAATGAAGGAGAAAGCCCACCTGTATTGACACCACAGAGGCTGTGAGCTTGGAACTTCGGGCAGCAGGTTGGAGGAACAGATCCGTTCCTGTGGTGAATCCACACAAGCACGATCGGTCCACCGGTCGTATAATTGAGTGGATCCAACATTTCCGGTAAGAGTCCATCTTATTTTGTGTAAGAGCCAAGAGATGTCCACTGCTGGATTTGGATCTATCTGATTTTGTATGTCGAATTTGGAGAGTCTTGCTTCCCTGGTTTCAGCTCATCTATTTAGATCACGTGTTTGGACTTCATTGGACTGCACTATATTATTATTTATTTTGTTTCCTTATTGTTTTATTGAATACATGATTTAATCTTTCATGAGTTATATCACATCTTTCACAATTCTCCTCTAGCGCAACGCTTTCTGTTTGGTTTATGCATTATATGGTCTTATGTGGTGTGTGCAGCTTGTTTTCCCATTTGCGCAATAATTTATTTTGTTTTCTCGTGCAACATCACTGGATCTAGATGGGGCTCAGGTAAGTAGAAGGGGTCTGCTGCACACAGAAGGCTTTTTATCTTAATGCACAGAATGCACCTTCTGCCTTTACAATCATTTTAAGGTTAATTGCTTTGTAGAAACAATGGAGATTCTCGCTGCTTACATGAGAGTCCCTACAGCTGTTTTTGAGGTGGGCGAAATTACTGCAATCCAAGATTATTCAGCAAACGTTGTAAAAGAGGAAGCAGTTTACCCCTCTCTGTTAGCACCTGTATGAGGAGAGCGCACTGTCCTACTACACCCAGCTAAATTACACCTAGAGATGGATAAAGGGCCAATCTTTTTTGATAACTCCTCATTTTTTCTTGTTGCAGCACTACCCCCCAAAGAAGCCGTATGGTAATTATGGGTTCCCTGTTCTGCGCCTCAACTCCAACAGCAACCTCAGCCCCTTCGACACACCTGGATGAATAAAAGTCACTGCAAACACAAGTGTAAGTAAAAAGAAGGGGGTTGGGTTGGTGCCGCGCTGATGGTTTGAGAAGATATTGTTGTATGGTGGGTAGAACTGCTTCCCCTACTATTGCCCCCCAAGAGGGGAACAAGAGTATAGAGCAGGGGTAGGCAACCTGCGGCCCTCCAGCTGTTGCAAAACTACAAGTCCCATCATGCCTCTGGGAGTAATTGTACCCGTCAGCCTTGCAATGCCTCATGGGAAATGTAGTTCTACAACAGCTGGAGGGCCGCAAGTTGCCTACCCCTGGTATGGAGTGATATGAACAGGAGTAGGTATGGCGCTGTTCTAATATACACTAGTAATACACCGTGGTGCCTACAATGCTCAGCTTACATCAGTATAAAACAATTCTTAAAACCAAAATGAAGGTCCTTTTAAAAATGGTGATTACAATGCTCAGCTTAAAACCGCAGAAAAAATCTTTCATACATTCAATGATGGTGATAAAGGTGACTTGCGCTCCTCCTTAAATATACATGGTCATGAGATAATCAACATAAATCCTCTGTATCCAAAGTTATGCAGATAAGAGTTCATAAAGTGCAATGTTCAATATTGGTGATAAGGTGACTTCCTTGATTGCTCCCTCTGGTGGTGCAGGGCAATCCTTGGAAAACGCGTGGTGCTCCTAGTGCTTGGGTGGTAATAAAGGGTAGATGTGTGCTTACCAGATAGTTTCACTCCTCTGCGGGGTACAGAACGTTCACAGTCCTATGCCACTGTGCAGCGGGTCCAACCTGAACCTTGTAGTCCGTCTTGGTGGTGTCCTTTCCCGTGGCCGTGCGTGTGTGAAAAATAAAGAGGGTTCCCATAGAGTAGTACCGTTTAAAATTACATTTTATTTAAACGGTAACAATTTCCAAAGCAATAAAAGTATAATAAAACACGCTCAAAAAACAGCTTGAAGTGGAAATGACGCACATAAGCAACGCTCTACCGGTTTCGTCGTACTGACGTCATCTGGAGCGGCGCTGTAATGCTATACCTCCTTATCTTATATACTGTCTAATGATCACTGACCTTGGCCATGTGCTCGGGGGCCATTTTTGGTGGGACCAATTTGGACATTCTCAACCTAAGGGGATAAAGAGATCTTGTCCCTGAGTATTGTATATTTGTATATTTACATGGGGTGATGTAACTTTATACTGTCAGGGAAATAAGGGATAGAACATGTGGGTGATTCCAACCGTGTATATCTTGTCTCATGTCGGGAATGGCCCAAATGTATTCTTAAAGGGGTTGTTTGGGTGAGTGAACATCGGCCTCTATAGGTTGAAAAAATAAAAATAAACTAATACAAAGAGTATTCCGAATAGACCTGTTTTCAACAAGACTGTGAAACTGGTGCATCTGATGCTTCATCTATACTGGTTGGGTCCAAAAGGTGGGGGAGTTGAATTAGTGCAGGGACTATTGGTGATATTGTGTCCTGGAAGTGGTGTAGTTTTTGTTGCTGGGTTTTTAGAGGTAGATTAGAGGTACTTACAAGTGTAAGTACCTCTAATCTGGCTGTAGGTTACTACTAGACATTTTGTCTTTTTCGTTTCATTCGTTTTTTTTTTTTTCTTTCGCTTTTCGGGTCGTTTGTTGTTATCGCAATTCGTAAATTCGAAAATCCGAAAATAAGAACGAAAATCCAAAAGAATGAAAAACTTTTATGATAACTAACTAATAATTAATAATCATATAAAAAAAAACCTTTTATTATTTTTATTGTTATGTATTATTATTAGTTTATTAAGTTCCATTCGGTTAGATACGACAGTTCGTTATTTCTGATGATTCGTAACTTTGGATAAATTCGTTACCTTCCACTAACAGCCAAATTTTGAAAGGAAATTCCAATACCTATAATTTAATAGTTAGTAACAGTAAAGTTATTATTAGTTCGTTATTATTTCAGATTTTCAAATTTACGAATGTTCGAATTTATGAATATTTGGAAACATTTGTTAAACAGGTTTTCGTTAATTCGGATATTTCTGAATTGACGAATTTGTCAAAATTCATAAAAAAAAAAAAACGAATTGCACATGTCTAGTTACACCCAGAAATAGAAACACGCCCGTTTAATGGCAGATATCCTCTATATATTGATAGGAGAATAGATGGCGATTTGAGCATAAATGAGCACACAACAGGTGAACTCGGGCACAGCCTGCTAGACAGCGTAATGACTACACCAAAGTGACTAAGAATTAGGCTCAATTAGCTTAAAGTGCTATCAACCTTGAATCAACAATAAAGCGGAGTTCCACCCGGTTAAAAGTCAGCAGCTACACTTTTGGTAGCTTTTTAACAATCGGCCACTCACCTGTCCCTCGCTCCAGCGATGCGGCCGCCCGACGGCTTGCTCGTCTCCTCCACCCCTCGGAGGCGCCGGGTATCACAGGTGTGGGCACTCACTGTGCATGCGCGAGTCGCGCATCGGCTTGTGAATGGCTCGGCGCATCTTCTGGGACCTGTGACGTGTCCCAGAAGATCGCGGAGTGGGAGGGAGGGAAGGTGAACTTCCTTCCGGCTCCTCGGCGCCAGGGGAGGAAGCGGACCTGGGACCCCCCCCAAAAAATGACATGCCAATTATGGCATGTCAGGGGGTCACCTCCCCTTAAAGCGGAAGTTCCACTTTTGGGTAGAACTCCGCTTTAACTTCATTATGAATAATATTAATACTACACTGGGTTAGGGTCAAGGGGAGACCACTTCCTGTAAATTGGACATATCTCTTCAAAGCGACCAGTCGTCCAGCACCAACCGAGCCACTGTTGGAGGAGACCATCCATACAGTGTACCATCTATGGCTAACAAGCGAGTTTGATTTCTGTAATGGAAATCATATCCATCTGGTGAGTAGGGTGTGCCACTGGGTGCTTGGTGAAGGCATTTGTCTCATCTGTCACATTGGATCCGGTGTTTAGAGGACCATTATTTTACCCAGACCCTCTGCTTTCAAGTGGTTAACGTTTGAAAAAGACGCCCTTTGGACTCTAAACCTTTTTTTTCTGCACAATTCTCTGAGCATTATGCTTGTTTTTTCACTTTATCATGATATGGACTGTTATCCTCAATGTTATGCACTTTACAATATTAAGCTCTGTACTTATTGTTAATGTTGTATGGCATATTTCATGGTGTGGTAGCACAGAGATACGTGAATATATATTTTTTTCACACGTCATGAAATATATGCTCAAAGACTATTCGTTTTTCATGCACTCACAGTATTCTATAGAGCTTTATAAACGTTGCTCAAGAAGTTAATTTATATTGTACTAATTAATATGTGGTAGCGCTGTTTTAATTTTATTGTTGATACTGGATTGGGGTGCACTCCACGGGATTGGCTAGGGTACTATATAGCATCTCCTAAGAGGTACCTCTTCAACGAAGCAGAAGGGCAGGGGCCCCTGGCAACTGTTAAGGGACAGTTTTTTGTCCTGACTCTTTAGCTGGCTAACGTTGGGGCCTAATAACTGTTGGTGCACGTGGAGTCAACAAAGCCTGCAGGCTGTAATAGCGCTATAAGGTAGCTATCTAGGTAGTTCCTAAAAGCTCTAGTTGATGGAAAAAGATAATGGTTGCAAGGCCCTCTGACTAGACCCAGTGACACAACGGCAGTGACTACATATCCCAGTGTCCTTTGCGCAGCTGCATCATCAGGGGGAGGGGAATAGGAGCAGCTGCACATGAGACTTGCTGCTTCTGGCAGGATGGGGGGGGGGCAAGCGGGGAGAATTACACAGCGCCTGCAGCTGCACTCCTCCCTCTGTTACAGCACCGTCACTGATCTCAAATATAGCAGCTGCATGGTGGGGCCACAGATCAGCCAGCATCCCATAGTAGTGGGGGTGAAAAAGGAGCCCACACAGTCAGCTGACAACCAGCTACTTAGCATTGCCCTGGGAATTGGGCATTAAGAGAGAAAGTGATGGATTTGAGATGTGAATCCTGGAATGTGGAAGGAAGGGGTGCCATTCCCCCATTGAAACAAAAAAATATTATCTTCTGCATGCAGGATAAAAACAATGTTTTTGGAATATAGGAGATAAATATTCAAAGCCCAGAGCCTAGAAAATTAAAAAAAAAAATAATGGGTGGAAAAGATCAATTACATCCTCTTTTTTTTCAACATAGAAAAGGGTGGAGAGATCAATCGGGAAGGGGCGAGATATTAAGAGACCTTTTGTGTGGCTGTCCTATATTTGGGGTGGGGGGGGGGTTGTTAAAGGACAATCTTTCTATTCATAAAGCTGCCCTTTAACCACTTGCCTACCGGGCACTTTTACCCCCTTCCTGCCCAGGCCAATTTTCAGCATTGTCGCGCTGTGAATGAGAATTGCATGGTCATGTGACACTGCACCCAGATGACATTTTTATCTTTATCTTTTTTTTCCACACAAATAGAGCTTTATTTTGGTGGTAATTAATCACCACTGGGGTTTTTTTATTTTTTGCCAAACAAATGAAAAAAAAATTTGTTTCTGTTATAAAGTTTTGCAAATAAGTAATCTTTCTCCTTCATTGATGTGCACTGATGGGCAGCATTGGTGGACACTGATAGGCAGCACTGATAGACCCTGATAGGCATCACTGATGGACACTGATAGGCAGCACTGATAGACCCTGATAGGCATCACTGATGGACACTGATAGGCAGCACTGATAGACCCTGATAGGAATCACTGATGGACACTGATAGGCAGCACTGATAGACCCTGATAGGCAGCACTGATGGACACTGATAGGCAGCACTGATGGACACTGATAGGCAGCACTGATGGACACTGATAGGCAGCACTGATGGACACTGATAGGCTGTACTGATGGGCACTGATAGCACTGATGAGGACAGATGGGCACTGAAAGGCAGCACTAATGGACACTGATAGGCTGCACTGATGGGCAATTATAGTCAGCACTGATGGGCACTGATATGCAGCACTAATGGACACTGATAGGCTGCACTGATGGGCACTGATAACCAACACTGATGGGCAGGCCCTGATAGTCAGCACTGATAGGCTGCACTTATAGTCTGCACTGATGGGCACTGTTGGGGCTGCACTGATAGGGGGCGCTGATAGGCTGCATTGATGGGCACTGTTGGGGCTGCACTGATTACCAGGACACTGATGGTTAGTGCCCTGATTATCGGTGTAAATGCCCCTTGTCACACTTGCTGGTTACTGGCTCTCCTCCCTCACACTGTAACAGCGCATGAGGAAAGGAGAGCCGATAACCGGCAAGTTTGTTTACATGTGATTGGACACAGCTGATCACATGATAAAGGGTCACTGTGATTGACCTTTTACTCTGATCTGTAATCACCTGTGTCCGAAGGATGCAGCAGTTACAGAGAGTGCCCGATGCGTGACGCAGGAAGCACGCGGGGGGCAGCGTGGTTCTGGGAAAATGTCCATGGATGCCATCCTAGGACTGTAGCCATCTTTTGGCTATAGCGCAGTCAAGAAGTGGTTAAAGTGGTTGTAAACCCTTCCATATGCCCAGTGAAGTGACCGGCCTCAGGTGGTATGCAGAGATGAAACAAATCCTCCTACATAAGTTGTGCCAATTTATCTACAGCCTCCTAAGGGCTTGTTCATACTTTTCAAAATTTCCAACACTTAACAAACACTCCTATAGCGTTAGTATGGGCCTTAGACTGGCATTTTACAAGCATTAATGACGAGTTAAATATGCTCTCCAAACGCCCTACGGGCAGCAGTTTTGAAGCATTTGATGAGCGTTAAAACTGCTCCACAAACGCCTATTCCATTTCAGGAAATAAGCTAATCTTAACGCACCGCAACTGCCTGCTAGGGAGCTAAAGCATTACCATAGACTTGAACAAGGGGGGAGTTGAAAGGCTTCAAACGCCTCCTGACTCGGCATAAGGCTAGAATTTTGAAGTGAAGCAGCACCAACGCTTCATGTTTTCATAGTGTGAACAGCGCTGTGTGCTGTCCATTGTATCATTTGTATAGGAGTTTAAGTAGCATTTTTAACATCTCTCAAACGCCTGCTTTTAATGCCAGTGTGAACTTGGCCTAAAGCACACATTTTACACAGCATGTCTGAACTCTAGCAGGCAGGGGGCAGAGATCTGATGTCACAGAGCACTGAGCTGTAATCTGAGACTTGAGTGGAAGAAAAGGACACACCTCCCTCTACATAGGGAAACATGCACAATTGAGGCTGTTAAAGAGGAACTGCAGTCTGCTCACGTAATTTGTAATAAAAACATTTTTGCCATTCTGAAGCTTCCCTCCAGCCACTTTGCATATTATTATATATATACTGTGTTTCTGTACTTGCCAAATATGCTGCAGAAATCTCCCACCGATGTAACTGTAAGCAGCTGAAGCTGCTGCCTGTTCACTTCCTGGATTTACACAGACACACACCTCCAGCTCTGCAGCTCTCATTGGCCCTCTTATGACTCACCCCTCCTCCCTTCCTGGCAAACTCTCACAAGATTGGGAGAGAGAGAGAGAGAGAGAGATGTGCATGATGTAATAAGCCTAGGCTAATGACCAGACAAGAAACAGGAAGTGGGCTGTATAAGGAATTTACTGACAGAAAAAAATGTTTTAATATCCAAAGTTAAAACAACAAGGGTAGAAGATTTAATAGATGAAAAAATGACTGGAGGTTCGCTTTAATTACCTTCCGTGTGTTGGGGGGGCAGGGCCATGCCCTGGGATTTTGTGATGTTGGCATACGTGACTCATGCAGATAGGGGAGTGAAGAGAAAGCAGGTAGGAACCACACTCGGTGCTTTGGATTGAGGCAAGTACACACTATAGAAGGAAAACGCCTTGTTCATTTTGCATTTCAGACGTTGACAACCAAGAATAAGCAGGGGCGTAACGATAGGGGTTGCAATTGCAGCCGGGCCCAGGGGGCCCGTGTGCCTCCCTTGTACACCTGGATAGGAGGGATGGTGGGGGTGGCATTTAGAGGAACCAATCTCTTCCATTTTCCTCTATCCAGTTTACTTGTCTTCTGCTGTTCCCAGGGTCCCTGTGTGCTTCCCTGGTCCCCCCCCCCACAGAGCTGCTGTCTTCCCCCCTCCTGCCAGCTGCTGTGGAAGATGTGCCATGATGGAGAGATGGGAACGGGTCAGTAAATTTGTCATTTACCGGCTCCTTCCTTTTCTGAATGGACAGAGTCTGTGATTGGTACCAATCGGTTCATTCATAACTGAAGCATAGTAAACTGTTTTTACTATACTTCCGTTTCTGAATGAATGGGAGGCTCGGTGCACAGCTATTCCTGTCCATTCATTCTGTGCAGCTGAGGCTACACAGATGGAGATTGAGGGCTGAGGTTTGTTTAGACCCCCTGATATCTCATCAAAGCCCCCCAACGGAGCTCCTAAAATAAATTGTAAAAGAAATAAAATGAAATGGTAAAAAAATAATAAAATTTAAATAAAAATTAAAAACTACTGACACCAGTGAGGGAACTATCAGGATTGCAAAGGTTGCAATTGCGGGCCCTGGCATTTCACCACCATGGGGAGGGCCGAAGATGGCAGAAAGGGGGCCCTCTGCAGAACTTGTGAAAGGGCCCCGCTGCCGTACCGTAATAAAGGGACCTGCGATGGGAGTAAAGGGCCACAGGATCAGCGGGAAGAGGGAAGGACCCTGGCCAGTGGTCAGGGGGGCCCTTCATAATTTCTTGCACCGGGCCCCTCAAGGTCCTCTGACTCACGCAGATAGCGGAGGGAAGAGAAAGCAGGTAGGAACCACACTTGGTGCTTTGGATTGAGGCAAATACACACTATAGAAGGAAAACGCTTTGTTCATTTTTCATTTTCAGAGGTTAACAACCACAATAAGATTACATTTAGAACGTCTTACCCCATTCAGTGCATAAAACAGAATTGTATAGCGTAGGAAAACGCTAAGAATGCTTTGGTCGGGATTGAAATGCCTTTGCAAGTTTATCGAACAGGAAAACATTTTGTCTTTTGAAAAATGTACAAATGTCTCTTTTGATAAAAATAACAACATTGCGCGCCGTGTCACGACTTGGGGGTTTCAGCAAATAAATTCCACCTTTTTTTTTATTATCTGCAAATACCGCCTGCTGTAATTGCAATGCAGAGCCCTTTTATATTTATCCTGACTTCAGTGTCTTTTTAATGTGGAATTTTGGTCGTCCAGAACAGCCGCGACGCGCGTTAGCTGTATAAATACCTCATTGTTTAATTTTAATATTCTTTCTCTTTTTTGCTCGTAGAGCACCTGGTAATGGGTTTAGCGCTCCTGCCCATTACATTGCAGCATGAGTGCTGTTTAAATTGCTATCTCGGCCGCAGCGGCCTGATGTGTACCCAATTATACTGAAACCCATTCTGAGCCTGTCAGTAACAAGCCGCGTTTCTGCACAACGCAAGAACTCTTTAGAAAAACGTGATCTTGTCTAATAAGGCGCAAGGGAGGACTCTGTCTGAGCCTCTGCTCTGCATATGGCAAGGCAACGCAAGCTTAGAATCTAAGAGCAGATTGAAGCCGTTCTGCTTCCTAATAGAGAACAAAGATGTTTTGTTCTAGAACCTGAACTCCAGGCAAACACAGTTGGAATACCCATGTGTGTACCTGCCATAGGAATCATAAATCTGTCTGGCTCCTTTTTTTGAATTCCTACACTTCAGCCAGACACTGCAGGTAAGGTGATGCCAATTTCACGGTTAGTTATAGCAAAACTCCAGTAAAAAAAAAAAAAAAAATGTACTAGCCATATAAAAACAAATTCAAAAGTCAGCTTTTGCTGCAATACTCACCTTCAAACCTAAGCTGACCTTCTAAGATCTCTTTTTTGCTGTAGAACCCTCCTAGACAGTTGCAGCTAGTGCTCCACTTTTTTTGGGGGGGCTGGCAAACAAACCCCCCCCCCTCCCCCCGCCACCCCACCAGGTTCGCACTTTCCCCATCCAGGTTGCGGACGGCTTCCCCAGCTTCCACTCCCAGCCAATCCGGTCGCTTCTCCTCCTGGCTAATCCGGTTTTAAGACCCACTTTCTGTCCTGATTGGCTGGGAGGAGAAGCAGGAAGATAATAGCGAATGTTGATTCGCTAATGTCACAATTGGATGGGCTCAGGGCGAAGAGTTCGGGGGCCAGATGCGGCCCTTTTCTTGCCTTTATCTGGCCCTTGGGACACTTTTCCACGTAACACCAATGATAGGGGACCATTCCTCTCATTTTGGGGGGGGGGGTGGCAAACAAGCACCCCCCGCCAACCTGCCAGGTCTGCATTTACCCCATCCAGGTCTCGGGCAGCTTTGGCAGCGTCCCCTCCCGGCCAATCCAGTCTTAAGACCCGTTTCCTGTCCTAAATGGCCAGGAGGAGAAGCAAGAAGATAATAGCAAATGTTGATTCACTAATATCACAAGTGGGTGGGCTCGGGGCGCAGTGCTCTTTTTAAAGCCAATTAGAGCCTCAGTCTCCAATCATGTGCTTCAAAAACAAAGCCTCATAGAAATGAGGATTAGGGGCCGGCACATGGAGATTAGAGGGGCAGCGTCTGCCGCTGCTCCTAGATTTGGTTCAGCAAATGTAGTGCTGTGGCTTGGATACTCTCTCTAAAAAGCCTTAATTGTAACTCTTTGTGCTCTAATACCAAGCTAGAGTAGCTGAACGTAAGGAACCTTGTTTATTTGAACAGCAATATAAAATAGCGGCCTGGATGTGACGGAACTGTCCAGCACCCGTCAAGATATAGCTTCCTCCAGTCTGGACCTAAGAACCAGGTATTATAGCTGAGCATACAAGACTATACGGATCTAGCTAAGATGCAAACTGGAACGCTCTTTATTGAAAACTCACACAGAATATATAGTACACCAGATCAGATAAGAATTTGATCATATTATGCAAACAGTAAGATAATTAACATAGCAAAGGAACAGCCAACATGCACATAACCATCTAATTAAACCATACTCTAATCAACATAAACACATAACATCCCACAATAGTTTGATAACAAGGTAATGTGGACATAATAATCTCATCTCCAAGATATAGAATGACAAACGTATTATACTAGTTTAAGAATAGACTAGACCACATGATATATAAGACACACTCAAAAGTTATTTCTCGCAAGGTCAAACGTAGAATCGATCTAGGCATATCAGAACATACGAGTCGATATTATGGACCAAGAATCCAGGTCTGACCTCCTTCGATATAGAACTGCCCACGACCTGTCAAGGCAGTGTAGGTCCGGCGATAAAATATAACGACAAGTTTATTTGTTCCAAGGAATGCAAGTCGATGAGATCGAACCATAGTCTCGTGTTTCTCAATGTTAATTCCGAAAAATCTCTCTCATAGGTTCGGTG
>BLSH010012857.1:1306830-1317465 GCA_018402905.1 Glandirana rugosa | reverse complement strand
CTTTTAACGACTAGTGTCTGCGAGAGGTAGGTTAGACTGTCTCGAACCCCCTAAGACGTTTCTTCGACCGTCTCTGAAGGGGTTTTTCTGAACGTCGACATTAACGTCTCTTTCCGCCAAGATGTTTCATAACTGGGGCCCCCCGCGGTATGTTTACGGGGGGTGTGAAAAGTGTCTAAATAAACATTTTTTACAACTTTTGGTAAATAGTAAAAGGAAGGTGAAGTGTTAATACTCGGTGAAACACAGCCAGGTAGTGTATTTTAGGGTTATTTTATGTAAATTCAAAAACGAACATTGATCACAACTCGCTTGGGCCTGACATTGCAAGCCCAGGCATGGCTTGAAATCCCACAGGCACCGTGCCTGGGCCTGGGCCTGTAAAGTTTTTAGCAAGCCCAAGCCAGGCCCCAAGACGATAAAATGAGGTGCACAACTCTTCGACGTCCCGTCGGTTAGTTGTTCGCAAAGTGACCAAACGGGAATCTTCGGTAGTGTCGGTACGGATGATTCCGAACGATTTTTGAAATGTCCGGGTCCGGGTCCGTGCCACGGACACCCTAAAGTTCGGTACGGACCCGAACGTTACAGTCCGGGTTCGCTCAACACTAGTTACAAGCAAAAACTTAAATGTATTTTATTGGGATTTTATGTGATGGACCGACACAAAGTGGCTCATAATTGTGAAGTGGAAGGAAAATGATAAATGGTTTTCAACATTTTTTACAAATAAATCTGTGAAAAGTGTGGGGGGCATTTGTATGGCGCCCCCCGGGGTCAATACTTTGTAGAACCGCCTTTCTCTGCAATTACAGCTGCAAGTCTTTTTGGGGAAGTCTCTGCCAGCTTCTTTGCAGAATCCCCCAAGCTCTGTCAGATTGGATGGAGAGCGTCTGTGATCAGCAATTTTCAAGTCTTGCTACAGATTCTCAATTGGATTTAGGTCTGGACTGTGACTGGGCCATTCTAACCCATGAATGTGCTTTGATCTAAACCATTCCATTGTAGCTCTGGCTGGATGTTTAGGGTCGTTGTCCTGCTGGAAGGTGAACCTCCGCCCCGGTCTCAAGTCTTTTGCAGACTCTAAGAGGTTTTCTTCTAAGATTGCCCTGTATTTGGCTCCATCCATCTTCCCATCAACTTTGACCAGCTTCCCTGTCCCTGTTGAAGATAAACATCACCACACCATGATGCTGCCACCACCATGTTTCACGGTGGGGATGGGGTGTTCAGAGTGATGTGCAGTGTTAGATTTTCCCACCACACTTAGCGTTTTGCTTTTAAGCCAAAAAGTAAAATTTTGGTCCCATCTGAGCAGAGCACCTTCTTCCACATGTTTGCTGTGTCCCCTACATGGCTTCTCGCAAATTGCAAACAGGACTTCTTATGCCTTTCTTTCAACAATGGCTTTCTTCTTGCCACTCTTCCATAAAGGGCAGATTTGTGGAGAGCATGGCTAAAGCTCCATGCACACTGTATCTCAAAAACAACCGTTTTTGGTCGTTTTTTTTAACAGCCCAAAAACGCCACTTTATTTTATCCTATGTGTCCATGCACACGTGGTCGTTTATTGTCTTTTATCAGCAGTGGCGTTATTGGGCTGTTATCTGAACGCCCTGAATTGGCATTCAAAAGTCGTTCTCCTGACCACAAAAAACGCCAGACGCCGGTAAACCGCCCTAAACGCCACTAAACACCGGTATATCGGCGTCTGGCGTTTTTTGCAGTCAATGGAAGCCAATGAAGAAAAGAATTCCCAAAAACGCAGACGCCCAAAAACGCCGCTAAACGCCGGTAAACGCCAGCTTTTATCGGCGTCTGGCGTTTTTTGCAGTCCTCAATGGAAGCCAATGAAGTAAAAAATAAACGCCAACGCCGCTAAACGCTGCTTACAAAACACTGCAAATAGAATGTTTTGTGAGCAGCGTCTCCTGCCCGACGCTGAAAGAGCCATATAGCGTCCAGTGTGCATGGAGCCTAATAGTTGTCCTGAGCTGTGGATCTCTGCAGTTCCTCCAGAGTTACCATGGGCCTCTTGGCTGCTTCTCTGATGAATGCTCTCCTTGCCCGGCCGGTCAGTTTAGGTGGACGGCCATGTCTTAGTAGGTTTGCAGTTGTGCCATACTCTTTCCATATTCAGATGATGGATTGAACAGAGCTTCTCCACAACTTTATCCCTGACCTGTCTGGTGTGTTCCTTGGCCTTCATGATGCTGTTTGTTCACTAAGGTTCTCTAACAAACCTCTGAGGGCACAGAACAGCTGTATTTATACTGAGATTAGATTAAACACAGGTGGACTCTATTTACTAATTAGGTGACTTCTGAAGGCAATTGGTTCCTCTAGATTTTAGTTAGGGGTAACGGAGTAAAGGGGGCTGAATACAAATGCCCCCCCCCACACTTGTCACGGATTTATTTTCCTTCCACTTCACAATTATGAGCCACTTTGTGTCGGTCTATCACATAAAACCCCAAATAAAATACATTGACGTTTTTGGTTGTAACATGACAAAATGTGGGAAATTTCAAGGGGTATGAATACTTTTTCAAGGAGCTGTATAACGTTTCTTATGGCACAGTCTTCCCACGGTGAAGGCCGATAGAACTCAATAATAGCTACAAGCAAGCGTGCTTATGTAATAAACGTTAAGAGTTGAGGTTTTTTGTTTTTTTTTTTTTACTATTTTTAACATTTAAGTGATTTTAGAAAATAAAGATGATAAATTCTAGAACCAGAAGGGCTAGACCATTTCAAATGCCATCACGACACATCAGCTGTCATAAGGATGCGCTGAGGATCTTTCAGTAAAAATCGAGGAGAAAGAGACAATTCAAAACAGATGGCGCCGTATGATGGGAGCTGTACATAATGAGAGCGCGGGCTTCACGTTCCAAAAATCCCCAACATCAATTACCTGCTGAAATACGAGTACAGCTGGAGAGCGCCAAAGCTAATGATACACTCTTGAGAAGACGTTTATTACGACACAGACATGGAGGAAAGAAAGCGTTTCAAGAAATATAAAAGGTTCGCCATAGAGCTCCAAACATGGATGATTAGCAAGGAGTCGGGTTTTCATAAACACTAGATGCAGTGGCTGTTGCCGCCGGTGATAAAACGGTAACTCTTACAAGGCAATTAGTAGTAAACGTAAGTGAAACGTATGCTTTGCGAAGGTCGAGCGCGAATCGGCGGTGACACCATGCTGCTTTTACCTACGTTTACGTTTCACAAAGTCCAGGAAGTCTAAAGCCTCGTACACACGCGCCGATTGTTGGACAACCGAACGCCCAAATTGGCTGTTGGTGGTTGTGTCTAGCGTACTGATGGTAGTCAAGTAATCTTCCAACAAAGCCGAACGTAGTGACGTGTTACGAGCGTATAAAGAGGAAGTTCAGGTGAATGTGAATTGTGAATTACGAACTCAGGTTTACATGACCGGACGCTTCCTAGATTCCGAGCATGCATGTTTGTGCTTCCAACTTTTGTTGGTCCAACTTCTGTACACACGAGCCAACAATTGGCCAACGCCTTGTTGGCCAACAAAAGTTGTCTAGTCTTCACAGACAACTTCTGTTGGACGATAATTGGAAATTGGCTGTTGGATTGTGCGTACTAACGGTCGGATTATCGGACAACAGGCTGTTGGACGACCGTTGTTGGCCGATTATTGTACGGGCCTTTACACTGGCAAACTGCAAGGCCAGGGACCCGAGTGCAGGATGCACAGTTCCTCTCTCCTTCACAGTTCTTTCTCTTCCAGGCCCAGAAGGAAGTTTACTAGGGATTCTCCTTTCTTTCAGTCTGACAGCACATGGTGAGGCCTGCCATACTGTGAGCAGGGCCTCAGAACCACCCTTTTCAGGTAGAGACAGTTGGTCCCCATTTGTGTAGAAAACACTGCTGTGCTAGCCGGCCTGATGGACTCCTACTCTCACCCCATCCTCTTGCTTCAGGCCCTGTCAGCCACTTCAGCTACGTTGGCAGTGACTCCACAGTCCTTCACTGACTTCTGCATCCTTTGCTGATTGTCTCTCACCCCGATCCACTCCGGCATGCCTCTACACCCAAGCTCCCAGGCCTCAAGGTCCCCCCCTCCAGACTGGGGGCTCCTGGGTGAAACCTCCGCAACCTCAGCTACATTCCAGCTCTTCCACCTGAACTCACTCCTTCCAGATTGGGCTGACCCTTGGTATTTAAGGAGGCCTTCCCCCTGCCAATCCAGATTGGGGATTGGCCAGGGCTCCTTAGAATACCCCAGATGGCTACACCTCCCTCCCAGCTCTCTGTCCAGAACACTTTACCAGTTTCTGGAAAGAAGTGTGAGGTTCTGGTAACCTCATATGTGAATCACCCAGTCCCGACTGAGCCACTCCCAGCCCAGAAACAAAAACAATCAGGCCTACACCTCAGTCAGGCCTGAATACATTTTCCTCACCTCACAAAAACCCTCACTAGCTCCTACCTACGTAGGGGGCGCTACATGTGATTTTGGCTCATACTTCCACACAGTCTTCAAATTTTGAAGGTTTCGTGGGTCTCTTCTATGAGCTCTGATCTTTAGGTTTTTCCATAGATTTTCTATTGAACTGAACCAGCTAATATTAATTTATACTGACAACGGGCAGGGTTACTGCTAGATTTCAGCTGGTGTCTTGGCTTTCCATGCCTTTTTCCACCTCCCTTTCTTCACCTCCCTTTCTTCATGTGTTCAATACTTTTCCCTGTGCCATTCCATTTTATTCCACAAAACGTAATTTCTTAACTTATTTGTTTTGGTGTCTTTGTATGTGTGGATTGCATGGGTTGTTACCGACATTCCGTGAAAATTTCATGTCAATAGCACCTTTAGAAATATATTTACCTAGAAAAATGGTGAAGTGTTCAATACGTATTTTACCCGCTGTGTGTGTATACATATATATATATATTTATTGTAAGGGGGTTAGCTCGACAGCGGGTGCGTGTGACCCCCTGGAAAGGTTCACTACACAGCGAGACAGCAGTTGTAGGTGAAAACAAAAGTGTGGTTATTTACACTATATACAATTGTAGAAAAACAGCAAAACAAACATCAAAATAAATCCTCGCCAAGTTGGCCACTGACTATACTGGTAGGTTTCACTGTCTGCCAGCTAGGTACAGCCTTATGCTATACCTAGCACCTATCTCTCTGGTATTATAAGGAGCCACACAGGCTTGGCCTTACCGCACAGGTTTTGGTGTCAAGCTCCCCAGTCTATTGACACAGAAACTGGTTCCAGGGTGGAACAACTGCCCTAGGCCTGTTGGGAGCTTTTTTCTAAAGGCCTTAATGAGCCAGCTCCACTCAGCTGGGCTCATACCTCTACCCCTGCAAAACTCCCAGCACTTCCCCCTAGTGGTAGAAGTCTGTATATATTTTAAACCTGGGGCAAATGTACCTGCCACCCTGAATGCAACCAGGCGATTTTACCTGCCTGCTGTCACAATATATACAGTCAGGTCCATAAATATTGGGACATTGACACAATTCTAATGTTTTTGGCTCTATACACCACCACAATGGATTTGAAATGAAACGAACAAGGTGTGCTTTAGCTGCAGACTTCCAGCTTTAATTTGAGGGTATTTACATCCAAATCAGGTGAACGGTGTAGGAATTACAACAGTTTGTATATATGCCTCACACTTTTTAAGAGACCAAAAGTAATGGGACAATTGGCGGTTCAGCTGTTCCATGGCCAGATGTGTGTTATTCCCTCATTATCCCATTTACAAGGAGCAGATAAAAGGTCCAGAGTTCATTTCAAGTGTGCTATTTGCATTTGGAATCTGTTGCTGTCAACTCTCAATATGAGATCCAAAGAGCTGTCACTATCAGTGAAGCAAGCCATCATTAGGCTGAAAAAACAAAGCAGAAACATTAGGTGTGGCC
This sequence comes from Glandirana rugosa, assembly GCA_018402905.1. NCBI lineage: Eukaryota > Metazoa > Chordata > Amphibia > Anura > Ranidae > Glandirana > Glandirana rugosa. The sequence continues at coordinate 1,311,545 of BLSH010012857.1, read as the reverse complement.
AAATCAACTGTTTGGAACATCCTTAAAAAGAAAGAGCGCACCGGTGAGCTCAGCAACACCAGAAGACCGCGGAAAACAACTGTGGTGGATGACCGAAGAATTCTTTCCCTGGTGAAGAAAACACCCTTCACAACAGTTGGCCAGATCAAGAACACTCTCCAGGAGGTAGGTGTATGTGTGCCAAAGTCAACAATCAAGAGAAGACTTCACCAGAGTGAATACAGAGGGTTCACCACAAGATGTAAACCATTGGTGAGCCTCAAAAACAGGAAGGCCAGATTAGAGTTTGCCAAACAACATCTAAAAAAGCCTTCACAGTTCTGGAACAACATCCTATGGACAGATTAGACCAAGATCAACTTGTACCAGAGTGATGGGAAGAGAAGAGTATGGAGAAGGAAAGGAACTGCTCATGATCCAAAGCATACCACCTCATCAGTGAATCATGGTGGTGGTAGTGTCATGGTGTGGGCATGCATGGCTGCCAATGGAACTGGTTCTCTTGTATTTATTGATGATGTGACTGCTGACAAAAGCAGCAGGATGAATTCTGAAGTGTTTGGGGCAATATTATCGGCTCATATTCAGCCAAATGCTTCAGAACTCATTGGACGGTGCTACACAGAGCAGATGGACAATGACCCGAAGCATACTGCGAGAGCAACCAAAGAGTTTTTTAAGAAAAAGAAGTGGAATGTTATGCAATGGCCAAGTCAATCACCTGACCTGAATCTGATTGAGCATGCATTCCACTTGCTGAAGACAAAACTGAAGGGAAAATGCCCCAAGAACAAGCAGGAACTGAAGACAGTTGCAGTAGAGGCCTGGCAGAGCATCACCAGGGATGAAACCCAGCGTCTGGTGATGTCTATGCCTTCCACACTTCAGGCTGTAATTGACTGCAAAGGATTTGCAACCAAGTATTAAAAAGTGAAAGTTTGATTTATGATTGTTAATCTGTCCCATTACTTTTGGTCCCTTAGAAAGTGTGAGGCACTTGTAATTCCTACACCGTTCACCTGATTTGGATGTAAATACCCTCAAATTAAAGCTGAAAGTCTGTCAGTTAAAGCACATCTTGCTCGTTTCATTTCAAATCCATTGTGGTGGTGTATAGAGCCAAAAAGATTAGAATTGTGTCAATGTACCAATATTTATGGACCTGACTGTATATATACAGTAATCAACAACACAGGCTGCAGTCCCAACAAAAACACTGTGAAAGGCCTGCTTAATCCCATGACTGTAGAATCTATAAAAATATGACAACTGGCTTCTCTATACTATAGAGCGGCTGTGCTCACAAGAATAGTGGATTGGTTTCATCACTCTGCTTCCAAACTGTGGGTACTGTTAGAGGGCCATTTAAACCCAAATGAGCTACGCGCCCTACCTTGGACTCCCCCTGAGTTTTCGTAAAGGTGTGCCCCCTCTGGTGGATCTCACCCGTCAGACCCTTCGCTTGTGGGACAGGCTGACTTCAGCCGACACCATATCTAAGAGGATAGGCCCTATAACACCATTTTTTGGAACCCCTGCCTTCCCACCAGCAGAGAAGAGAGCAGAATTTGGACCCGGGCAAAAGAAAGACTGTAGGAGACTTGCTCAAATTCTACAGGCAGACCCTTCTTTGATGACTAACTCTTCACCCCCTACGATTCCCCAGCCCCCGATACATTGGATTCAGAGACGTCAGGCTCTATCCTATATACGCAGTTTTTCTTCCCTGACAACAATCCTTGACACATGGAGCTTTGAAGACTTACTAGTTCAAAACGACCCCCCGACTCATGTTGCTTCCCAAATATATGCCATATTACTTAACGCATCCTTTGATCTCCCTCCCTACACACAGACCTGGGAGCGAGATCTGCAACACTCTATACCACGCACCGATTGGCTAAAATGTTTCATCTTGACACATAAGCTCTCACCTGCAACCATCACTCAGGAAAAAGGGTTCAAGCTAATAACCAGATGGTATAGATGCCCGGCCACCGTCAAATACTGTGACCCATCCAGGTCAGACGTCTGTTGGAGGTGTTCATCTGAAAGGGGCACCATGCTCCACACATGGTGGGATTGCCAACAGGGGCACCCTCCCTTGGTGACTGGGCTGTTGAGGTTGATCGTATACAAGACCTGGAACGCATGGTGGCTCAGGAATGTGATAAAGTAGAATCGTTCACTGCAACGTGGGCCTCCTTGTCCTTGTTTCGACACTCTGCGGATTTTACCCCATGGACAGAGTCTACACGTGCTCCCAATACAACTGAGCCATGATGGAGCACCTCCCCTGCTTTCTTCTCCTCTCTTCTTTATCTCCTTCATTCTGTTATTCAGTTCATCTTTTACCATATTTGTTCCACCCTACCCATATATAGGTATCCTATATATGCAGATAGCAGACAGACCCCTACAGCATATGCATTTGGCAGGGCTGGCCCAAGACATTGTGCTGCCTGGGTCCAAGAGTGAAATGCTGCCCCCCCACCCCCCCACCCAAAAAAAATCACGCCCATCAAAAGGCCGCCATTTCCATTATTTTATATCATGATAATTAAAACTAAAATTACATTTATAAGGAAGTCAGATTTACATGCAACAACACCTTGTCTATATGCAAAATTATATGACATACCATTATGTTCAATTGCAAGGGGTGGGCTAGGGTAGTATAGGGGCGGGCAAGGGTAGTATAGGGACAGGGTAGTATATAGACAGGCTAGGGTAGTATATAGACAGGCTAGAGCAGTATATAGATAGGCTAGGGCAGTATAGGGATGGGCTAGGGCAGGGATATGCAATTAGCGGACCTCCAGATGTTGCAGAACTACAAATCCCATGAGGCATAGCAAGACTGACAGCCACAAGCATGACACCCAGAGGCAGAGGCATGATGGGACTTGTAGTCTTACAACAGCTGGAGGTCCGCTAATTGCTTATCCCTGGGCTAGGGTAATAAAGGGGCAGGCGGAGCAGCATGGGGGCAGTTGTCATCATGACACACAAAACTGTTGTAAAAAAAAACTTGGTTGTCAGTTTGCTGGGTAAATAGAAGAGAAGGAGAGGTGGCCGTGGTTCAATTTGCTGCCCCTCACAAAGTGCTGCCTGGGTCCAATGGACCCACTGGGACCCATGGTAGGGCCGGCCCTGCATTTTGGTAAGAAGAATAATAGCTAACTGCCCTCATCATGAGTACGCAGATTGTTAGGACATATTTCTACCATTTTCTAGAACAGGGATATGCAATTAGCGGACCTCCAGCTGTTGTAGAACTACAAGTCCCATGAGGCATAGCAAGACTCTGACAGCCACAAGCATGACACCCAGAGGCAGAGGCATGATGGGACTTGTAGTTTTGCAACAGCTGGAGGTCCGCTAATTGCATATCCCTGTTCTAGAATATGACTAGTTAAAACATATAACCAATGCAAATGGCGGAGCTGTTGGATCAACTAAATTATCAAGATGTTACCATATGAATATGCAATGGATACACTCTGAATGTCAATGTTCTATCCAGGGCCGGCCCTACCATGGGAACCGGTGGGACCATGGGACCCAGGCGGCACTTTAAGAGGGGTGGCAACTGGGAAGACTGCTTGAGGACCCGAGGCTCCCTCCCTCTAGCATGCATGCAGTGTCTGTTTCATACTGTCATGTCCTGCTTGTACTGCTGGGGAGTGGAGAGGGGGTGGAGCAGCTCTCCTGGTCCCGGAACAGCGTAGACCACCACTGCACCGCTAAGTAACTTCGTTAAGGAGGGCCTGCCTGAGGATCGCAGCCAGCAGGAGCCCGAAGTAGTGCTGGGGAGCTGAGAGGAGCGGAGCGATTCGGAACAGCACAGGCAGGTAGGCTGCAGGCTTCAATAGCTGGAGCACCCACTGGCTACTGCCACTGCACTGCTGAGTCTCAGCAGGCAGAGTCCGAAGTAGTGCTGGGGAGTGGAGAAGGGCGTAGCGGAGTGTGGATGGAGTGGTCCGGAACAGCACATGCAGGCCGCGGGCTTCAATGGCAGGAGCACCCGCCGGCCGCCGGCACTGCACTGCTGCTGTCTGAAATTGAGTAGCCGTTCTCCTGCCTGCCTGCCTGTCAGCTGGCCTATGAGCACCTCTTCACACGCCCACACTCACCTCCCTAACTGTACCTGCATGAGCCCCACCGCTGCCTAATGACCTGCTGCTTGAGAGTTTCTCCTCTGCCACCCACCTGTCCCTCTGCCCCGCTCCAGTCTCTCTGCCACCCACCTGTCCCTCTGCCCTGCTCCAGTCTCTCTGCCCCCCATCTGTCCCTCTGCCCCGCTCCAGTCTCTCTGCCCCGCTCCAGTCTCTCTGCCACCCACCTGTCCCTCTGCCCCGCTCCAGTTTCTCTGCCACCGACCTGTCCCTCTGCCCCGCTCCATTCTCTCTGGCACCCACCTGTCCCTCTGCCCCGCTCCAGTCTCTCTGCCACCCACCTGTCCCTCTGCCCTGCTCCAGTCTCTCTGCCCCCCATCTGTCCCTCTGCCCCGCTCCCCACCGTCTCTCTGACCTCGCCCCGTCTCCCTGTCCACCCACGGTCTCTCTTACCTCGCCCCGTCTCCCTGTCCAGCCACCGTCTCTTTGACCTCGCCCCGTCTCCCTGTCCACCCACCGTCTCTCTGACCTCGCCCCGTCTCTCTGACCTCGCCCCGTCTCCCTGTCTACCCCCCGTCTCTCTGACCTCGTCCCGTC
>BLSH010012857.1:1286183-1306041 GCA_018402905.1 Glandirana rugosa | reverse complement strand
TCGTCCTGTCCTCCCCCCGTCGTAGTGGCCTCCCCCCATTGGAGCTGCCTCCCTCCCGTCCATCTGCCCCCTCCTGTGAGGTTACCCCCCTCCGGTGATGCTGCCCCCCTCCTGTCCTGCTGCCCTCCTCTTTTGATGCTGCCCTCCACTTGTTTCTCTGCCCATCTCCTGTGACGCTGCCCCCCTCCTGTCCTGCTGTCCCCCTCCTTTCCCTCTGCGCACCTACTGTAACGCAGCCCTGCCCCCCACATGTCTTGTGTTTTCACCCTGGCAGTGCAGAGGCTGCTCAGGGTGCCGGTGGTGACGTCTATACGAGGAGACCAGGGATGGAGGAGAATCCATCTGCACGGGGAGTCTGGGGATCCGGTAAGTCCGATGATGGGGAGGATCTGTCTGTCTGCACAGGGACACATGATTTGGGCAGGCGTGTTTTTTTTTTGGGGGGGGGCAGCATTTCATTCTTGGACCCAGGCAGCACAATGTCTTGGGCCAACCCTGGTTCTATCAGATCGCTAATATTGCTTTAATATAATAACGATGTCTGTAAGTGATTTCTGTTCCTCTTCTTGATGAATAAAACGAGATTGAACTAAAATATGACAACTGAGAGAGCAAATTTTCCAGGACAGAATTAAACCTTTATTGACTATCCATGTTTGTAGACTGGAGTTGGCTTTCAAAACAGACCGACCAAAAATGATCCAGATACTGGACCAACCCTGAAGATAGATGTTTTATAAGGAAATCTCAGAGGTGGGTAGTCTCCCCCCCACCTCCTTCTATCACATTCTCTACAACTTCATCTTAATTCTTTTCTAAACTTTCTGTGGGATCTTCTGTCATGTCATCCGTGATTGATGGTTGGTGGGTGTTTAGTCTGCTCGTGAAAAATGGACCCTTTTTTTCCAATTCCTATAATAGTTTTTATTTAACAGAATAATTGTTCCTAATTGTCACGACAATCAAAGCTTAGACTAAGGACAGAAATATTGAAGCCTTTTACAAAGTTTGTAAGACAATGCTGAGTTGTACTGCTAATTAACTGAAGGTGTATAGAACCTAAAGTGGACCTCTCAGTAACTTCTCAATGAATACATTCCTGATACATCATAATCAGGGGAGGGCTGGCAGCCTTAGGCCTGGGGGGCAAGTCCAGTCAAGTGGCCCACTGAACCACAGAATCAGCTCACCATCCATGCCCACCTGGTTTTAGAATGGATATTGATGTTATGAAGCAAGAAAACTATGATACAATGTGGTAACATCATTTAATGTTAATAGCAACAAAGGAGGTTTAACAAAAATAATGCAGCAATGGAGCTCATCAGTGCCCACAAATGCAGCCTAATCAGTGCCTATCAGCTTAGCCTCATCAGTGCCCATCAATGCAGCCTCACCAGTGCCCATCAATGCAGCCGCACCAGTGCCTATCAAATGCAACCTGATCAGTGGCCATCAATGCAGGCTCGCCAGTGCCCATTAGCACAGCCGGCCCTGGGTGCCCTCCCCTCCCTTTTGCCTGCAGTTAGTTGGTGGCTGCGCCCCTGGCCCCTACTTTTTTTTCTCCACAAGAAAAAAAGTGTGAGCGGGCAGCGGCCGTCGGCCATTTTGAATGTAAGTTAGGGTGGCCTGGGGGGCAATTGCCACCCTGCCCCCTGGCCCAGCCCTCCCCTGATCATAATGTACACAACAGTATCCAGCTCTAACTTTTATCTTTAAAGAGGAACTGCAGTCTGCTCACATAATTTGTAATAAAAACATCTTTGCCATTCTGAAGCTTCCCTGCAACCACTTTGCATATTATTTTATATGTACTGTGATTCTGTACTTGCCAAATATGCTGCAGAAATCTCCCTCCACTAAGTCTGGCTGCAGCCATTTTAACTGTGGGCAGCTGAAGCCGCTGCCTGTTCACTACCTGGATTTACAGAGAGGCCCACCTCCAGCTCTGCAGGTCTCATTGGCCCTCTTAGGTCTCTCTCCCCCCCCCCCTTTTCCCTTCCTGGCAAACCCTCATGAGAGAGCTGTGCATGATGTCATAAGCCTAGGATAATGACCAGACAAGAAACATGAAGCAGGCTGTATAAAGTATTTACTGACAGGAAAAACATGTTTTACTATCCAAAGTTAAAACAACAAGGGCAAAAGATTTGCACATTGGGTACCTTTTGCCTTGCACACATCGCTGATGCCTGGGATGGACCAGGCGGGGACTGCGGGCATGTGAAAAGTCTAACATTAAGGCAATACTCCGACTTCAAGATGAGCTATCACACTGTGATACGAGTAGAAGTGCTACTCCATGTCAATGATGTACGCTATATTGTCAAAAGTATTGGGACACCCGCCTTTACACGCACATGAACTTTAATGACATCCCAGTCTTAGCCTGTAGAGTTCAATATTGAGTTGGCCCACCCTTTGCAGCTATAACAGCTTCTACTCTTCTGGGAAGGCCGTCCACAAGGTTTAGGAGTGTCTATGGGAATGTTTGACCATTCTTCCAGAAGAGCATTTGTGAGGTCAGGCACTGATGTTGGATGAGAAGGCCTGGCTCACAGTCTCCGCTCTAATTCATCTCAAAGGTGTTCTATGGGGTTGAGGTCAGGACTCTGTGTAGGCCAGTCAAGTTCCTCCACCCCAAACTCACACATCCATGCCTGACCTCACAAATGCGCTTCTGGAAGAATGGTCAAACATTCCCATAGACACCCTCCTAAATCTTGTGGACAGCCTTCCCAGAAGAGGTGAAGCTGTTATAGCTGCAAAGGGTGGGCCAACTTAATATTGAAGCCTACGGACTAACACTGGGGTGCCATTAAGGTTCATGTGTGTGTAACAGCAGGTGTCCCAATACTTTTGACAATATAGTCTATATTGCATTTAAGAGGGACATGAGCCTGTGCCCTCTCCCCCAGTCCAGCGTGCCTCTGTTACCTCACTCCCAGTTACAGAATGGGGTCTCACCGTGCATATAGTGTGGACCTCATGTGTGCACTTGTTAACACCTTGTACCTTGTGACCAAGCCATGGATCTCTAACGCAGGTTCAGTTCCGGTTGCTACTTAAAAACCAAGCACTAGGGAGGGAGCCAAAACATAGACCCTCTACCGGAGGACCCGTCACCTGCACCACGTCTGTCAACTGGTTGCTTCATGTCTATTGGTTACTCATAGCAACTGCAACTGAGTTAACCCTTTGGTATTAGCGGAGCTTCATATCCCACATGTACTTTACAGTCCCTGTTTCTTTTGATACACCAGAATGAACATGCATCCCTTTAAATGACTTCAGACCAGGCTTAGAACAGTTGATGGAACTCTACTTGGAAATTCTTTAGCGATCGTTCAATGTGAACATAAAAAAAAAACAAAAAAGGGGCCAAGGATAAATCCAAGGCAAATACCAAGCTCTACTTACCAGCCAACCTTTTTTCTTTTTTTCTTTTAGTAAAAAAATGTAAAAAACAAGGGTGCTAAAAAATGGTAAAAAATACTATTATAAAAAATAATAAAAAAGTAAATAATAAAAATAAAAAAAATAGTGACACCATCCACTGCTCTCCTGACACCATCCACTGCTCTATTGACACCGTCCACTGCTCTACTGACACCATCCACTGCCCTACTGATACCGCCCACTGCTCTACTGACACCATCCACTGCCCTACTGATACCATTCCACTGCCCTACTGACACCTTTCACTGCCCTACTGACACCAACCTCTGTCCTACTGACACCGTCCACTGTTCTACTGATGCCATCCACTGCCCTACTGATACCGTCCACTGCCTTACAGACATCGTCCACTGCCCTACTGACACCTTTCACTGCCCTACTGACACCAACCTCTGTCCTACTGACACCGTACACTGTTCTACTGATGCCATCCACTGCCCTACTGACACCTTTCACTGCTCTACTGACCCCAACTTCTGCCCTACTGACACCAACCACTGTCCTACTGACACCGTCCACTGTTCTACTGACACCATCCACTGCTCTGCTGACACCATCCTCTCCCCTACTGATACCATTCCACTGCCCTACTGATACCATCCACTGCCCTACTGACACCATCCACTGCTCTGCTGACACCATCCTCTCCCCTACTGATACCATTCCACTGCCCTACTGATACCATCCACTGCCTTACAGACATCGTCCACTGCCCTACTGACACCTTTCACTGCCCTACTGACACCAACCTCTGTCCTACTGACACCGTCCACTGTTCTACTGATGCCATCCACTGCCCTACTGACACCTTTCACTGCTCTACTGACCCCAACTTCTGCCCTACTGACACCAACCACTGTCCTACTGACACCGTCCACTGTTCTACTGACACCATCCACTGCTCTGCTGACACCATCCTCTCCCCTACTGATACCATTCCACTGCCCTACTGATACCATCCACTGCCCTACTGACACCATCCACTGCTCTGCTGACACCATCCTCTCCCCTACTGATACCATTCCACTGCCCTACTGATACCATCCACTGCCTTACAGACATCGTCCACTGCCCTACTGACACCTTTCACTGCCCTACTGACACCAACCTCTGTCCTACTGACACCGTCCACTGTTCTACTGATGCCATCCACTGCCCTACTGACACCTTTCACTGCTCTACTGACCCCAACTTCTGCCCTACTGACACCAACCACTGTCCTACTGACACCGTCCACTGTTCTACTGATGCCATCCACTGCCCTACTGACACCATCCACTGCTCTACTGACACCATCCTCTGCCCTGATACCATTCCTCTGTTCTACTGACACCATCCTCTGCCCTACTGACACCATCCTCTGCCCTACTGACACCGTCCTCTGCTCTACTGACACAGTCTTCTGCTCTACTGACACAGTCCTCTGCTCTACTGACACCATCCACTGCCCTACTGACACCGTCCTCTGCCCTACTGACACCGCCCTCTGCTCTACTGACACAGTCTTCTGCTCTACTGACACAGTCCTCTGCTCTACTGACTCCGTCCACTGCCTTACTGACATCATCCTCTGCTCTACTGACACCATCCTCTGCCCTACTGACACCGTCCACTGCTCTACTGATCCCATCCACTGCCCTACTGACACCATCCACTGCTCTACTAATACCGTCCACTGCCCTACTGACACCTTACACTGCTCTACTGACGCCGTCCTCTGCCCTGATACCATTCCTCTGTTCTACTGACACCATCCTCTGCCCTACTGACACCATCCTCTGCCCTACTGACACCATCCTCTGCCCTACTGACACCATCCACTGCTCTACTGACACTGTCCACTGCTCTACTGATGCCATTCCACTGCCCTACTGACACCATCCACTGCTCTACTAATACCGTCCACTGCCCTACTGACACCATCCACTGCTCTACTGACGCCATCCTCTGCCCTGATACCATTCCTCTGTGCTACTGACACCATCCTCTGCCCTACTGACACCATCCTCTGCCCTACTGACACCGTTGTCTGCTCTACTGACAGTCTTCTGCTCTACTGACACAGTCCTCTGCTCTACTGACTCCGTCCACTGCCTTACTGACATCATCCTCTGCTCTACTGACACCATCCTCTGCCCTACTGACACCGTCCACTGCTCTACTGATGCCATCCACTGCCCTACTGACACCATCCACTGCTCTACTAATACCGTCCACTGCCCTACTGACACCTTCCACTGCTCTACTGGCGCCGCCCTCTGCCCTGATACCATTCCACTGTTCTACTGACACCATCCTTTGCCCTACTGACACCATCCTCTGCCCTACTGACACCGTCCTCTGCTCTACTGACACAATCCTCTGCTCTACTGACACAGTCCTCTGCTCTACTGACACCATCCACTGCCCTACTGACACCGTCCTCTGCCCTACTGACACCGCCCTCTGCTCTACTGACACAGTCCTCTGCTCTACTGACTCCTTCCACTGCCTTGCTGACACCATCCTCTGCCCTACGGACAACGTCCTCTGCTCTATGAACACCATCCACTGCCCTACTAACACCATCCTCTGCCCTACTGACACTGTCCTCTGCTCTATTGACACCATTCTGCTCTACTGACACCTTTCTCTGCTCTACTGACGCCGTCCTCTGCCCTACTGACACCATCCTCTGCTCTACTGACTGATGCTATCCACTTTTAAGGTAGGCTATGAAGAAATGGAGTAGAAAGCTGGCAACTCACCTTTCTGAAAAAGTCACTTTATTTCTTCGAGTGGAGCGTACAAGATGCATTGGTTAAGGTAGGCTAAATTTAATTTTTTACAGTGACATTTGTTTTATGTTTTCTAGCCTTGCTAGTCAATTTCTTTATTGAGAAAAAAAAAAAGGGCGCCAAACATCAGTGATCTTTGTACTCTTTAATGCTGTTCAGGTAGATCTCTATTTCTCAAAGGTTGCCTCCCATGGTGTAAGATATGTGGACCAGTGGGCTTCTCATACGTGACCTTAAGATGGTCCTGTTGCTGTATTTTTGACTGTTGGTGAGATAAACAGCCAGGAGCTGGGAATTGTGTATGTTGTGCTCAGCGTAGTAATATTAGAATATTTCTCTAGGACAGCTATTGCCAAAATAAAGCCAGACTGGGGAAGCTGTATCTCTGATAGCAAACTGGCATCCTCTGCCATTGTTTTTGGAAACAGCTGCTGAAATGCTGATCTCCCTGACTCCGCAGACCGGAGTTTCTCAACCAGGGTTCTCCCAGAGGTTGCTTGGGGTTCCTTGAACAATGGTTAATTTCTGCCTCTCAGATAAGTACCCAATGACACCATTGATGTTTTTAGCTATCTAGGGGGTAATTCTTCCCAATGACCACGACCTCAAGTGTGAGGAGCATTCTTCCCAATGACCTCAAGTGTGAGGAGCATTCTTCCCAATGACCTCAAGTGTGAGGAGCATTCTTCCCAATGACCACAAGTGTAAGGAGCATTCTTCCCAATGACCTCAAGTAATGTATGTGTACCCATGTGCTCCCTTGAGAGTGGCTGGTAGTAGTGTTTCACCTCATAGCTGCCCTCAATCGCACCATATATCACAGATCCGTAGACACTGACCTCAAGTGTGAGGAGCATTCTTCCCAATGACCTCAAGTGTGAGGAGCATTCTTCCCAATGACCTCAAGTGTGAGGTGCATTCTTCCCAATGACCTCAAGTGTGAGGAGCATTCTTCCCAATGACCTCAAGTGTGAGGAGCGTTCTTCCCAATGACCTCAAGTGTGAGGAGCATTCTTCCCAATGACCACAAGTGTAAGGAGCATTCTTCCCATTGATCATCACACTAATGTATGTGTACCCATGTGCTCCCTTGAGAGTGGCTGGTAGTAGTGGTTCACCTCATAGCTGCCCTCAATCGCACCATATCTCACACATCCGTAGCCACTGACCAGGCCAGCTCTTGTGTTTTATTTAGGGGAAATAACTTGGATGGGGATAAGGGATGACTTTGGGATGCCCAAAGAATTATATTACATGAAGTCCATATACACTCCTGTATATGCGCACTTCCCTGCAGACCGTTCCTCTGCAGACTGTTACTCCTCACAACTCTCCAGCACTCAACTTGCTGACCGTTTCTCCTATTGTTATCGCTCCAGCACTGAACTTACTAAATCTTCACTCCATTACTTCTCTCCAGCAATGCCCTTAGTTTCTAGCTTGAAAGGAATTTTATCAAGCTTCTCCATTCCTTTCTCTTCACCGCGGCTAGCACATGGCGAGGCGTACTCTCAGCAGAGCCTCCGGGACACCCATTACAGGCCAGGGATCATGGGCCCCTGAATGTGTAGCAAAAAGTACTTGAGTGCGAGCCGGGCTTTTGATGGACTACAACTCCCAGCCCATCTCTTTTCTAGGTTTCACCAACCTGCTTTTCCTCAGTGACTCTCCTTTCCCTGAACTGGCTCCTGCAGACTGTCCACGATTCCTCTCCCAGCCTGCTCCAGCACTTTCTCTTGCAGTTCCCAGGGACCGTCACTCGCCAAAGCGGTGGATCACTTTAAAGTCTCTCACTGTGTAGCACCTTCGCTGTTCTCCTGTTCCCTGTGCGACTGCAGGAATCACCACCCTCCCGGCTGCACCCGAACCTCCAGGTCCCAAGGTCACCCCCCCCAAACTGGTAGGGGCCTCGACTACATCTCCAGACTTCCACACGACACTTCTCCTCTTAGATTGGGCTGACTCAGAGTATTTAAGGAGGCCTGCCCCCTGCCAATCCTGCTTGGGGATTGGTCAGGTCTCCCTAGAATACTCCAGAGGGCTCCACCTATCTCCCAGCTCTCTGACTAGAAATCTTCCCCAGGTTTCTAGAAAGAAGTGGGGAGTTCTGGTGACCTCATCTGTCAAGTCCACTCAGTCCTCCCTGAGCCTCTCCTCCCAGCCCAAATCAAAATTCAGTAAAATGCTTTTACACTCAGACCTGACTAAATTTTACCTTACCTAGCAAACCCTGCTAGAAAAACGCACCCACATTAACGATGCCATGTACAGTACAGGGGCAGAAGAATGTAACATACAAAATAATGTATTGTATGTCTAAGGTATGCAATATGCACTGTATAGCGGCCATGCCATGCCATGCTGATATCAGGAGTGTACCAGCCATGTCCAGCCGACATCAGTGGTGTAGCACCCCTACCATGCTGGCATCAGTGGTGTAGCATCCCTACCGTGCTGGGATCAGTGATGTAGCATCCCAACCATGCTGGCATTAATGATGTAGCATCCCTACCATGCTGTGATCAGTGATGTAGTATTCATACCATGCTGACATCAGTGATGTAGCATCTCTGCCATCAGTGGTGTACCATCCCTACCATGCTGGCATCAGTGAAGTAGCACCCCTACCATGCTGGCATCAGTGGTGTAGCATCCCTACCATGCTGGCATCAGTGGTGTAGCAGCCATGCCATGGTGACATCAGTGGGTATATGCCCCTGACATGCTGGCATCAGTGGTGCAGCGCCCATGTCATGGTGACATCAGTGGGTATATGCCCCTGACATGCTGGCATCAGTGGTGCAGTGCCCATGTCATGGTGGCATCAGTGGGTATATGCCCCTGCCATGCTGGCATCAGTGGTGTAGCATTCCTACCATGCTGGCATCAGTGGTGCAGCACCCCTACCTTGCTGGCATCAATGATGTAGCATCCCTACCATGCTGGGATCAGCGATGTAGCATCCCTACCATGCTGACATCAATCATGTAGCATCCCTACCTTGCTGGGATCAGTGATGTAGCATCCTTACCATGCTGACATCAATCATGTAGCATCCCTACCTTGCTGGGATCAGTGATGTAGCATCCCTACCATGCAGACATCAATCATGTAGCATCCCTACCTTGCTGGGATCAGTGATGTAGCATCCCTACCATGCTGGCTTCAGTGGTGTAGCATCTTTGCCATGCTGACATCAGTGGTGTAGCATCCCTACCATGCTGACATCAATCATGTAGCATCCCTACCTTGCTGGGATCAGTGATGTAGCATCCCTACCATGCAGACATCAATCATGTAGCATCCCTACCTTGCTGGGATCAGTGATGTAGCATCCCTACCATGCTGGCTTCAGTGGTGTAGCATCTTTGCCATGCTGAAGTGATGTAGCATCCCTACCATGCTGGCATCAGTGGTGTGGCATCCCTACCATGCTGGCATCAGTGGTGTAGTGGCAATGCCATGGTGACATCAGTGGGTATATGCCCCTGCCATGCTGGCATCAGTGGTGTAATGGCCATGCCATGGTGACATCAGTGGGTATATGCCCCTGCCATGCTGGCATCAGTGGTGTAGCGGCCATGCCATGGTGACATCAGTGGGTATATGACCCTGCCATGCTGGCATCAGTGGTGTAACAGCCATGCCATGGTGACATCAGTGTGTATATGCTCCTGCCATGATGGCATCAGTGGTGTAGCGTCCATGCTACGGTGACAGTGGGTATATGCCCCTGCCATGCTGGCATCAGTGGTGTAGCATCCCTAGCATGCTGGCACCAGTGGTGTAGCATCCCTACCATGCTGGCATCAGTGGTTTAGCATCCCTACCATGCTGGCATCAGCGGTGTAGCATCTCTGTCATGCTGACATCAGTGGGTATATATATATGCCCCTGCCATGCTGGCACCTGTGGTGTAGCAGCCATGCCATGGTGACATCAGTGAGTATATGCCCCTGCCATGCTGGCATCAGTGGATATATATATGCCCCTGCCCTGCTGGCATTAGTGGGTATATGCCCATGCCATGCTGGCATCAGTGGTGTAACGGCCATGCCATGCTGGCATCAGTGGGTATATGCCCCTGCCATGCTGGCATCAGTGGTGTAACGGCCATGCTGGCATTAGTGGGTATATGCCCATGCCATGCTGGCATCAGTGGTGTAACGGCCATGCCATGCTGGCATCAGTGGGTATATGCCCCTGCCATGCTGGCATCAGTGGTCTAGTGTAGCATCTCTGGTATCAGAGTTCTAACCCCGGTTGCCCCCCTGCTCTCAGTGGGGGGGGGGTCGGAGGAGATCGCTGGAGGTAGAATTATTCTGCATGCAGACCACCCCCGGAGCACGGTCCTCCTGGCAATGCCAGCTCTGCGCCCCTTACTACTCCCGGCCGAGGGTAAAGTCCTGCGATCACCCATGGGGGGGGGTGGTTCCGGCCAGGGATGTCCCCTCTTAGTACCGCCCCTCCGACCTTCCATAGCGGAATTCACAGAATTCCCGGAGCAGCTGATCGCCCCTCTCCCCCCTCCCGCACATGCGCACTGCACTTGTGAAGTTCACCGAGTCGGAAGCTGCGTGTCCGGAGCGTCGCTACAAAGTAACAAAATCAGCAACATTGTATTTTCCGGGACCACCGACACATCGGACCGGGGGATCTCCTGCCATACAGGTCAGCCTGTCCTGGGGGTCTGTGTATTTGGACTGAGAACTCTGCACCCCCTCCATACATCAGACCCTGTATATATGGACTGAGAACACCCTCTGTATATATGGACTGAGATCTGTGCCCCCCTATATATATGGACTGAGATCTGTGCCCCCTAGATATATATATGGACCGTGTATATAGATGAGCGGCGGGCATCATGGAGGGCACCATCCCAGCACAGTGTTTGCTGCTCTTCGCCGCCTGCGAGGATGGGGACCTGGACGGCGCACGCAGATTGCTGGAACCGGAGAACTCCAGCGCCTCGTCCAGCGCAGGGGGTCGCGGAGGAGAAGGATCGGCGTCATCCCGCGTAAACCTACAAGGATTCTCAGGTGGGTCCGCTCCAGGGTCCGCCCTCGTACCGGTGGACTGCACGGACGAAGACGGTAACACGGCGCTCCAGCTGGCCGCCGGTGGAGGACACGAGCCACTGGTGAGGTTCCTGCTCATGAAGGGGGCCTCGGTGGACAGCAGGAACCACTACGGTTGGACGCCCCTCATGCAGGCCTCCAGGTCGGGGCACCTAAACGTGGCCCATATACTGCTAGAAAACGGCGCAGACGTCAATGCTCAAAATCGGCTCGGAGCCAGCGTCCTTACGGTGGCCTCCAGAGGGGGTCACGCCAGTGTGGTGAACCTGCTCCTGGAAAGCGGCGCCTTCGTGGACAACTATGATCATTTTGACGCCAACGCGATAGGCAAAGGTCACGGCGAGGAGATGCCGGAGATCACGGCTTTGATGACTGCCGTGCAGCACGCTCATGAAGTGGCGGTGCGCCTGCTGCTGGACTGGGGAGCCGATGTGAATTACTGCGTAAAGACAGGTTGGAGTCCGTTGATGCTTGCCGCTCTGCACGGTCGTCTGAGCGTGGCCCAGCAATTGGTGGACAGGGGCGCTGACCCCAACCAAGTGAACAGCTTGGGGAAGACCCCTTTCGAAATCGCCTTAAATTTCAAACACAAAGACACCAGAGACTACTTGGATTCCATCACAACCGTCAGGCCCAAGACCGATGAGGAGAAGAGGCGGCCTGACATTTTTCATGCTGTAAAAATAGGGAATTTGGCCTTGGTCAAGGAAATTGTGGATGAGGATTCCAACCAGGTCAACGCCGTAAATGCTGATGGAGCTTCACCACTCATGATAGCAGCAGTTACAGGTAAACTTGAACTGGTGCAACTCCTGGTCGACAAGAAAGCCGATATAAACAAACAGGACAGCGCCCATGCCTGGACCGCTCTCATGCAAGCGACCTACCATGGAAACAAGGAAATTGTGATTTATCTATTAAACCAAGGTGCCGACGTCAACCTCCAAGCGAAAAATGGTTACACGGCTTTTGATTTGGTGATGCTCCTTAATGACCCAGACACTGAGCTTGTCCAGCTTTTAGCAGCTGTATGCCTGCAAGGAGACAAGGAAAAGTCGAAGCAGAAAAATAAATTTCATAATACTAAGAGCAAACCATCTTATAACATCCCAGTTCCTCCAGATGACAAAGCAGGCGTTAAGTCGTGGTGGAACAGAATGTCCAATCGTTTTCGGAAGCTGAAGCTCACGCAGACCTTGAGGCACAGCTTCTCCCCCAGTCGTCTTGTGCCTTTGACTGAAAATGCCAGTTCGTCTCTCGATTCCATGATCAGAACACCCTCACAGACAGAGATGGGTAACCCTCAAAGACCCGACTCTACCACAGCTTGGACTGCTTTCTCCAAAGACAGCGGTCTGGGAAAAACAAAAACCGATAGCGATGACTTGCTGCTAGCCACTATGCTGAAGAATGGTTCTCCATTTGCTAAACTCCCCAATGAAAAGTTAAAGGCTGTGATTCCACCATTCTTACCTCCCTCAAACTTCGAATTGTGGAATTCAGATCGGTCTCGGATCAGCAGAGATGGAAAGTTTGACCAGACCCGTGCCTCCACACCTCCAAGACTGTCAAAGCCAAGTTTCAACAGCAGCGGGAATTCAGATATTACTTCAATCAGTAGAGCGCCAAGAACTGTTAAATTTCCATCTTTGCCGAGAAGCCCAGCATCTCCTTCAAATTCAGGCAACTTCAACCACTCTCCTCACTCTTCAGGAGGTGCCGGGAGTGTCGCAGGAGGGAGTGCTGACAATGTCCTCTCACAAATAGCGGCGCAAAGAAGAAAAGCAGCCAGTTTGTCAGAACAGAAAAAATCACCTATAAACTTGGTGAGCAAAACCAGTGGCTCCACGGCTCTTGAACCACTGAGCAGCAATGGACACTTACCAAAGAAAAATGAGATTTTAAAACGGCCTCCGTCAGGAACATCTTCCACCTCTAAGAGCACCTCTCCTACTTTGACTCCATCTCCCTCGCCTTCACCCAAAGGTCGCCTGGTGGAGTCCTCCATGTCTTCTTCATCCTCTCACAAGCATTCCAAGAGCAGTGGAGGCTCCAGCAGTGGAACTATTACAGATGAAGATGAACTTTCTGCCATTCTGAAGAAGTTATCCCTGGAGAAGTACCAGCCCATATTTGAGGAGCAAGAAGTTGACATGGAAGCTTTCCTCACACTCACTGATGGTGACTTGAAGGAGTTGGGTATAAAGACTGATGGATCCAGACAGCAGATCCTGGCAGCTATATCAGAACTTAATGCTGGAAAGGGTCGTGAGAGACAAATTCTCCAAGAAACCATAAACAATTTTCATTCTTCATTTGAAAGTAGTGTTAGTAACACTCAGCCTCCTGGAGTGAACCAATCCCCCTCTGTAAATGCAGGACCAAAAACTGCCGTATCGAACAAAAGGTAACAAAGTGGTCAGCTCACTCCTAAACCCGGGATCCTTAAGCTCTTTAAAGGAGTGAATGGTCCCTGTGCCTTCTACCAGAAGGAGATGGATCAGTACATCCACCTGGATATTTCAAAACTTCACTTTTAATTCACACATTTAAAAAACCTCTTGGCAAAAATGTAAAAAATAACCAAGTCCACGTTAAGACGCATTTCAACCTATCAAGCCTTGTTTCTAGAATATGTGAATGAAACGTGAAGTTGTAAGCTATACGGACAGATGTGCTGATCCAACATGTCCTGATCTAGTAGGAGGAAACCTCCACACACACAATTCAATCAACTGCTTTTATTTGTGAGTTCTTTGTGGGTCATCAACATTTTATGGTTGTCACTGGAACAGAAAAAAAGGGAAATGTTCTCATAGGGACACCTGTTCCCGTGACAACTAAGGCTTGGTTCACACTGCCCAAAGTCGCATGACAATATGAAATCCCAAATTAGTCAATGAGAACTGTCTTAAAGCGGTTGTCTACCCAATTTTACTACTTTTACCTTCAGGTAAGTCTATAATAAGGCTTACCTGTAGGTAAAATGAATATCCCCTAAACCTGTACGGTTTAGGAGATCTTCCCTCTCCAAAATGCTTTGGAGTTACGGCGCATGCGCTGTGTATGTCTCGGCAAAGGCCCGGCAATAGGGGCGGACACTGCCAGGGAGACGGGTCCCGCGGCTTTGGCCAGTCACTGTGCAATAGCACAATAGCATAGACAATAGCATAATGAGCTAGTATGCACCGCACACTAGCTCATTATGAAATACCTTGAAACGAAGATCTGTGGGAGCAGACATCTTCCCCCGGATCTTGCTTCCGGGTACGCGGCTCCGGCCAGTCACAGCGCCGGAGCCGCGTACCCGGAAGCAAGATCATGCGATTTTGTGGTCTAAAGTCGCAGGACAAGTCACACAAGTCTGAAAGGGGTCTAAGTGACATTTTTGGCGGACCAGTGACACCAATACAGTGATCAGTGCTAAAAAAATGCACTGTCACTGTTCTAATGACACTGGCTGGGAAGGGCAATGCAGCCTACATGCGCCCATCAATGCAGCCTAACAGTGCCCATCAATGCAGCCTCACCAGTGCCCAACAATGCAGCCTACCAGTGTTCATCAATGCAGCCTAACAGTGCCCACCAATGCAGCCTCCCCAGTCCCAACAATGCAGCCTATCAGTGCCCATCAATTCAGCCTACCAGTGCCCACCAAATGCAGCCTCATCAGTGCAGGCTACCAGTGTCCATCATGTAACATCAGGGGCGATCAAAGGGTTAAATGTGTTCTCTTGCTAACTGTGGGGGAGGGGGTGCTCTGACTGGGTGAAGACAGAGATCCATGTTCCTGCATAGCAGAAACACGAGATCTCCATCTTCTCCCCAGTCAGAACGTTTGCCTTGTTTACTTCTGCCTCGCTCAGGAATGATCGCAGGTGGCCAGTGGACATCAGGTCTGCTGGACCCGCTGATTGGCTCCCCCTCTGTCCAACCAGTATGTGTTTGGGTCTATGGCGGCTCACTTGCAACCCCTAAAGACAATTGTATGAAATGACATACAGGTACGTGATTTCGTGCAATAGAGCCACTTTTCCCGCAGTACAAGTGCTCTACGCGGTCGGCAAGTGGTCAAAGCAGAACTAAACCCTTCTATCCTTTTCAGCCAGGGAAGCCGCCATCTTGGCCTCCCTTTGATCTGCAAGTGCCATGTTTCTGCACATGTGATCATTTATGACTCCGGCCATTGGATAGTTTGATTGAGAGCACAAGAAAATATGACAGTTAAGGCCCGTACACACGGTCCGATTATCGGTCAACAATGGTCGTCCAACAGCCTGTTGGCCGAAAATCCGATCCTGTGTACACACGGTTCTACAGCCAATTTACAATCATTGTCCAACAAGGAGTTGACTGATTGTTGGCTCGTGTGTACAGAAGTTGGCCCAACCAAAAGTTGGAATCCAGGAAACGTTCGGTCATGTAACCTGTGTTCCTAATTCACAACTCACATTCACCTGAACTTCCTCGCTATACGCTCGGAACACGTCACTGCCTTCGGCTTTGTTGGCTGCTTACTTGCTTCACGTTAGTACGCCAGACTAATCCGTCGTCGCCCAATTTGGGCAAAAGTTGGACATTCAGTTGACCAACCAAAGGCTCGTGTGTACGAGGCTGAACAATTCCCAGCATGCCTTGAATGTAACAGCTTTTTTGGGTTTTTTTTTAACTGTTAAATTGATGGGTTTGGTTCCGCTTTCACTACCCCATCGTATCCCACAGTGCTTGTGAATCAGGGCAGCGAAATAAACTTTACAAACCGTATTTATTGCCTGGTAAGTCTATGCAGGGATTCCAAGTATTTATTATGCATCACCGGAGACATTAAGGGGTTCATTGATAATGGAGAGAGGGTATCTCTATTCGCTCGGTTACCCTTCCCAGTGCTGCTGCACTTCTCCATATCTCATTTCATTTAAAAGCGCTCTAATGGCTTCAGAGGTTCCGGAGACGCCGCAGCAAACGCGTTTATATATTGCATCCCTTTGCTTTAAAAATCACATATATATATATATATTTAATCAGCTCTTATTTTTCTTAAAACTACAAAAATTCGATCTACAGCCGCACAGAGTAACGTTTGGAACATTCACCTTCTATACCTCCCATACAAAAACTATTCGTTCCCACACACAAGGGAAATTTGAAGACCGAGGACGAATGTAGTGGAGTACAATGAGGAATAAATACGGTTTAAAAAAAAGGTTTATTTAGCTGCCCGGCTTAACCCCTTCAGCCCCAGAAGGATTTCCCACTGTAGGACCAGAGCACTTTTTGCGATTCAGCACTGTGTCGCTTTAACTGACAATTGCGCGGTCGTGCGGCGTTGTACCCAAACTAAATTTGCGTCCTTTTTACCCCACAAATAGAGTTTTCATTTGGTGGTATTTTATCCCCTCTGCGTCATTTCTGATCACCGCTATAAACAAAAACAACTTTTCATACTTTTTGCTTGAATACAAATCCCCCCCCCCCAAAAATGTAAAAAAACATTTTTTTCATTGGTTTTGGCCGGTGTATATTCTTCCTCATATTTTTGAAAAAAAAAATAGCGATCTGCGTTTATTGATTGGTTTGCGCAAAAGTTGCCGCGTTTACGAATGATGAGAATTAATTTTTTTACTAGTAATGGCGGCAATCTGCGATTTTTAGCGGTACTGCAATATTGCGGTGGACATGTCGGACCATTTTGACACTTTTTTATGGACCATTGGCATTTATACAGCGATCAGTGCTATAAAAATAATGCACTGATTACTGTGTAAATGCCATTGGCAGTGAAGGGGTTAACCTGGAGGGGGTGCTCTAAGGGTTAACGGTGTTCCCTTAGTGTGTTCTAACTGTATGGGGGCTGGGCTGGCAGGGGAGCCCTTCCCCCTCTGTCAGAACGGAGATCCGTGTTGTTTACATTCACCGACCTCCATTCTGTCGCTGGGGGGGGGGGGGGGGGAGGTGATCGCCGGCGGAGATCGAGTCTGCCTTACCCGTTCCTTGCCCCCCCAGGAATACAGTGAGCGCGCGAGCGTGCTCACAATATTAGTTATCGCGGCCGCCGTCAGGTGACGGCGGTTGGCGATAACGAGCCACTTTGCCGCCGCCACGTTGCGGCGGGCGGTCAGCAAGTGGTTAAAGTGATTGTAGACATTTGATTTAAAAAAAATCACAAACATGTCATACCTGCTGTGTGTAAGGGTTTTGCACAGAAAATTTAAAAAAAAAAAAAAGACATTTTTGCTTGCACATGATTGGATGATGACAGTCAGCAGAGCTTCCCCTCATTTACTAAGCTCTGGAGCAACTGCACTTAGCAAAGTGCACAGTCTGTTTTGCCCTTATGTAAACACGGCGGTTCCCCATTCTGTCAGGCGGCATGTAAGGGATCTACTGATTCCTGTCACTGGGATCAGTTAGATCTCTGGTGCCCCGGGCAGCCCAGCCCCCTCACTGTTGAGGGGTTAACAAGGTTAACCCCTTCACTGCCAATGACATTTATACAGTAATCAGCGGATATTTAAATTTCTGATCGCTGTATAAATGTCATTGGTCCCAAAAAGTGTCAAAAGTGTCCGACATGTCCGCCGCAATATCAAAGTCCCGATAAAAATCGCAGATCGCCGCCATTACTAGAAAAAAAAAATTTGTAAAACCGCCATAAATTAATTCTCATGGTTTGTAAACGCAGTAACTTTTGCGCAAACCAATCAATAAACGCCAATCGCGATTTTTTTTTTTTACCATAAATATGTAGAAGAATATAAATTGCCCAAATTTTGTTTCTTTAATATATTTTTTTAGATTTGTATTTTAGCAAAAAGTAAGAAACATTGTTTTTTTTTTCAAAATTGGCGCTCTTTTTTTGTTTATAGCAGCGATCAGAAATGACGCAGAGGAGATCAAATAACCCCAAATGAAAGCTCTATTTGTGGGAAAAAAAGGGCGCCAATGTAGTTTGGGTACAACGTCGCACGACCGCGCAATTGTCAGTTAAAGCGACGCAGCGCCGAATCGCAAAAAGTGCTCTGGTCTTACAGTGGGGAATCCTTCCGGGGCTGAAGTGGTTAATGAAGGATGTCTTGCCTTATTGCTGTGGGTCTTCAGTCAAGGCAGAGAAAAGTGTAATAACTCCTCGCCCCCAGATTTCACTTTGCTGTACTTTGTTCACATAAAGAAAGGCGTCTCCAGCAGCTTTTTTGAAGCCTATAAAGCCCGGTTCCGCTCAGTTTTGGGAAGGTTAAGTAGAGATCTTAATGAAGGTGCTGACTGCCAGTCTAAAGAAGCGGTGGGCGGACTTCAGTAAGTTCAGCTCTACCTTTCCCTTGTATAAAGTGAGTTGGCGCTCCCATTAAGATCCGTGCTTAACCTTCCCAGACTGGAGCTGAATGGGGCTTTATAGACTTCTACAAAGCTGCTTCTAACTCGCTGAAAGCCTTTCACCATCTTTCTGTACACGCCGCTCTTATACAAGCTGAAGTTCCTATGGACAAGGCCTTAACCGCTTCCCGACCACGTCGCTTACTTTTACTGCTGCAAAGCGGCAGAATAGCGCAAATCGCCGTATATAAACGGCGATCCGCGCTGCATGAGCGTGGCCGCGGATCGGGCAGACTCGATGTCCGCCGGCGACCGCCTAATACAGACGAAGAGCTGGGAACCGCCATGTTTACATCGGGCTCCATGACAGTGATCTACTGATCCCTGTCATCGGGATCAGTTAGATCTGTCATGCCCCTGCCAGCCCATACCCCTTACAGTTAGAACACAGTGAGGGAACACATTTTAAAGGGGTTGTAAACATGGGTGTCCGCAGGTAGGGGCAAGGGGGGGCAATTGCCCCCCCCTGGAATCAGGGATGGGATTGGGGGTTCCACTAGGTCCTTATCCTCTTGAGCCATGTATGCAGTCTCTGATCATCTCTTGTGCCATGTCTACAGTCTCTGACCGTCTCCTGTACTATGTCTGCAGTCTCTGACCGTCTCCTGTACCATGTCCACAGTCTCTGACCGTCTCCTGTACTATGTCCGCAGTCTCTGACCATCTCCTGTACTATGTCTGCAGTCTCTGACCATCTCCTGTATTATGTCTGCAGTCTCTGACCATCTCCTGTACTAGGTCTGCAGTCTGACATCTCCTGTACTATGTCTGCAGTCTCTGACCATCTACTGTACTATGTCTGCAGTCTCTGACATCTCCTGTACTATGTCTGCAGTCTCTGACCATCTACTGTACTATGTCTGCAGTCTCTGACCATCTCCTGTACTATGTCTTTAGTCTATGACCATCTCCTGTACTATGTCTGCAGTCTCTGACCATCTCCTGTACTAGGTTTGCAGTCTCTGACCATCTACTGTACTATGTCTGCAGTCTCTGACCATCTACTGTACTATGTCTGCAGTCTCTGACCATCTCCTGTACTATGTCCACAGTCTCTGACCGTCTCCTGTACTATGTCTGCAGTCTCTGACCATCTACTGTACTATGTCCGCAGTCTCTGACCATCTCCTGTATTATGTCTGCAGTCTCTGACCATCTCCTGTGTATCAT
>BLSH010012857.1:1245808-1256134 GCA_018402905.1 Glandirana rugosa | reverse complement strand
TCATGGACAGTGGACGGGTATTCTTATGGGCTCATGGACAGTGGACGGGTAGTCTTATGGGCGGTGGGCAGGTAACAGGTACTTGGGTACTCAGGTGGGCAGGTGACAGGTACTTGGGTACTCAGGTGGGCAGGTGACAGGTACTCGGGTACTCTGATGGGCTGGTGACAGGTGCTCGGATACTCTGATGGGCAGGTGACAGGTACTCGGGTATTCTGATGGGCAGGTGACAGGTACTCGGGTATTCTTATGGGCAGGTGACAGGTACTCGGGTACTCTGATGGACAGGTGACAGGTACTCGGGTACTTTGATGGACAGGTGACAGGTACTCGGGTACGCTGATGGACAGGTGACAAGTACTCGGGTACTTTGATGGGCAGTTGACAGGTACTTGGGTACTTTGATTGACAGGTGACAGGTACTCGGGTACTTTGATGGACAGGTACTCGGGTACTCTGATGGATAGGTGACAAGTACTCGGGTACTTTGATGGGCAGGTGACAGGTACTCGGGTACTTTGATGGGCAGTTGACAGCTACTTGGGTACTTTGATTGACAGGTGACAGGTACTCGGGTACTTTGATGGACAGGTACTCGGGTACTCTGATGGATGTCAGGTAGTTTCATGGGCTCATGGACAGTGGACAGGTAGTCTCATGGACAGTACAGGTGACAGGTACTCGGGTACTTTGATGGACTGTGACAGGTACTCGGGTACTCTGATGGACTGGTGACAGGTACTCTGATGGACAGGTGACAGGTACTCGGGTACTTTGATGGACTGTGACAGGTACTCGGGTACTTTGATGGACTGTGACAGGTACTCGGGTACTTTGATGGACAGGTGACAGGTACTCTGATGGACTGTGACAGGTACTTTGATGGGCAGGTGACAGGTCCTCTTTATTGGGGGGGGGGGGGTTATCAGTGTGCTTGGTGTACAGTAGGCGGTAACAAGCTGTTACCGCAATCTCCCTGTCACACACGATCTGTGTGTGACAGGGAGAACCGCGGTAACAGCTCGTTACCGCGGTTTGTTTACATCACATGACCGGCTGTGATTGACACAGCCGGTCACGTGGTAAAGAGCCAAATCTATTGGCTCTTTACATGGATCGGAGCTGGGCTTTGTCCGAGGGACAAGCCTCAGCCCCGATCGCCGTGCTGCGTGCCCCTTGGGGCGCGCACGAGAGGAGCTTTACTGACCGGCTGTGATTGGACACAGCCGGTCACGTGGTAAAAAGCCAATTTTATTGGTCCCAAAGGTGAAATCATTCACCTTTACATCCTCTTGAGGGACACAGCCCATGACCATCAATGTCCCAAATTAAAGAGCCCCTCGCCCCACTCTCCCATCACAAACCACATATATCAGCTTCCACACCGCGCGCAGTATATTTACTGCGGCAGTGTGGATGCTTCCCGCGAATTGCCGTAAATAACTGGCGATCTGCGGGTGGCCGCTAGGGGGCGCGCGTCCGCTGTGCTCCTGAGGAGTGTGCCCGCGGCTTGGGCGGACCCAATGTCCACCGGCGAGCCGCGATGAGCGGCCACAGCTAAAGAACGGCGAACCGTCGAAGTAAACACGGCGTATCCCCGCTCTGTCAGTGGGGACATAGGAGATCTACTGATCCCTGTCACTGGGATCTGTTAGATCTCTTATGCCCATGGTAGCCCAGCCCCCCACATTTAGAACACATCCAGGGAGCACAGTTACCCCCTAGATCTCCCCCTGCAGGTTAACCACTTCACTTCCAGTGACATTTATACAGTAATCCGTGGACATTTAAATGATAGTTGTATAAATGTCATTGGTCCCAAAAAAGTGTCAAAATGGTCCGACATGTCCGCTGCAATATCGCAGTACCGCTAAAAATCGCAGATCGCAGCCATTACTAGTAAAAAATAAAAAAAAAAATAAAAACCCCAGCAATGAATTCTCCTCATCCGTAAACGCGGGCACTTTTGCGCAAACCAATCAATAAACGCCGATTGCAATTTTTTTTTACCAAAAATATGAGGACGAATATAAATCGGCCAAAACCAATGAAAAAAAATGTTTTTTTATTTTTTTTTTTTTGGATTTGTATTTTAGCAAAAAAGTAAGAAAAACGTTTTTTTTTTTTTTGCAAAATCGTCACTCTTCTTTTGTTTATAGCGGTGATCAGAAATGATGCAGAGGGGATCAAATACCACCAAAAGAAAGCTCTATTTGTGGGGAAAAAAAGAACGCAAATTTTGTTTGGGTACAACGTCGCACGACCGCGCAATTGTCAGTTAAAGCGGCGCAGTGCCGAATCGCAAAAAGTACTCTGGTCCTGAAGTGGGAAATCCTTCCGGGGATGAAGTGGATATATAGAACCCTGGATAACAGGGTTAAAAGGAAAGGCTGAGTCCGGTGTGGTTGTGCAGTGAATCTGACCAGTGCAGATCAGACTGGGGTTCTCTGTCACCCTGTGCCCGTAATGGACACAGGGTGACTTGCACATAAGAGGGCCTGGGGGAGCTGGACAAGTAGCCTCCAAACCTCTCTGAGGTAATTTGGGTTCAACAAGCCCCCCGCCCAAAGTGACTCCCGTCGCACTCATATTACATTTTTGGGTGGACTCTTTATTGGACTTTGCGATACAAAAGGGAGGTTACATAGAATCAAGTGACAAGAGACTACAGCCCGGTTTAGGGAAACTGCTGAAAAAGACAGTTACATATTGCTACAAGTGTTTAAAAGTTTTAAAAGAGAAGTATGGGATTTTTTTTTTAAACATACTTACCTAGGTGGATACAGCATCGCTCCAATGATGCATCTGTCCCCCGCCGGCTCTAAGGCTGAGAACTGAGAAAAGACCACTGTTAGGAGAAGACCGGCCATACTCTAGTGTTTGGTGAAGTCTGGCCATTTTCTGGATATTTTGGGTGCGTTCGCGCGCGCACGCGCCAGAAACGCCACCAAGCAGTGTTATTTAACCACTTGCTTACTGGGCACTTAAACCCCCCTCCTGCCCAGACCAATTTTCAGGTTTCAGCGCTGTTGCATTTTGAATGACAATTGCGCGGTCGTGCGGCGTTGTACCCAAATAAAATTGATGTCCTTTTTTTCCCACAAATAGAGCTTTCTTTTGGTGGTATTTGATCACCTCTGCGGTTTTTATTTTTTGCGCCATAAACAAACAAAGAGCAACGATTTAAAAAAAATAACAATATTTTTTACTTTTTGCTCTAATAAATATCCAAAAATAAAAAATAAAACAAACAATTATTCATCGGTTTTGGCCGATTTATATTCTTCTACATATTTTTGGTAAAAAAAAATCGCACTCGGCGTTTATTGATTGGTTTGCGCAAAAGTTATCGCATCTACAAACTATGGACATTGATTTATGGCGTTTTTATTATTATTTTTTTTTTTACTGGTAATGGCGGCGATCTGCGATTTTTATTGGGACTGCGATATTGCGGCGGACATGTCGGACATTTTTGACACTTTTTTGGGACCAATGACATTTATTCAGCGATCAGAAATTTAAATGTCCACTGATTACTGTGTAAATGTCATTGGCAGTGAAGGGGTTAACCTGCAGGGTGTAGTGAAGGGGTTAACAATGTTCCCTGGGTGTGTTCTAACTGTGGGGGGGCAGGGCTGGCCGGGACATAACAAATCTAACTGATCCCAGTGACAGGGATCAGTAGATCTGCTTGTCCCCCTCTCACAGAACGGGGAACCGCCGTGTTTACATCGGCGGTTCCCCGTTCTACAGCTCTGTAGGGCGATCGCGGGTCAGGAGCGGACATCGAGTCCGCCCGACCCGCGGGCACGCCCACGCAGCGTGCGGCGGCGGCGCGCGCGCGCCGCCGCCGCTCGTGAGAGCGCGCAGGGGGCGTGTTAGGGGGCGGACGTCAATAGACGTCGTCCCGGAGATTGAGATCCGCGCTGTAGACGTCTTTCGTCTATAGCGCGGATCTCTACTAGTTAAGCTTCCTGCACGTGTCAGCAGGTGCTGTCCGTTCTACAGTGTCTGGGTACCTGTGAGCCTCAGCTCTGTTCCTGTGACCTGTTCCTGTGTTGGTCCTGCTTGCTAATCCGACCCGGCTTGATCTGACCTGCTGATTATCTGCCTGCACCGACCCGGGCTATCCACGACCATCTATTTGTCTGACCCCTCTGTAGTGTTACTGCCAGTCTGTTAATGAACTCTGCTTGGACTTTGACCACTCTTTTGCCTGATCCTTTGTACCACACAACCCGCCAGTTGCCGACCCAGCCTGCATGACCATCCGTCTATCTGCACGACCACCTGGAACTTCACATCACCACCAGTGACCATCAAGCCCTCGTGCCATCCCGCACTCCGGGACTTCCTGTCTAATCTACCAGGGGTCTCTGAATCGGGTGTGTAAGAGCGGTTGTTCCCTGCATAAGACAGACTCCACCACCAGGACCGTGACAACCACAGATCGCTCAGTTCTCAGAGCTCCCTGAGCAAAGAGCTGGTGACTATCAGTCACCGGCTCTCTGCTCTGCCCTTCCCTCGCTCACTGGAACGCTGGGCTGTAGAGGGGGCGGGATCGGCCGGCGAATGCTCTCAGCGGCTCGCTGAAAGGCTAAGCCAGGTGCCAATTTAGGCATTTGGGCGGACCCCAATCATATGGTCTCAATCTTTCCCAAGCCTGGATTGTCTCTGTAACGTCAGCCGACATCAGCTGAAGACAGGTCACAGGAGTGCAAAAATGATCTGCATTCCTGTGATACACAGGAGAAGTAAAGACAAGCAAGCTTTGTCTGTACTTCTCCTTTAAATTGATAAAATTCCAGGGTTGGTCCATATTGAACCAGAATTCCAAGGTTGGTCCATCTTTGACCAGAATTCCATGGTTGGTCCATCTAGAACGAGAATTCCAGGGTTGGTCTATCTTGGACCAGAATTCCAGGGCTGGTCCATCTTGGACCAGAATTCCAGGGCTGGTCCATCTTGGACCAGAATTCCAGGGCTGGTTCATCTTGGACCAGAATTATAGGGTTGGTCCATCTTGAACCAGAATTTCAGGGTTGTTCCATCTTGGACCAATGTAACTAGGTGGACCAATGGTATGTACATACCATTTGTGGCTGATACCCCTGGAAGCTAGAAATGACTGAAGTAGACACCACTACTACAGTGATGTCCACTTGCTTCCAGGTCTCATGCCAAGTGGCCAGCCTGATGCATTGTGAACACAGAAGGTCAGCTGCTCCACTTGGGTACCATTTAGGAAATGCTTTGCCTTCTCCAAATGAACGCAAAGCATTCTCTGATAGGATGAGGTGGAGAGCATGGCATCACCTTCCCACAATCCCACCCCCACCAGCCCCACCTTGTCCAATCAAAGAACACTTTGCATCTTTTCAGTAAATGGATGGCATTCTCAGAATGGTGCCAATTCTGAGCACCTCCTGTGTTTACAAAGCAAAAGGCTATACAGCATGGGATCCAGAAGCTAGTGGGGCTCACTGGAGTATTGGTGTCTGTCATTGGTTTCCAGATTTCAGGGGCATTGGCATAGTTTATACCGTGTAGAAAATAATTATTTGATCCCCTGCAGATTTTGTAAGTTTGCCATCTTGAAAACAAATGAAGGGTCTATAATTTTTATCATAGGTGTATTTTAAATGATAGAGACAGAATAGCAACCACAAATCCAGAGAAAACACATGATGCAAATGTTATAAATGGAGTTGCAGTTCAGTGAGTAAAATAAGTATTTGATCCCCTACCAACCAACAATAATTCCGGCTCCCACAGACTGGCTACAGTAGGTGCTCATGTGGTACACAGATTAGTCCTGTCAATGTAAGACAGCTCGTTATGTGTATAAAAGACACCCGTCCACCGAATCTCTTTCTTCCATTCAAACCTCCCCATCATGGGCATAGGTGTGCACAGCCTATTGCATTACATGCACCCCAAAGCTCAAACACATATACATGTGTATATATATATATAGGGCAGTAGGGCAATGGACAGTGTCGTTAGAGCAGTGGACAATGTCAGTAGGGCAGAGATTGGTATTTTTAGGATTTTAGTATTACTTTTTTACAATTACATTTTTTAAAATTATTTTTTACAATCATTTTTTATAATTGTTTTTTTTTACATTTTTTTAGGGGCGCCATTGGGGGTCTTTGGTGTAATATCAGGTGTCTAAACAGACCCCTGATGTCTCACTTTAAAGATTCCTCAGCTCTGCAGCCAAGCAGCAGGGGGAACCTGCTCAGCACAGGGTGATTAGGGTGTGCCTAGCAGAGGCGGCTCTAGGCTTTGTGAAGCCTTAGGCAAAACCTAGACATGAGGCCCCACGCAAGCCCATAATGGGAAAAATAATTTGAGCGATAACAAAAATTTACTTTATAAATTGCATATATTAAGAGCTTTAAAGTGCTGGTGTCAGTACTCTCTATCTCGGTGCTGGTATCAGTGTCAAATTAGGCGGTTGCGAGGCCCCAGTGAGTGCGAGGCCTTAGGCGATCGCCTAATTTGCCTAATTAGAGAGCCGCCTCTGGTGCCTAGGCACACCCTGTGCGCACGCCTATGATCATGGGCAAGACCAAAGACCTGTCAAAGAGCATCAGGGACAAGACTGTAGACATGCACAAGGCTGGACTGGGCTACAAGACCATCAGCAAGAATTTTGGAGAGAAGGAGACAACTGTTGGAGCGATTTTTCGCAAAAGGAAGAAATACAAAATAACCATCAATCGCCCTCGGTCTGGAGCTCCATGCAAGATTCCACCTCATGGGGTGAGGATGATCATGAGAAAAGGGAGGGATCAGCCCAGAACTACATGGGAGGAGCTTGTAAATGATCTCAAGGCAGTTGGGACCACAGTCACCAAACAAACCATTGGTAACACAATACACCGCCATGGATTGAAATCCTGCAGCGCCAGCAAGGTCCCCCTCCTGAAGAAGACACATGTACAGGTACGTCTGAAGTTTGCCAATGAACATCTAAATGATTCAGAGAAGGATTGGGAGAAAGTGCTGTGGTCAGGTGAGACCAAAATTGAGCTCTTTGACATTAACTCGACTCGCCATGGTTGGAGGAAGAAAAATGCTGACTATGACCCTAAGAACATCATCCCTACAGTCAAGTACGGAGGTGGAAACATGATGCTTTAGGGCTGTTTCTCTGCTAGAGGTACAGGCCAACCTTGCTGCATTGAGGGGCCAATGGACAGGGCCATGTATTGTAAGATCTTGGAATCTTGGAGAACCTTCTTCCCTCAGCCAGAACACTGAAGATGGGTCATGGATGGGTCTTCCAGCATGACAATGACCCAAAACATACTGCCAAGGCAACAAAGCAGTGGCTCAAGAAGAAGCATATTATGGCCATGGAGGGGCTTAGCCAGTCTCTGGATCTAATCCCGTAGAAAACTTATGGAGGGAGATGAAACTTCGAGTTACCAAGTGACAGCCAAGAAACCTTAAGAATTTAGAGAAGATCTGTAAAGAAGAGTGGACCAAAATCCCTCCTGAGATGTCTGCAAACCTGGCGACCAACTACAAGAAATGTCTGACCTCTGTGCTTGCCAACAAGGGTTTCTCCACCGACTACTAAGTCATGTTTTGCTTGGGGATCAAATACTTATTTTATTCACTGAACTGCAACTCCATTTATAACATTTGTATTGTGTGTTTTTTCTGGATTTTTGGTTGATATTCTCTCTCTATCATATAAAAAACACTTATGATAAAAATTATAGACCCTTCATTTCTTTGTGAGTGGGCAAACTTACACAATCTGCAGGGGATCAAATAATTATTTTCCCCACTGTCCGTATTTAAAATAAGCAAAACATACATGGGGGGAAGGTGGGTGAGGGGTCTGGAGTTTGGGCGCTAGGCATAAACAGAGAGAATTTTTGAGTTCTCTGTAGCTGCAATTTTACAGATAAAATTGTGCCAACCGATTGTGTTTATTTCCTGGAATTGCCATTTAACTGAGCCATATCGGTTTTCCAATACCCACGCCTATTACATTGCGTTGCCTTTCCCCATAACATCCCTTTAATTGTAACCCATATCTCCGCCACATGTACTCTGTCACTAAGAGACAGATGCGATGCGCGAGGCATATAGAAAATGTCAGAACACTATAACGTCGTTCACTAATACGCCATCAATTCAATACCGCTAACATTTACAGAGAATGCGCTTTATTCTCTATTCCTCATCACACAAGATAAGTATTTCATAATTGTCAGAGGGTTTTTTTTTTTTTTTTACCCGCACTATTCAGTTTTCGCAACGGCAGATGCCTTTCAAAAGCTCTGCGACAGCGGAATGATAAATGCGCGAGTTGCACCACGTCTTTCAGCCATACAATAAAAACGTTCATTTGCAAACCGAGTCGCGGCTGAAAATAAATGGCTGGAGTTTTTTCCCCTCTCTCTCTCTCGAAATATAATAATTTGTGGGTACTAGCTGTACAGTTGGCTCATCCAAACGTCTGCTAATTATGACAAACTAGTGTGGAAAGCGACGTGGGATGCCGCAGAGCCTCAGCGGGATTGCGAGACTGTTTAGATTTGTCAAAGGAAGACGGTGACAAACAGGTGAATTGGATGCAACGTGCGCAAGGAGTTGCCAAGAAGTTGGGTCAGAGAACCGAGGAGGGAACTTTATTCCTGCTGGGGTACTCATATTGGTGTGGATCTGTGCCAGCTTTAAGGAATCTGATTACACCTGAAAACAAAGATACTTTTATGGTTGGAGAACTTAAAAGCCAGGATAAAGAATGACGTCATCTGATGTGCAGAATGTTACTGATTATTTGCTAAGAATATTGAATTGGTAATTTAAAGAGGATCTACACCCAATAACAAAGTAATGTAATTGTCAGGACCTGGATCAAAACCTGCGACCTCTGCTGTGTCTCATCTTTCTGAGCCATCTGGGATTCTGGACAGCAACTTGCCTGATTCCATAGACAACCTTGCCTTATTACCTTGTTTCTCTTGAACCTTGAACCCTTTGCTCCTCCCATGAACTTCCTATTTAAGGCATGCCTTTGCTCTTCCTGTTTGACAGATTATTGTGCTCTCTCCAGCCAATATGTCACACTTGTTGCTTCTGCTACCTA
The DNA here is from genome assembly GCA_018402905.1 of Glandirana rugosa. NCBI lineage: Eukaryota > Metazoa > Chordata > Amphibia > Anura > Ranidae > Glandirana > Glandirana rugosa. The sequence goes on along the minus strand of BLSH010012857.1, from coordinate 1,247,013 downwards.
TATGTAAATGCAGACGCTGATGGTCACACATAGCCGCAACTGTGAGTGATGTCTCACTATTATGAATTAAAGTGATACTAAAGTCTCGTTTTTCTTTTGTTAAAAATAACAAACATGTTATACTTACCTGCTCTGTGTAGTAGTTTTGCACAAAGCACCCCCGATCCTCCTCTTCTCGGGTCCCTCTTCGGTACTCCTGGCTCCTTCCTCCTGTTGAGTGCCCCTATTGCAAGCAGCTTGCTATGGGGGCACCCAAGCCAAGCTGCTGCTCCGTGTGTCCATTCAGACATGGAGCCGAAGCCCGGCCCGCCCCCTTTCTCTCCTCATTGGCTCACTGATTGACAGCAGCGGGAGCCAATGGCGCCGCTCTGCTGTCTCAGCCAATGAGAAAGGGAGTCCCGGACAGCCGAGTCTCTCGTGCAACATCGTTGGATCGAGATGGACCTCAGGTAAGTATTAAGGGGGCTGCTGCACACAGAAGGCTTTTTATCCTAATGCATAGAATGCATTAAGATAAAAAAACCTTCTGCCCTTACAACCCCTTCAAAGGCCAGGATAAAGAATGACGCAATGTGATGTGCAGAATGTTACTGAATATTTTGCAAACATTTTTTAAACATCTCAGATATTGAATTGGTCATTTAAAGAGCATCTACACCCAAGAACAAATATGTAATTGTCGGGACCTGGATCAGGACTTGCAACCTCTGCTGTGTCTGGCTGTGCCTTTTCTTGCTGAGCCACCTGGGATGCTGGACAACACCTTGTATATTATTTCTCTTGAACCCTTTGCCCCTCCCATGAACTTCCTATTTAAGGCATGCCTTTGTTCTTCCTGTTTGCCAGATTATTGTGCTCTCTCCAGCCAATATCTTGCTCTTGTTGCTTCTGCTGCCTATATGTGAATGCAGTCACTGATAGTCACACATAGCCACTGCTGTTAGTGATGTCTCACTATTATGAATCAATGATCAGTGCTGCTTGCTCATTCATAATAGCAAATAATCATTCAGAGCTGCAGCTCTGTGTAATTTATCTGCAGCTGTTTTTATGAACACAGGGCATTGGCAGACAGTTTACACAAAGCCGCAGCTCTGAGTGAACATTTAATATTATGAACGAAGAAGCAGTGCTGATTGCTTATTCACAATCGTTACAGATCACCCAGCTTAGATAGGGGTCAGGGCTCTGTGCTGGCTCTACTC
>BLSH010012857.1:1200042-1236065 GCA_018402905.1 Glandirana rugosa | reverse complement strand
GGCTTTGCGCAACCGTGAAAAATGGTACCCACACAAAAATAGATCTTTACCAGCAACAATAGATCCCTCAGCAGGCTGCATCACTAGACCCTCCACCACACTCCAGCACTCCTTGCCATAAAATACATTCAGTGCTGGAGGTGCCGGGACTGCATTCTCCCGCGTTCCCCCTGAAAAAAAGCCCTGGTTAGGAGCATTCTTCCCATTGACCATCACACCAATGTACCATGAGTTGTAGATATAGTAATTTTTAGCAGGGGTTCACTGATATCTGAAAGTGTATTTCAAGGGTTCCTCTGTGTTGAAAATATTGAATAGGAATGGAGCGCCCGAGACAAGGATGTAAAAGTTGCAAAAGTTGGTTTTATTTGGGTTGAAGAATGGTAAAAAGTGCCAACGCGTTTCGGGGGTCAAATACCATCCCCCTTCCTCAGGGCCGTTGTTCAATCAATTAGGAGGTCTGAACGTCGGTTCGTTTGGAGATCTGATGTATATTCAAAGAGGCATCCTCTGTGTTGAATAGGTTGAGAAAGGCTGGTATAAGCCATAAATGTACACGATTCCAAGACATAAACATAGACAGCTGGGGGACTAAGTAAAGACTTGCTACAAAGGAGTACACAGCATAACAAAAACTGACCCAGATGATCATTCAGACTAGAGCTCTTCCTTAAGGTAGGTACTCTCCGTAAATAAACACTGATAAATAACAGTATGTGCTCAGCCTCCAGCATCAGCCGGCTCTGTAAACTTTTTTTTTTTTTTCGTCCACCAGTTGCAGAAAAACACAGAGGAGAGAGATGGAAAGGTAGACTCATAAAAGCTCCGGTCCCCACGGGACATGCGGGGGAGATGAAAGACAAGAGAGTATAAAGCATTTTTTAAGCCACACTCTGCTGCGGGGAATGCAATATTTACTGGGAAGTACGTAGAGCGCCAGCCGCCCGTACGCAGAGCAGCTTGAAAGGCTAAGACGCTGCAACCAAACCGCGAGCCTTCTCCCAAAATGCCAATGGAATTACAAAGGTGAAACGCTGAATTTAATAATGTATCTGCTTGCTTTAGCGATAAGATATTTTTTTTCGTTTTTCATTTTTTGGTTAATGGAACATTATTGCCTCCACCAGCTTACAGGGATACTACAATAGAATGGAAACAATTAGTGAAACTTTTTAATTGGGCATTTGTTTTTTTTGGCCTAAAGTAGGTGACCTTTTTAGTTGTGCTACATGAATGATGATTTGCTGATGTCCAAATATTGGCAAACGTGGCCTAATCTGCAATCTGAGACCGTTTCCTTCTCCTTTCCTTATTCAGTGAATCAGTAAAGGACTCTGGGTATTCTGGGAAATATATCTCAAGTAAATCCACTGTGCAGTAACGACTGAGGCTGGGTTCAGCTGCTGTGCGGAGCGGCTCACAGTCCTGTTCACCGTTTCAGGGATGAATCAAGCCCAGATTTTTGGTTGGATTCGGACCTGAAACGGACCAGAAGACGCAGAGGACTCTTCTGCAAACCACTCTGCAGCCGTCCTGGAGCTGTGTAAACCGGCACCATTGAGAGCTAGTCAGTTTCCTGACATGCAAACTGGATGTTACGTACCTGACGGTGGAGTCTGTCTTGTGCAGGGAACAACCGCTCTTGCGCACCCGATTCAAGGACCCCTGGTAGTGTAGACAGAGGCCCGAGAGTGCGGGATGGCACGAGGGCTGGATGGTCACAGATGTTTGGAGTGAGATTCCAGAGGGTCGTGCAAAGCAGGAGAATGGTCGTACAAGCAGAGTTGGCAACGTGCAGGCAGAGAGGTACAAAAGGGTTAGGCAAGCGGATCGTCAAGTTCAGGCAAAGGTTCGTTAACGGGCGGGCAGCGGAGGTACAGAGGAGTAGACAAGCGGATGGTCGTGGATAGCCGGGGTCGATGCAGGTAGCGGACAACAGGTCAAGGCAAGCCGGGTCAACTGGAAACAGGTGAAACACAGGAACAGGTAGGGAGCTGAGGCCCACAGGTCTGGAACGCTGTAGAACGAGCAGCAGTTCAATGCAGGAGTCGCTGGGTTTAAATAGGCGCCGTTTCCGGCGCGTGCGCGCGCACGCGGGTGCGCACGGGAGCGCGCGACCGCGCACGGGAGCGCACGGGAGCGCGCGCACCACCGCGGAAATGCCCAGAATGCTGGCAAAAGGGTATTTTTCCTAACACTGGATAAGGGAAAACCCACATCCGATTCGCCCCTAAGACTGGATTCACATTGGATGTGGACTTCCCCGCATCCAATTCACATGTCAAGAGACTGTGACTGTCTCTCAATGGAGCCAGTTCACACAGCTCCGGGATGACTGCGGAGCGAATTGCGCAGGGGTCCTGTGGTTCTTCTGGTGCGTTTCAGGTCCGACTTCAGCCAAAAAATTCACACCTGAAACGGTGAACCGGGACACACTGGACCCCTGCTGTGAGGCGCTCTGCACAACAGTGTGAACCCAGCCTCAAGGTTAAGAGTGATAGAACTCAGCGATGTTATCTGACTGCCTTCAGGGGACTCCTCAAGGCGAATAACCCCAAAAGCAGAGGCAAACACTCTAACAATGACAGATCACAGAATAGCAAACACTTTAACAGGCAGACCACCAACTCTACTTATATTGAGCTCCATGGGTCCAGGCACGAGGAGGGCAGAGGAAAGACGCTTTCTTATGTTAGACCTCTCTCTTCTGTCCCCTGACAACACAGTCCCAAAGAACGGAAAATACTGTACCTAGTTCAGTTTACTAATGTAACTTCCAAGTCAGATTACCCTGCTCATTTACCATATATGGGCCTGGGTGTATGTGTGCACCCATATGGCACCAGTGACTTCAATCCCTTGAGGGGAAATGGGTTGTAGTCCCTGAGAAGAAGAAGGCCTTGGATCTTCAGCTAGCTACTTTAGTTGGTGCACTTAGGTGTCCTGTTTGGCAGGGGTGGTGCAAAGTGTACTGTGGAACTCCTGAAGCAGAAAGAACACTTTTACTGCCTGGCAGAGGATGAGTGCAGGCAAAAATAGGCAACATTGTCTGCATGCAGTGTTTCTGTAAGATGGGCAAGTGCCCTTTCACCAATTCTGAGACCAAGGTCCAAAGGAGATGTCCTGACAGGCAGGCTCTTCAGGTAGCCAAACTGGGTACCTCACAACCTGAACGCTTCACTTCATTGGTACAGGTGCGCCTGGAGATGCATCTGTGAAACCCCCCTCCCCGACCGGCCGTGGATCTGTGGGAGGAAAAGGCAACACCTCTCCCCTGGGTCCAGTCTTCTCCCTCACCTTGTGGTCTCTGCCTGCTCCCAGGCAGCCTCTTGGTCTTTTTCCGTGCCTGACCCCACTTGGCATGCTGGAGTGTGTAGTTATGTCCCTCAGGGATCACAATGGGGCCGCTGGTGCTGGGGACAACATGTCCCAAGATCCTTTGCTGCTCCTGCAGCTCTGCAGCTCTGGCTGGTGATTGGCTCCTTTCCTCTGAAAATGAGGAGGCATGGAAGGGAGCAGATCATGTGGCTGCTTGTGCGAGCACTGCTTGCATACTGTACAGTTAAAAGGAGAGGGAAGGGGAGAAATTCCGCCACAGCCACTGACAGGCTCGCTCTCCCTCAGAGCCTGTCAGTGTGCTATGGTCAGCACAGCCACTGGGAGGTGCAGGGCCACGGGTGGCTGAGTGGCATCCGCTACACTTGTTTTCCGTTTTTTGTTTTTTTTTAAATTTGGCAGTCCTTATTGGTTTTCTCCCTTTTTGCTGGAGGTCAAAGAGTGAGGAGGTGGGGAGCCTGGAGGTGGAAGCACAAACATAAACCAGTAACACCTCTTAAAATGTCACTAAACCTACATCATAAAAAACTATCTGGATTGTAAGCCCTCTGATTCCTCATGCATTTGTAGCACCCTCCAGTAGTTCTAGGAGTGAGACAGGGTTTTTGTCAGTGCAGGCAAATTCTTGCATGCTTGGCTGGCAGCCAGGCCTGCTTGTTTTAAATCGTAAGTTGGCAGAAAGCCGGGGAGATTTGAGCGACTTAGTTGGCAGCATCACTGAGACCTCCCACTTGTTTCCATAACATGTTAGAATCTTCTGGAAAGAGAGGAGGAGAGGTGAGGTGGGGCTGCCTGCAGTATTCTGAGGGCCCTGACCAATTACCAACTTGGTTTGGCAAGGGCAGGCCTCCTCAAATACTCAGGGTCAGCTCAGATGTCCATCTCCAGCTCCCACCTAGGGTTGCCACCTCATCCCTTTAAAACCAAACACATATGAATTACACAGGTTCTGTGGCTGATTAAGGTGGTAATTAAACTCACTTAGTGCCTCATCTGCATTAAATTAGCCTCAGAACAACCTGTGTAATTAATATGTGTTTGGTTTTAAAGGGATGAGGTGGCAACCCTAGGTGGGAGCTGGAGATGGAGAGTTAGGCTGTCAGTGGCCTTGGAGGGAGCTCCCCAGTCTGGGCAGAGATAACCTTGGGCCTGGGCTTTGGTTTGGACAGGACCTTCTCAAGGAACATGGAAGTGTCCTAGCCAGGTGGCACGTGAGCAAGGAGAGGACAGCAGGAGAACACTGCCAGGAAAGTCTCCAGGAGGAACAACAGGTCACAGCCAAGAGGGCTGGTAAGTGACACACAGTCGGGAGGACTGGGAGACACGCCTGAGAGGACTTGGAACATGCAGTCTGGGATGGGTGCAGAGCCAGTGGAGTGGACTGTGGAGGAATGGGCAGTGGAAAGAGGCAGCTGCAGTCAGGAGGGCTGGCAGGGCCTGAAGATGTGGTGCTGGCATCAGTAGCCACGTGGGACAGCTAGCACTGGGACTACCACCATTTTTCTTCCTTCACTAAAGGGGCTTGCGTTCTCTGCCTGCAAAAACGGCAATTTGCTTAGGCTTGGCTGAGCCAGTGTCAGGCCTCAACTACAGTGCAAGCTGGTCCTGGAGGACCTATAACTAAGTGATGTGCTGGAGTTGGAAGTGAGGAGGTTTATATACAGAAAGTGTATATAGTTCTGTCCCAAGTTTCCATTTTTCTACAATCAAGTGGGCATTCCATACCTACCCTAACCCCACCCAAGTTTAATTCCCCCAATAAATATAAAAAACAAAGTGTTTTTTGTCTACCGAGTGGCTGAGGATTGCGCGCCTGGTTGCACTGGGTGACAGTCGGACCACATCTACCAGCAGCCCCTACGGGGGGTACCGCTACATATTGAATTGTATTGTAACTGTACTGTATGCCCGAATGTTGTTAAGCCCTGCTCAAACTGCTGGCACTATATACCGTAAATTCTGTATATTAGCCACTTGCTTACTGGGCGCTTAAACCCCCCTCCTGCCTGGACCAATTTTCAGTTTTCAGCGCTGTCACTCTTTGAATGACAATTGCGCAGTCGTGCGATGTTGTACCCAGACAAAATTGACCTCCTTTTTTCCCCACAAATAGAGCTTTCTATTGGTGGGATTTGATCCCCTCTGCGGTCTTTATTTTTTGCGCTATAAACAAAAAAAGGGCGACAATTTTGAAAAAGGAACAATTTTTTTTACTTTTGCTATAATCCATATCCAAAAATAAAAAATAAAATAACAAATTTATTCATCAGTTACTTTAGGCCGATATATATTCTACATATTTTTGGTAAAAAAAATTGCAGTAAGCGTATATTGATTGGGTTTCGCAAAAGTTATAGCGTTTACAAACTACGGGAATTGGTTTATGGCGTTTTTATTATTTTTTTTTTTTTACTGGTAATGGCGGCGATCTGCGATTTTTATCAGGACTGCGATATGGCGGCGGACATGTCTGACATTTTTGACACTTTTTTGGGTATTTATACAGAGATCAGATCTAAAAATAGACACTGATTACTGTGTAAATGTCATTGGCAAGGAAGTGGTTAACACTAAGCGGGTGATCAAGGGGTTAACTGTGTTCTAACTGTGTGAGGGCGGGGCTGACAGGGACATAACTGATCTAACTGATCCCGAGCACAGGGATCAGTAGATCTGTCATGCCCCCTCTCACAGAGCAGGGAACCGCCTTTTTTACCCCGGCGGTTCCCCAATTCTGGTTCTCTATCAAGGGATCATGGGTCTCTGGCGGGCATTGAGTCCGTCCGACCCGCGGGCACGCTCATGCAGCACAAAGGGGTGGACGTCAATAGACGGCGCCCCGGCAATTCAGATCCGCGCTGTAGCCGCCAATCGGCTATAGCGCGGATCTGAAGCAGTTAATAATCAATAAATAGTGTATTACATGCTGTGAGATTTGTTTTAAAAAAAACTGGTTGATCCTGCTGCTCTCTATCTCCCCCTGCTCTCTATCGCCCCCGCCGCAGTAGATGGGATACAATGTTCAATGCATAGTACAAAGTCCATTTAGTCCATGTTAGGCTGGAGCATGATGGAAAGAGGGGAAGAAAAGGCCAAATGGATGATTCCACAGGTGAATAATTTAAGGGGACACCCAAGCGGGCAGCTCTTGAGCAGGGTATGGGTATCCATCAGAGACAGACGAAAGGAGAAAGGGCGCCAGGTCAGTAAAAAAAACAGTAAAAAGAGTAAAAACAGCAAGACTTTAATAAATATCCACTTCCATAAAATATTCTTGCATGCTGTGTGCAGAGGTAGTGTGGTGTGCAGATCAAAAAGGCAGCAGTCAGGATGGACTGGAGGACGGCTGCTGACACAAGCCTGGACCCACTGCAAAGGAACACCAGTGACCGGCGGCGTCTGCAGGTTCTCACACGCCACTGACAAGATACCAAGAATAGGCAGACAAGCTGGGGAGGTGGCGGACCGCAACGCATTTCCGAGGCACCGTCTACTTCTTCAAGCAGACTCGCCCCCCCCCATGACTGGGGAGATTTTATGCTGTCAGACTAGTATTAGCAGAGCCAGAAAAGAGGTGGACGGGGATGGGCTGCCTGATCAAAGCTGGATGTCACTACCTGGTGGTTAGAGCCTGATTTATGCAGAGGAAGGCCTCTCTTGCACCTCTGACTCTGGGCCCCTGGTAGGACATACAGGTGGAGCAGGAGTGCAGAGTCGCATGAGTGCCGGTAAACGTGCTTGCTGTTGGGCTGCTGATCCAGTAGTCCGCCCGATGGCAGCGGGTCTCCGTGGGTAGTAGCAGGCTGGTGCTTAGCCAAAGAGCAGGTTCCAAATGTAGCTGGACAGGTGTCTAGCAATATGGCAGCTCTGGAGGGGCTGGAACGTAAGCAAAGTCAGACAAGCCGGGTCATACACAAACCGATCAGGTACAGGTGCGGAGGCAGGAGAATGGTCAAAGGACAAGCCAGGGTCGATGCACGTGGATAATAGGAATAATCAGGAACAAGCCGGGTCAAGAGCAGATGCAGGTAACAGGACACAGGATACTCACAGAGCGCTGTAGAAGAGACAGCACTGATCTCAACTGTTGATCCAGCTTAAATAGCCCATTTGCCGCCCTTGTCTGTCACAGAATGTGCCACACACATTCACCAATGCGCACATGCCGTCGCATGCCCGCATGCGCATATGCGTTTGCCCGCTGGCAGGCGCTAACGCTCCTCTTTTTCCAGGCGTTTGGGGAACAGGGATTTGTCTGCGGCTATTGTTCTGTCTTCTGACAGAGCCTTCCTGACACTGGATGTCGGGCAGCGATCCGCTCATAAAATGTATGGGCGGCAAAAAGCACATAAAAAAAAAAGAACAACTATAGAGGGGAAGGGGTAATGGGAGTATAAATCTAACTTTTCCTTTACATATACTAACATTAGGTGATTTGTACTGTAAATGAGGAGGGGACCCGAGCAATAGGAGCGGACCGCGCATTTTACTGCAAGGTCGGCTTTAAGTAAAAGACCATAGACAGTCTAGAAACTCCATACCAACCTGGCAAAGTGGTATATTAGCTGTCTATCAAAATCCCCCGTTGTTTGCTTTTCAACAGTCTCTTGGGAAACTGAGTAAGTGGAAGCCGCTGCAAAAAAAAGAGAAATCATGAAGAGCGGCTGAAAGATATTTTGCTGGCAGAACATAGAAAGAATAGCAGATCCCGTATAACGAATGTGAATAAAGTATCAAGGACTACATTGAAGAGAGTATGGTGCACACTCCAAACAGCTTCTCAACCTTCTACGTGAAAGCTGCAATGAATCACAATGGGTGGTGTCGTTCTTATTCCAGAAATGGTACAGAGCACCGGCACATCATATGCTTAAACATGAGCAATTTATTAGTCACATAACAAGCAGTGCGAAGTTTTGCAGATCTATCCAGGCACTGTTTTTCTAAGTAACAGCAACAAGGTTGGAAGTAGCCGCACTCAAACGATCCAATTTCCAAAAACGATTTTATTGCATCAAAGGGTGATATAGACAACGAACAGAAGGTCCTGCTGACGCGTTTCGCACCCTACAGTGGGTGCTTACTCACCTACTGTAGGGTGCAAAACGTGTCAGCTGGACCTTCTGTTCGTTGTCTATATCACCCTTTGATGCAATAAAATCGTTTTTGGAAATTGGATCGTTTTGAGTGCGGCTACTTCCAACCTTGTTGCTGTTACTACTTGATTGCTTCATCAGCCTGCACCTGCCCTTGTGAGTCAGCACACCAGATCCACACGAGCTGTGCTGCCCTCTGAGCGGTGAGCCTGCACTGTTTTCCTAAGGAAGTAGTCAGCAGAGTGTGAGTGCGTATTGACGTCGGTATTCAGCTTTGAGCAATTGTGTTCATAGTAGATGTACCAACCAGCTGTGCCCAGGAGCTCTATACACTGAAGTGCGAAACTGGGTGCAGTTTCAGGAGAAAATCTTCTATAGTTCTAGGCCAGGCAAAAAAAAAAAAAATTAAATTAAATTTCTTTGTGTTCTTGTTATAAGCAAAAATGTAACTGGGGTAATTATGCTCATGTGGTAGGTGCTTTTACAATGAGTTGTGGCAATCCGAACTGTGTCGTTACAGACCACATTTATTGGAGAGAAAGAAGGAAAAATATCACATAGACATCAGTTGCCAATGTAGGGGTTCTTTCACATCAACAGATAGCTGAAAATGCCAAGCCACTTGGCTCCCTTGCCGGCAGCAATGCTGCTCTTACCAGTCCCTCTGACTGCGTTGCCCAGCTCTCCTGGTTCTCTCGGTTCAATCAGCCTTTAGTTGCAGCGTCCCAGAGCACTGCCCACTCTTGGTCTCTGGATAGGAGTTCTTCTGACACCCCGATAGGAGCGGACCTGACTCCTAGGATAAGACCTACTGTCTCCTAACCACTGGCTGGGGCATCTCTGACCCCCAGGTGAGACCTTCTGTCTCGAATAAGGGAGCCCTGAGCTATCTTCAGGATTGAGTATATAACAAACCTGCCCACCTGTGCGCACACACAGGCCACAGACATCCAGTAAAATCTGGAAACAGAAGTTTCCATCCCACTCAAGACACTTTGGAACCTTCAAGCTCCGGGCCCCAGTCCAGGTTTACAGAATCCAGAGAAAGCCCAAAACACAGCTTTTCGTGCTCAGGAACAATAGTCTGGAATCTTGTTTTAAGGCTTATTGCGAATCCTGTGTAATTTGTTCCTACAATTTCACAGTGGCAGGGCCTTGCGTTGTCACAGTATATACTGTATATACAGGGTGGGCCATTTATATGGATACACCTTAATAAAATGCGAATGGTTGGTGATATTAACTTCCTGTTTGTGGCACATTAGTATATGTGAGGGGGGAAACTTTTCAAGATGGGTGGTGACCATGGCGGCCATTTTGAAGTTGGCCATTTTGAATCCAACTTTTGTTTTTTCAATAGGAAGAGGGTCATGTGACACATCAAACTTATTGGGAATTTCACAAGAAAAACAATGGTGTGCTTGGTTTTAACGTAACTTTATTCTTTCATGAGTTATTTACAAGTTTCTGACCACTTATAAAATGTGTTCAATGTGCTGCCCATTGTGTTGGATTGTCAATGCAACCCTCTTCTCCCACTCTTCACACACTGATCGCAACACCGCAGGAGCAATGCTAGCACAGGCTTCCAGTATCCATAGTTTCAGGTGCTGCACATCTCGTATCTTCACAGCATAGACAATTGCCTTCAGATGACCCCAAAGATAAAAGTCTAAGGGGGTCAGATCGGGAGACCTTGGGGGCCATTCAACTGGCCCACGACAATCAATCCACTTTCCAGGAAACTGTTCATCTAGGAATGCTCGGACCTGACACCCATAATGTGGTGGTGCACCATCTTGCTGGAAAAACTCAGGGAACATGCCAGCTTCAGTGCATAAAGAGGGAAACACATCATCATGTAGCAGTTTCACATATCCAGTTGAATGGCCCCCAAGGTCTCCCGATCTGACCCCCTTAGACTTTTATCTTTGGGGTCATCTGAAGGCAATTGTCTATGCTGTGAAGATACGAGATGTGCAGCACCTGAAACTACGGATACAGGAAGCCTGTGCTAGCATTTCTCCTGCGGTGTTGCGATCAGTGTGTGAAGAGTGGGAGAAGAGGGTTGCATTGACAATCCAACACAATGGGCAGCACATTGAACACATTTTATAAGTGGTCAGAAACTTGTAAATAAATCATGAAAGAATAAAGTTACGTTAAAACCAAGCACGCCATTGTTTTTCTTGTGAAATTCCCAATAAGTTTGATGTGCCACATGACCCTCTTCCTATTGAAAAAACAAAAGTTGGATTCAAAATGGCCGCCATGGTCACCACCCATCTTGAAAAGTTTCCCCCCTCACATATACTAATGTGCCACAAACAGGAAGTTAATATCACCAACCATTCCCATTTTATTAAGGTGTATCCATATAAATTGGCCACCCTGTATATTACAAATAACACAGTACACCTATTTCATATTGGATCACTACCATTTGCTGCAACAATTTTTAATTTTATTCATCAGATGAAAGACAATTTCGGGGGATACAGCATTTAAATGATATGACTTTTGTCTGTTTTGATAATAATGTGCAATATGCATCATTTTACATTCACAAGTTTACTATTTTTCTAAAATGTGGCCAACCAAACATGATGGGAACAATACAATAGTCCATACTGCTGCCTGGGCACCGCGTTGTCATGGAAATGCTAGGCCAGTTGCTACTCTTTTTTCGGCACTTATGCATTCACTACCATTTGGTATAATTTTGCCCCGAAAAATGAACATAAGATGGACAAATTGGGGAGCTTTACAACACGAGGTGACAGGTCATTGTGACACAAAATTTAAGTTGTCTGGGAATTACTAAAATGGCCTGCGACCTGAAAAATGGCTATTATATTAAGTACCGTTCTCCTGTCAGTAGGAGTCTTTTTTGTGTAGGCCATGCACTTAAAAAAATGTTTTAAAGGGGGTGTGCTTGACACATTTATTACTTTTTACTTTCAAGAACACTTTTTCAGATGACATATTTAGGCATGGGGTTTTTGGGTGAAAATTTATGTTGAATTTATTTCTATTAAGGCAAAAGCAGTCTACATTAATATTGAATAAGAAGATAAAGAAGGTGATCCGATGTAGATAATTGTACAAACAATAAGGTCATTGTGCAGGTAATACAAAAGTAGGTATTATGTGGTTATAATAAAACATATGGCACAAAGACATAGTGCTATGAACTTTGTAACAGTAGTCTAAGAAACCCAGATTCCACCCAAAATTATGTTGTAAACACAAAACCAAGGCTTAACATTTATGGCCTGAAAATGTGGGGGTCTTACCAGGAGGAGCACCATAACCTTATAAAAAATATTTAAAATAAACAACGAAACAGAAAAAAAGGAGAGGGAAGGAGAAGGGGGGGGGGGGGGTGGAGAGGAAAGGAAAAGAGAAGTAAAGTGAGCTACTCTTGGGAGGGCCCGCAGGAATCATCATTGGCTGAATCTGAGATAAAAACTGTAAAAGCAGAGGAGAAACTAAAATGTATCCATATCGTCTACATATTGGAGTGGGATTCATTTTTACCATTATCCCAAGTCAGCTGGTGCCATAGTCTAGCTACAACCGATCGGGCAGCAGTTAGGGAGGGGCGAATCAAGCTCTTCTTGAGTGACTTATAGGATCCCGGCAACATAGACAGTACAGTAATGTGCGGGTCATTGGGTATTTTGTCCCCCACAAGTTTGTCATAGAGATGGAGAACTTTTTTCCCAGAAGGGGGTAATTCAAAGGCATGTGCCCCAAATATGTGTCAGGGTACCCGTGACTTGTAAGCATCTCCAGCACGTGTCCGGAACATTGGGATCATATTTATGGATAATAGTGGGGCAGCGATAGCACTGTGTCACGATGCAGTCATTTTGTTCCTGGGTATGAGATGAGATAGATAATTTATAAGATAACGCCAGTGTTTTGCCCCACTCCATATCCTCGGTGGGTAGATTTTGTTCCCTTTCCCATTTGGATAGGAATGCCAGCGGATCTGGATGATAAGTCTGAACCAGAATTTGGTAAATCTGAGATGGGGAGTGCTCAGGTCTGTCAGTCTGGGACAACAACAACTCAAAGGCTGTTTGTGGTCTGGTCAACATTCGATATCTTGGCCAAATAATGTGTCAATTGAGTATGTTCAGCCCCAGAAGGATTATGGCAGGCAGAGAGCATATTAGGTAGGGTGATCATTTTTCCATCACGGAACGTATGGCTCAACAGGGGAGCGTCAGATTCTTTCCACGAGAGAAATCTGGAAGCCCTACAAGTCAGAGGAAAAGAAGAGATTCCAAAATGTGGGTTTAGGGGGCCATGTCTCGAGGAGAGTAAGCCTTTGGAGAGGTAGTTGTCCCATATTCGCAACGTGGTGGAGGACATGAGAGGTAGAAGGTGAGAGGGAGGTCTGTGTTTCAGATCTGTCCATGGTAAAGACAAAAGGTCAGTAGATATTAGGTAATTTTCTAATGATGTCCATAGCTTAGTGGCGGTACCATGGTGCCAATCAACTATCCGAATTAATGATGCCGCGTGATAGTATAGCAAAAAGTTAGGAAGAGCAACACCACCTCTGGCCTTAGGAAGCTTTAGAACGCCAAGGCCAATCCTCTGCCTCTTTTGTTGCCATATAAAGTTCTGAATTGCCCTTTTGATTGATTGAAAAAAACTTTTCAGAGGGGGGACAGGGATCACCTGAAAGATATATAGAAACTTGGGCAGAATGTTCATCTAAACGACATTTATGCGGCCAAGCCAGGAGATGTTTGGTTTATCATATGATTTTAGACACATGTGGAGTGTTCGAACCATGGGCAAATAATTAAGGTCTGCTAGGGTAGATAGGGCGGTAGGGATGTTGATACCGAGATACTTAATAGCCTTCTTCTGCCATCTACACAGATGTAGACTGGAGTTGGGACAAAGTAGATATTGGCAAGGAGATGCTAAGGGCCTCGGTTTTATCATAATTCACTTTGAAGTTGCTGACTAAGCCAAACTTTGTGACTGTCTCAATAATGACAGGTATAGAGGTATGGGGTTTAGAAACATATAATAAAAGGTCATCTGCATATAGGAACAGTTTACAGTGACGTTGGCATATGCGAATCCCCTGAAAATCAAGATTTTGTCTCCGGGTCATGGCAAGATGTTCCATAGTGAGTATGTATAGCAATGGTGACAGGGGGAATCCTTGTTTGGTACCATTGTGTATCTTTATCTGGTCTGAGAGAAGGCCATTAGATCGTATCCTTGCTGTGGGGTTGTTGAAGAGAGACAAGATCTTACATAGCATGTTAGATGCCAGGCCCACGTGCTGTAGCGTGCTTTCCAGAAATTGCCAATGAACCCGGTCGAAAGCTTTTTCAGCATCGACTGATATCAAGCAAGCTTGAATCCGACATTTTTGGACATGTTCCATTAGGGTAATAGTTTTAAGGATATTATCCCTGGCCTCTCTCCCGGGGGTAAACCCCAGCTGATCCAGATGTATCAGAAGAGGTATCAGATGATCCAGATGTATCAGAAGAGGTATCGAAGGCAAGAGACGGTTGGCTAACAATTTGGAATATAAGTGAATATCAATATTTGTGAGTGAAATAGGGCGATAGCTACCACAGAGTGTAAGGTCTTTGCCAGGCTTAGGTAAAACTACGATATGAGCTTCAGAGCTTGTCTTGGAAACGGAGAATCGGGCGAGATAGAGTTATACATTTTTGTAAGAAGCGGTAGGAGAGAATCCTGAAAGAACTTATAGAAGCGATCGGAAAAGCCGTCCGGTCCTGGACTTTTATTAGGCTTAAGAGAGGACACCGCCACAAGTTCATCCTCAGTAAATGGTTGCTCGAGTTCATGGACTATGTCCAAAGGTATAGTCGGGAGTGTCGTGGTTAGCGATATATACCCATCTATTTTAGATTTAAAAGCTTCAGGTGGCATATCAGGAAGACAAGGTGGTATTTTATATAGTGTGGAATAGAACAATCCGAAGAATTTATTAATTTCCACAAGATGATGAATGACTCGGCCATCCTGTCGTTTAAGTTTGGGATTAGAAGCAATGCTATTCTTAGCATGAAGGGTTCTAGCCAGCAACCTACCCAGTTTGTTAGCTTCAACATAGAACAATTTATGTGTTTTTTTTGTCTCTAATAGACCATGTCTTCTGCTCAAATAAATGTAATAGTTTAAGTCTAGTGTTAGATAAAGCAAGTTGTGTGGTTGGGGATTGGGTGCGTTTATTAGACCGTTCTAATTCAGTAATCCGGAGGGACAACTCCTGGATTTGAGTAAGATGGATCCGTTTAAGTCTAGAGCCATGTTTAATAAAGACCCCCCCACAATACACATTTTAGTGTCTCCCACTTAATCAGGGCAGAGGTATCATCGTTGCTATGATCAGCAATGAAGTTGGAAATGGTGTTCCGAATTTCTGTAGAACACAAGTTGCGTCCTGCAGCAAAGAGTCATTGAGTCTCCAAGTCCAGTCGTGGCTAGGTAGATCGGGTATGGAGAGAGACAAAAACACTGGCACGTGATCGGACCATAGTATGTTACCGATCCTGCTGTGAGGCCTATAAGTCAAGGCATAATGACTGACGAGAAAGAAGTCAATACGAGAGTAAGAATTATGAGCTGCCAAAAAGAAGGAATAATCCCTATCCGAAGGGTGAAGGATTCTCCAGACATCCAACAAGTTATGTTGAACTAAACACCTCTTCAGTCTATTAACTTGGGTGTATGAGATAGAGCTTTTACCCGATGAAGCACCCAATGCAAGATTCAGGACACAATTAAAATCTCCAGCAAGAAGGATCACTTCAGCAAAGTCCATTCATTTATGGAGATAACAGATAGTGTGCAGAATCTGGTCCTGGTTTGGGATATACATGTTAGCCAGGGTATATGTTCTAAGAGAGATCTTCAGGAATAAATATCTCCCATCTGGGTCTGAATATGAATCGAGAAGAGCATAACCCACCGACTTGTGGAAGGCCATCGCCACCCCTCTAGATTTTGACTGGGAATATGTGCTATGATGCCAGGTCAGGTAATATTTATTTTGCAATAAAGGGATATGGTCAGAAAGAAAATGGGTCTCTTGAAAAAAAATTACATCAATTTTGGATTTGTGAAGGTCATATAATATTTGGGATTGCTTAGCTGGCTCTTTCAGACCATGGCCGTTGAATGAGTACAACTGGAGGGTAGCAATCTTCCGAGGGCCCCCCATGGTAGAAGGGGAAAGAGAAAAAAAAAGTTGGGGGGGGGGGAAGGGATGAGTAGGGGTAAAAGATTAGGAAAGCTAAGGTAGCAAGAGGTGAATGGTAACAAAAATGAAGATGCTAGTAAAAGGCCTAGCACCACTAAAGTACCCTAATCAGGGATGGCTATATAGGCAATCAGATTTCTGTCTGACTCAAAGAATCAAGACCAGGCAGAAATACTGAATTCTATGTGGGGAGGCTAATTAACCATACGGTTAATTGTCAAAGCATCTTCATACACTGCTAAGACAAAAAGCAACAGTACATAAGAAAGGAAGAGGATCCCCTGTATTCAAAGTAATTAAGTCTCTCACAGGCTCTAACCTAGTAAGCCTAAGACAATGATAAAAACATATACATCAGGTATACACATCCTAGCAAAATCGTATAGCGGTTTGGACTCCCAAGAGGAGCCACCCGTGAGCGGAAAAAATATGAGCCTATGAACCCCAAATTTACTTTCGACATACAACCAGGGGGGATAGGAATAAAGAGCATTAGTGTAAGATAATAAACACCAACCAAAATAGTCAGAACTAGTGGGGGGTGAATTTAAGGTTTTCCCTCAGGGTCCCCTCGGAATCCACTCCGATAAGTGTATGCCTATGCTGCTATCGACGAAAGCGGGTCACATAGTGGTTCCCACTATCAGATGACCACCAAAGGCATATACATGTTAAGCAACACCCAGGTCTAAGGTTCCCAGTAATAAACGACAATAAAGGAAACAAAACCATACAGGAAGGGGCACTTGACAAATAACCTGGATAATGCGGTGTATAGGCCACACAGTAGTTTTGGGTCACAGCAGGGGTAGTCTAGACTGCTAAATGTTAATGTAAGTAGAATAGTCATGGTTAACAGCTATTTCTGCTATTATGGTATTAAGTCTGTTAAAGAAGTAGCAGTACAGGAGAAAGATCAATGCAATAAAAATAAGAAATGTATGGGTCTCTAGAGAGTGGGCCATTAGGTTGCGGTCTTAAGTTATTTCTGGTAGAGGACCTACAGCGTCTGCGTTGCGGGAGTGGAGGAACAATGGGGATATTGTCCAACGCAAGCCAGTCAGGTAGATCAATAGGTGGGATGTCGAGAAAGCAGAAGACATCTGCCAATTTTCCGTGGTCATTCAAAAAAATACTGTCATTGCGAAGGCGAATAGTGAGGCCAAAAGGATAGCTCCAGACATATGTGCCCCCACAGTCCCTGATCTTATCCAACAGAGGATTCACTTGGCCTCTCATATACAGGGTTCTGCGAGAGAGATCCAGGAGGAGGTGAATAGTAGCACCATCAAATTGAATAGGGCCCCTATTCCAGGTGCGCAGCATGATCTCCTCTTTTAAAATAAAAAAATGTACACTGCATAGTACATCCCTTGGTTGGGTACGTTCGCCACCACCAGGGACATTGACCCTATGCACTCTATCCAACTCAATGGATGCAGAAGCAGGCCCTCCCAGAATGTCATTAAAGATGGCAATAACAGTATCCCGTAAGTCCGCTGGTCTAGTGGCTTCTGGAATGCCGTGCAACTTAATGTTATTTTGCCTATGGCGATTTTCCACGTCATCATGTTGTAATTGAAGATGAGTTATAGCAGACTGTTGCTGTTTATGTAGGTTTTCCAGGGATTCTAACCTATGTATAATGGTGTCTCTATCAGCAGAGAGAATGTTCACAGTATCTTCTAGTTCCTGCACGTTTTGAGATACTTTGGTAATTTCCTGGCGCAGGGACAAGACCATGCGGGCTGCAATGGTCCCCATGTCCTGTCTCATGGGGAGAGAGAGCAGTATAGCTGACATTTCAGCCAGGGACAGCGCACAGCATGGGAGGCAGGCATAACACTGGAGTCTGTGTAAATAGCCGATCCACTGAGCTGTGTGTGATTGGCAGGCAGATTCTCTCTCAGTAGTATGGGCAATCCTGAGAGGCTAGGGGACAGAGCCCTGTCATCAGCGAAGGAAGTAGAGGAGAACTGCTTACATGATGCCCCTGCAGAGAGAGAAGCCGCCCCTCGTGGCGGATTCTGGCGCCATCTTGTCCCAGGAGGCCGATCAAGTGCGCGGCGTTCCCAGGGTGAAGAATTGCTGTATGGCGGTGGACTGTACTCCCGGGTGTTCCCCGTGTTTCGGGCCGCGTTTGGACATGTAGATCGCGGGTGGGAACACAAGAGAGTCCTCTTCCTTTGAAAGTAGCAGGTACGGAGCTTGGAAACTACACGTCTTTGTGCTGCCATATCTTAACAACGCCCCCCTTTGGGTGAAAACTTATTGGGATATTGTATGTTACGTATAATGTTAGTTATTGTTAGTTCTTAGGTTTTTGTTTGGTTCAAGAAGTTGTGACTTGATTGTGGTTAATGTAGATATAATCCCAATTACTTAAATCTTATGGCTCAATATTTAAAGCTGATTTCCAGGTATTGATTTTATTGAATAACTGAATTGGTTGAGCTTGGACTGAGTAAGCAACCTCCTCCTGTGGTTACTAAGGAGCAGGGCAGCTGCTGAGGAAGGGAACTGGAAGATGGTGGCAATCGCTGTAGTTTGGGTACAGTAGGGATGAGCTTAAGGTTTGATCCAAACACAAGTTCGGACTGCATCTTGGCTATTTGATCATTTACCTGTTTGAGTGGAGCCCAATAATAGCTGTATTATTACCTGCTGTGAGTGGTTGTTAAGGAAGCCTTTGGGAGCAGGGCAAGGCCAAGTCCTTAGTGACATCACCGACAATGGTGCATTCACTTACCTACAAGATGGCCTGGTCTGATTCTTAACAATTGGCTCCCTTTTAATAAATAATGTTAGAATTAAGCACCAGTGCTTTTGTCGTGTTCTTCGAACCTGTCCCAAAACCAATCCAGGTAGGTTGGGCTTTGTCATGAAGGTTCTTGTACAGGCATTTCCTGTTATAGGGTGACAACATTCTGTCCCAGTCTCCCAGTTGTGCTCCTGCATTTTCACCATGTCACACGGGCTCCTGATGGAGACTACAAAAGGCTATCTAAACACATATTGTGTACGCAGGGTCCATTGTTGTCACCTTCAGGTGTTCTGAAAAATGCCTTGTTGCCATCTCCGAAGAATTCAGCTTTAAGATTGTTTCTCGTAACTCAACTGAGCAAAGGCCTTCTGTGCACAGGCTAAAACCTGTTCCCTTTTGTGCTTGAAAGAATTTGGCACTGGCTAATGCATGTACCTGTGGCACATGTTGGCGCCAATCGGGCAATTTAAACTCGGCCAGTGCTCAGCATCAGTGCTGCTTTGTCTTCAGCCTCCTTTGTAACCTGTGACCCTGTGGATTTTCCAGTTGCTGACCCAGCTTGTTTTGACCATTCTCTGACCTTGGCTTGTCCTCAGACCCATGCTTCTGTCTGCTTCATTAGCTCCTGTTTTACTGATGGGTTTCAGACCCGGCTTGTTTCCTGACCACGCTCCTGCCTATGCCCTGTACCCTATCCATCCTTCTGTGTATGACACGGTCTGCCTGACCCTGCTACTCTGCTCGCTGTTGCCAGTACCAGCTGCTCGCCTGCTTGCTGGAGCCATCTGATGACTTCTCCTGCTCAGTATGGACACCTACCCTGCTGCTAGCAAGACCTACAGGCACTCATGCCACTCTGTACTCCTGCGCCTCCTTTCTACACTATCAGGGGCCTCTCGTCAGAGGTGTAAGATAGGCCTTCCTCATCATATCAGGCATTGCTACCAGGTAGGTGAAACTCTTAGTAACTTACAGCGCCTCTCCAAGAGCTCTCCTAAAAGCTCATCCTGCTAGCATTAGGTTATATAGTCTAACAGGTGCCGCACACCAGCAGATGACATTATGTAGAAATAGCCTAAGCCTCAGCTCCTCCTAGGCCATGCTTGACACGTCTCACCCCGCTCCTCAGGAGACGTGGCCTAGGAGGGGCTGAGGCGAAAATCTTTCAGAGCGGAGCGTAGGTTAAAGTCCAACTAAACCCAAGAAAACAAAAAAACCCAAAAATGAATAGGATTGCCACTTACCAATTATTTCTTCATGCTTTTTTCCATTACTTTAACCTGGAAGTCCTGTCCTAGGGTGACAACTGTATTAAGCGGCGTTGTCATCCTAGAACAGGGGATGTGTTAGGACTACATAACGCCTCCCTCTCTTCTTCATAACAGGGGGAATGTATTTTGTCGTCCACAATGACGGCAGGAAACAGAGATACAGCGCCTTGAAAAAGTATTCATACCCCATGAAATGTTCCGCATTTTTGTCATGTTACAACCAATAAAGTAAATGTATTTTATTGGGACTTTATGTGATAGACCAACACAAAGTGTCACATAATTGTGAAGTGGAAGGAAAATGATAAATGTTTTTCAAAATGTTCTACAAATCTATATGTGAAAAGTATGGGGGGCATTTGTATGGCGCCCCACTCAGTCAATACTTTGTAGAACATCCTTTCTCTGCAATTACAGCTGAAAGTATTTTTGGGGAAGTCTCTACCAGTTTTGCCCATATAGAGAGGACAGTTTTGCTCATTCTTCTTTGCAAAATAGCTCAAGCTCTGTTAGACTGGATGGAGAGCGTCTGTGAACAGCAATTTTCATGTCTTGCCACAGATTCTCAATGGGATTTAGGTCTGGGCTTTGACTGGGCCATTCTAACACATGAATATGCTTTGATATAAACCGTGGGTGCTCAACCTGTGGCCCCCCAGCTGTTGTAAAACTAAGTACCATGAGGCATTGCAAGGCTGACAGTTACAAGCATGACTCCCAAAGACTGAGGCATGATGGGACTTGTAGTTTCACAACAGCTGGAGGACCACAAGTTGAGCACCCATGAAACCATTCCATTGCAGCTCTGGCTGTATGTTTAGGGTCGTTGTCCTGCTGGAAGGTGAACCTCCGCTCCAGTCTCAAGTCTTTTGCCGACTCTAACAGGTTTTCTTCTAAGATTGCCCTGTATTTGGCTCCATCCATCTTCCCATCAACTCTGACCAGCTTCCCTGTCCCTGCTGAAGAAAAGCATCCCCACACCATGATGCTGCCACCACCATGTTTCACAGTGGGGATGGTGTGTTCAGGGTGATATGCAGTGTCAGTTTTCCACCACACATAGCGTTTTGCTTTTTTTTTTGCTTTTGCTCATCTGACCAGAGCACCTTCTTCCACATGTTTGCTGTGTCCCCCACATGCCTTCTTGCAAACTGCAAACGGGACTTCTTATGGATTTCTTTGACCAATGGCTTTCTTCTTGCCACTCTTCCATAAAGGGCAGATTTGTGGAGAGCACGACTAATAGTTGTCCTGTGGACAGATTCTCCCACCTGAGCTGTGGATCTCTGCAGCTCCTCCAGAGTTACCATGGGCTTCCTGGCTGCTTCTCTGATGAATGCTCTCCTTGCCTAGCCAGTCAGTTTAGGTGGACGGCCATGTCTTGGTAGATATGCAGTTGTGCCATACTCTTTCCATTTTTGGAAGATGGATTGAACAGAGCTCTGTGAGATGTTCAAAGCTTGGGATATTTTTTTATAACCTAACCTTGCTTTATACTTCTCCACAACTTTATCCCTGACCTGTCTGGTGTGTTCCTTGGCCTTCATGATGCTGTTTGTTCACTAAGGTTCTCCAACAAACCTCTGAGGGCTTCACAGAACAGCTGTATTTATACTGAGATTAAATGACACACAGGTGGACTCTATTTACTAATTAGGTGACTTCTGAAGGCAATTGGTTCCACTAGATTTTAGTTAGGGGTATCGGAGTTAAGGGGGCTGAATACAAATGCCCCCCCCCCCACTTTTCACATATTTATTTGTAAAAAAAATTGAAAACAATCATTTTCCTTCCACTTTACAATTATCAGCCACTTTGTGTCGGTCTATCGCATAAAATCCCAATAAAATACAGTTACGTTTTTGGTTGTAACATGAGAAAATGTGGAACAATTCAATGGGGTATGAATACTTTTTCAAGGCACTGTAGCAGTGTTGCCAACCTCCCGCAGCATTTTTTACTGGCAAAACATGGAAAATTTACTGGCAGAGAACATTTTTTTACTGGCAACCTGAAAAATAACAGAACTCCCATTAACAACTAAGGCAATTGATATTCAAACACAACATGGAAACACTGGCAATACCCATATCATGTAATTTGATTGGTTTACACTTAAAAAATCAGCACAGCACGACAAATTATCAGACCCTGATATTCATAGACAGTTGTAAAAATCACTGATTTTTACAAACTGTCAGTAAATTTACTGGCGGTTGGCAACCCTGCACTGTAGTCGATAACAGTCCAGAAGTAAACAGCTCAGGATGGTTTCTGGCTAAATGAACACCTTTTTTTTTTGCAATTGTCCAACCGATATGTAAAAAATCAGATAGATGTATTGCTAGAGTTTACATACACGTTAAGGGAAGTATTAAGATTGGATTCAAGTCAAACCGTTGCCTGAATGTAAAAAAAAAAATCATAT
Organism: Glandirana rugosa; assembly: GCA_018402905.1. Lineage (NCBI taxonomy): Eukaryota > Metazoa > Chordata > Amphibia > Anura > Ranidae > Glandirana > Glandirana rugosa. The sequence goes on along the minus strand of BLSH010012857.1, from coordinate 1,213,897 downwards.
AAATGTCCAATATTCTGATCCTTGATCGTGGGATGTGTGGGGGGCCCTGGTCTTCTTTCTTCTGAAATAGTGGATTCCAAGAGGATTTTTTTTTTTAGTTTTTGCTTTTAATTTAACTTTTTTTAATTTAACTTTTTTTTTTAACTTTAGATTTAGATTGTGGACTTAACTTTTAAGCCATATTTTTCCTTTTGTCATTCTAGTTGAAATTAAAAAAACAAAAACGAAAAAAAAAAACCAGCACTATTCGAAAGAAGCCATTAAGGTTTCCAGCGTGCGCCTTCCATCACGCAAGATGTTCCTTTGCTTCCCCCGGAGCAGATCAGAATTCATTTGTGTCACTTTGTGTTTTGGAGGACAATATTTTTATCTGAGTGCAGGCTAAACTTTTCATTCTGGTTTTGTAGACAGCAAGTTTGTGACAATATCAATAGAGAAGATGACATTGAAAAGGCATAAAGGAGGAGGATTGGGAATACCCAGGAGAATAGATACCTGATGTGTGTGTGTGTGTATATATATATATATGCTGTATATAAAAAAAAAAAATGTAAAAGGAAAATGCATATAGCAGTTATTGGAAGCACAGAAACTTCTGCAGTTTTAATGACATAATTATCAGAAGGGAAGATGCCATTAGTAGCCTGAAATTCCTGTATCTTCTGTCTTGAGAAGAATCTAAAAGATTATGGGGTTGATATACTAAAGCAAATAGACTGTGCAGTTGCACTTTGCAAGTGCAGTTGTTCCAGAGCTTAATAAATGAGGTAAAGCATCACTGTATAAAGAATATCCAATCAATTGCAAGGAAATAAAAAAAAACAACAATTTTTGCTTGCACATGATTGGATGATGGGGGTCAGCAGAGCTTCCCCTAATTTACTAAGCTCTGGAGCAACTGCACTTGCAAACTGCACAGTCTATTTGCCTTTAGTAAATTAACCATTGTAAATTCTGCGTATAGCCCCACAGACCAGTCACAGTCCACATGGGCTTTGCTGCTGAACTGCAGGCAGGAAACGGGAACAGACATAGAGCAGGGGTCTCCAAACTGCGGCCTGGGGGCCAGATGTTGCCCTTTGCTTGACTTTATCTATTCAACCCACTGATATGGGATACTATTCCGCCCACTGACACCAACAATAGGGCATAATTCTTGCCACCAAGATCAACAATGGGGAATAATTCCTGCTACTGAGATCAACAATGGGGCATAATGCCTGCCACCGAGATCAACAATGGGGCATAATTCCTGTAACTAACACCAACAATGGGCCATAATGCCTGCCACCGAGATCAACAATTGGGCATAATGCCTGCCACCGAGATCAACAATGGGGCATAATGCCTGCCACCGAGATCAACAATGGGGCATAATTTCTGCCACTGAAATCAACAATAGGGCATAATTCCTGCCACCGACACCAACAATGGGGCACTATTGAGGATGCATTTTTATGGGAATCGCGAAGGGTAGGATTTTAGAGCCAGAACATAGTGGTCCGTATGGCGGTATTATATGCGAGTCTAGCGGCATGATATATTGTTTTTATGCAATTTTACCTGTTCATTGCATGTCCTTTTAATAAATACTACATTATGAGGCATATCTTTGTTTATGACCTTTGGTATTTTGAGACATATGAATGGCTCTACCCTGTGAAGTGAGATAATATGAGAGGAAATCCTTGCATTGAAACCAGTGGACATCCCCATTTTCACCTCTGATGTTGTTATCATCTTTTGTTTGAGATAAGGATAAAAGAAGAGCATTTATCATACTCCACATGAGTGGCATTATCAAAGCGTGTTTGCTACACTTAATTGTGTGGCCACAAATTCTGGTAATCCTTCACTCCTTTTGCACAAAGCAAGGTCCATAAAGACATGGATAAGTGAGTTTGGGGTGGAGGAACTTGACTGTCCTGGCCAGTCCTGACCTCAACCCGTTAGAACACCTTTGGGATGAATTAGAGGGGAGACTGTGAGCCAGGCTTTCTCATACAACATCACTGCCTGACCTCATAAATGCTCTTCTGGAAGAATGGTCAAACATTCCCATAGACACTCCTAAACCTTGTGGACAGCCTTCCCAGAAGAGTTGAAGCTGTTGTAGCTGCAAAGGGTGGGCCAACTCTATATTGAACCCTACGGACTAAGACTGGGATGCCATTAAAGTTCATGTGCGTGTAAAAGCAGGCGTCCCAATACTTTTGATAATATAGTGTATATGTGTATGGCAAATGTATATGAAATTTTGTTCCCCCATGGGCAAGAATAACCAGTCCTAAACGTTTCCAATAACTGTTGATCAGTCCTGCTGGTTGCATCAGAATTTTATCAAGTTCCACGGCTTCAACTCAGAGATGTTGGTGGGCTTTGTCCATCAACTTCATGCTTCAGGTTCATCCACAAGCTTTCTATAGGACTTAAAGAGGAAGTAAACCCTGATGGGTTTTACTTCCTCTTCGTTGCACTAAATTACCCTGCAATGTAAAAGCATAGCATACTAGCCTATTATGTGACACTTACCTGCATTGGAAGCCTGCGCTGTCCCCGCAGTAGGAAGCGCCTATCTTCGCCCCTCTTCCTTCCGGAGCCACGTGACGTCACTCCTGCGCATGTGCATGGGAGCCGCCAGTTTCTTCACTGCACATGTGCCCGAAGACGTCGGCACATGGAAGTACACTGCATATCTCCTAAACAGTGCAGGATTAGGAGATATGCAGGGAGCCTACAGGTAAGCCTTATTATAGGCTTACCTGTAGGTTAAAGTGGTTGTCATGAGTTGACAACCACTTTAATGTCAGGGCTTTGATTCATCCATACCAAAACATTCATGTAAATGGCCCCGTTACCAATAAACCTGCTAGTAGGACCCACTTACCTGCCATGTCTCTTTATTGGAACGGCCCTGATATAGATATTTATCTTGCATTTCCTTCCCGGAAAGCTCTGGACACATGCAATGTTAAACACATCACTGGGCTATAAATGATTAATGGTTTGGGGGACTGGCAGAATCTAATCACTTTTGTCACCTTCATTAGACTAAATGCATTGTAAATTCAGCTGTTATTGGAAAGACGTAGACAACTCACAGGAGGCCACCTGTCTGCACACCCTCATTAGCATAATGCTGAAAAGGTGCCATCTTTGCTTCACACCGATGTCAGAATGATGGCTGGGAGTGGACGGGAATGACAAGTAAAGAGATCTAATGATGGGACATGGAAATGCTTTTCTTTTTATCATGGAGAAATGTTTAAGCAACTTTATTCGTTTTTACACACAGTACAAAGAAAAATATTTTTACAATCCAGAATTTGGAATTGGGTGAAGTCTTAGAAAGGAGTCTATGGGGCACAGTTATATGAGAACAATAATTAAAGCAGACAAACCGTGTTTAGCATTAATAAATGATGAACTCTCATGGACTTTGGAACAGCCACTAAAACCAAAAGGAGCATAGACTTGTAGTACAACTATGCGCAAAAATGTTCTTACATTGGCGAATGCCTAGATGCCCACAATCTGCGATTCTGTTGGGCATTAGCAGATTTGCCAGTTCTCCTGTGAACCAATCTCTGACATTGGCACTCAGAGAGACCATCCCTTTCCTTATTCTGGTACGATGGAGTGGTCGGCAGCCTCGAGGCCTAAGCAGGTTGTAGCGCCTATACACCTGTTTTCCCCTAATGCTTGCTCTTCCCCCTAAGTAACATTTACAGCGCTGTGCAGTCAGTCACAATTCCTGGGGTTCAAGAACGGAAGGGTGACCCCTGGACTTGCATGACAGCTTCTGGCACCTAGTGGCCTATTTAAAGCCAGCAGCCCGATCCACTAGTTGCTGGATGATCTTCAGCTGCCCCGTGTTTTCCTGTTTTCTGATATTATTGGATTTCCTCCTACCGACCTGGCTTGACTTTGACCTGTCTTGTCTCCATTCCTGGCTTGCTCCATTGACTCTGCTTCTGCCTGCTGATCTGTGTATGACCCTTGGCTTGCTCTTTGACTCTGCTGCTGCCTGATTACCAGTGTATGACCCCGGCTTTCTCCTGACTTTGCTTGCTACCTTACCCCTGGCTGATATTCCATATAAGACTACTGGTCTGGCTCCTGACCCTGCTTCTGGCTCTCCCTTCTGCCAAGTTTCATCTGGTACTTCTTAGAGACTCCTGTCCAGCAGTGCATTCTGCTCATCCAGCTGCCATCCAGCGGACATCTGCTCATCACTTCAGCCTGTCGCAGCTGGCAACCCCTGCTTCTTTGGGCATAGCACTCCCTGTCATCACCTCTAGGTGTTCCCTGCACTCAGCCACAAGGGAAGCCCTCTCAGCAGACCAGGTACGTGACAGCTGATCCTCCCTTTCCTTATTCTGGAGGAGCAAGCATGGTCCTACAGGATGCTCTGCATTTGAAGTAATTGGCTTGGGGTGATATCTAGGATCCCTCCTTCTGGCTTGGGCACTGTATGAAATAAGTCAGGCACCCCTACCAAACAGCGTGGCCAGAGCCTTGATCTGCTGTACAGCCTGATCAAGAATATGCCCCCAGTTGAACATACAATGAAGGAACAGCGGAACCCAGATGAGGGGGAAGAGGGAAGCCCTCTCAGTAGACCAGGTATGTGACAGCTGATCATCCCTTTCCTTATTCTGGAAGGGCAAGCATGGTCCTACAGGGTGCTCTGCAATTGAAATAAGTGGCATGGGGTGATATCTAGGATCCCTCTTTGTGGCTTGAGCACCGTATAAAGTAGGTCAGGCACCCCTGCCAAACAGCATGGCCAGAGCCTTGATCTGCTGCACAGCCTGATCAAGAATATGTCCCCAGTTGAATATTCAATGAAGGAACAGCGAAACCCAGATGAGGTAATTGCTCTCTGCTCTTTGTCAGTACATGTGCAATGCAGAAGAATGTGATTGGCCCCTTGTGCTGGTTCTTTCTCAGCCTGAGTGTTTCAGTAGAGAGGATGAGCAGATGCTGACATAAAGACAAATCCAGGTACTTAAGCCAGCTGCATTTAATTTGCATCAGTTTCAGTTTTTTGGCTTTAAACCTCCGGTATTTGAAACACACGGTGCATTATTTCGAGTGCCTTTTTTTATACACTTATGTACTGATCATAGTGATAAATTGCATTGCGACAATTCCCAAGCAAGCTCTGATCAATGCGTTGCAAAATACCATAACACAAGTGTTGCCATTAATCTAACGATCCTTTTCACTTTTATCACTCCGTAGGCTACCATCTTCCAAATGAAATGCGGAAGAGGCGTTAGGAATATCAAAAGACAAGAGACCCGTCCTCTTGCAATTTCAATACACAAATACAACGTGTCGATCAATAAAGATGGATGGGAAGGAGTCGGGCAAAGTGGCAGGTGTTATTATCCGGATCAAACATCATATTATATCCAACCAACTGAGTTCTCTTTTAAAGAGAAGCTGGCGCTGAGCGTTTTTTGCTGTAGTGTTACCGTTTGGCTCAAGGTGTCTACTTAATCAACGTCCCAACTTGTGTCAAAAGACGGTCATTACTGCCCTCTAGATTTATGGCTTAGGTCAAAGCAAATTACTTTCCCTCTTTCTTTTTTGCAAGCCTCAGTTCCACTGCGTTTAATCATACTTTACTTTCGGTGGAGAGACGGTTTTGCTTTTGTACGGCTTGGAGCGATCGGAGCGCCTGGCAAATATAAATCTCGCGGTACGGTTGTTGATTGAACCGTTCACATTGCAAAAGAAGGTTCACCAGGTTTAATGTCCGCTGAGACCCGATACAAAGGAGAGGCAATTACATCTGCATAGCTGATAATGAAGAGTCATTATAAGTGATTAGCTTTGGCTTAGTCCTGTACAGTATGCAAGTAGATTCCAGAAACCTAAATAAGAGATTCACGTGTTTCTTTTTTCACTGTGTTCCCTCAGATGTAATTCATATTAATTTAATTAAAAAGAAATCCCTCCAACTTCCCCTAATTGGACAAAACTGGCGTCCCCATTGGAATTTTTCTCCCCTGCTTCGTTTCCCATTACAAATGGAAAAATGTTAGATTTCAAGTTACTTCCTGTCCTAGAGACCATTATATGAAGAAAACTGAAAATTATATCAAATATTTATCATAGGTTTCTTTCTCTGGTGCCAGTCACAGCGATCATTGAGCACTCTGATTCTGTTATTACAAGCCCACCATATAGGATTTTCTGCACTCACCATCTACAAACAGTAGCAGCCCTGAAGAAGGGGGAGTGTTTTCCCCCGGAACGCGTTGGCTTAACCATGTTCTGAATTTTCATTAAACAATCACAAACTATATTCTCTGTGCATTTCATTGGATATTGGGTGCTCCCCCCTTTCCTACCCCCTCTGGCACCAGTCCATGGCAGCAGACTGTTGTGTCCTGGAGGCCACACATCAAGATAGACCCAATAAAGTAGAGTGAATTGCAGTCTCAGCCTGGACCCCCACCAGGCCATGCCCCCAACGTGGTTTGCTCTGCCCCCGGTTCGCCATGATTAACATAGTTATATAGTTAGGTTGAAAAAAGACACAAGTCCATCTATTTCAACCAATAAAAAATAAATCATACAATCCCATATACACAATCCTATACACACAGTTGATCCAAAGGCAAAACCCCCCCAGCAAAGCATGATCCAATTTTTTCCAGCAGGGAAAAAAATTCCTTCCTGATCTCCCGAGAGGCAATTTGATATTCCCCGGCTGAACTTTACCTATAAATGTCAGTACCTAGTTATAGTATTTACTTTTAGGAAAGAATCCAGGCCTTTTTTAACGTAATCTACTGGGCTGGACAGAACCACCTCTGGAGGGAGTCTATTCCACATTTTACTGTAAAGAAACCCTTTCCATATTTGGAGATGAAATCTCTTTTCCTCCAGATGAAAAATATGCCCCCTTGTCCTCTGTGATGACCGTAAAGAGGATAAAGGCCCATACTATCGGTGCGACGGTCGTACAAAAACGGTTGCACAACAGCTTGTTGTACGATCATCCAACCATTAGTATACGCAATTAGAACAGCCAAAGTGCGACGGTCATACAACAGAAGTTGGATGAGCAGACTAGAAAACATTTGTTGTACAACAAGCGGTCGTACAACAGTTGTACTGTGTGTAAAAAGAAGTTGGTTCAACAAGTTGTACGTGTAAAACACGCATGCTCAGAAGTCAGGAACGCCTGGAAGTATCCGTTCGTGTAAACCTATGTTCCTAATTCACAAATCACATGCAACTGAACTTCCTCTTTATACGCTCGTAACACGTCACCACGTTAGGCTTGGTCGTACGATCGCTTAATGCCCGTCAGTATGCGAGACACAACAGCCAACATACGATTTTGGACATCAGGTCATACGACCATCGCATCGCGTGTACGAGGCTTTAATCTCCTCTTCTCAAGAGAGAATAAATTCAGTTCCTCTAATCTTTCCTCATAGCTGAGATCCTCCATGCCTCAGCTTGGTTGCCCTTCTCTGCACTTTCTCCAGTTCCCCGATATCCCTTTTAAGAACTGGTGTCCAAAACGGAACTGCATATTCCAGATGAGGTCTTACTAATGATTTGTAAAGGAAATAAGGAATAATTAAAGTAGAACTATGGTCAAAATGAAAAAATCAATATGTTATGTATCTTTACAGTCTGTTTAAAAATGACACTGATTGTTTTACAAAAAGCAGTAAGGATGTTGAGATCTCTACCTTGTCCCCTGCTCTCATGTGCACTTCCTTTAATGAGGTGGCAACTTGACTTCCTGGTTTTCTAATTGCCTGTGTTGAACACCTGTTGTCCCCTTTTGCGTCTGTCTCTCTGCAGACACGTCCTGACATCACTGGTGGAGGTGCTCTTGTAGTACATGAAAATCGCAGGCATTTTATTCTACACAGAAGTCCAGATTATGCTCCGCCCACAATCGTCTCATGAAGTCCCGCCCACTCCACCTATGTCCCGCCTTTGCCCACCCACTGCTCTAGCTCGTAGCTAGGATTTTGTTCTGCCAGTTTACAAATTACCAGAGGAGAGAAGGCAGAGAGAAGCACACAGATTATTGATTGGCAGATGGGTGTGTGTTGTGTAAAATAGATTGAGCATGATAGAAGGCTGGAGGACTGGGAGATAGAGATGCTAGTTCACTGAAAGGAAATGACACCTGAGCTCTGCAGAACTCCTCCCATCATCACGAACACTATACAGCAAAGGTGGAGGGGATTACAGACCACAATTGCAGCTACACCCTGTTCCAAATTATTATGTATATTCTATTTCCGTGTCACAAAGATTAAATATTTTGTTTTTCAGTTTAACTTATGGATGGCATTGTGTCTCAGGGCTCTTTTGATCACTGAAAACATCTCGGACAGCTGTGATAATTAGATTGCCAGGTGAGCCCAATTAAAGGAAAACTACTAAAGGAGGGGGTTTCACATTATTAAGTAGAGCACCATTTCCAAGCAATATGGGGAAGAAAAAGGATCTCTCTGCTGCCGAAAAGAGTAAAATGGTTCAATGCCTTGGACGAGGTATGAAAACATTAGATATGTCATGAAAACGTAAGCGTGATCATCGCACTATTAAGCGATTTGTGGCTGATTCAGAGCACAGACGGGTTTGTGCAGATAAAGTCACATTGAGGAAGATTTCTGCCAGATCCATGCATCGGATCAAGAGAGCAGCTGCTAAAACACCATTACATAACAGCAAACAGATATTTGAAGCTGCTGGTGCCTCTGGAGTCCCACAGACTTCAAGGTGTAGAGTCCTCCAGAGTCTTGCAACTGTGCATAAACCTTCCATTCGGCCACCACTAACCAATGCTCACTAGCAGAAACGGTTGCATTGGGCCAGGGGTGTATCATGAAATTAGTGGACCCGTGTGCAAGCCCACACTTCACCAATAATCCCCAGCTGTCAACCAGGGACAGATCATCCTTACGTACAGTGTTGGTCAGAGCACTGTGGGCCCCCCCACCCCTCAGGGCCCGTGTTCAGTGAACACCCTGCACCCATGGATGATACGCCACTGCATTGGGCAGAAAAATACATGAAGGCTAATTTTCAAACAGTCCTGTTCACTGATGAGTGCCGTGCAACCCTGGATGGTCCAGATGGATGGAGCAGTGGATGGTTGGTGGACGGCTACCCTGTTCCAACAAGGCTGCAATGCCAGCAAGGCGGTGGTGGAGTCATGTTTTGGGCCGGAATCATGGCAAGAGAGCTGGTCAGCCCCTTTAGGATCCCCGAAGGTGTAAAGATGACCTCTGCAAAGTATGTGGAGTTCCTGACTGACCGCTTCCTTCCCTGGTACAGAAGGAAGAACTATGCTTTCCATAATAAAGTAATCTTCATGCATGACAATGCACCATCTCATGCTGCAAAGAATACCACTGCATCAATGGATGCTATGGGGATAAAAGGAGAGAAAGTCATGGTGTGGCCTCCATCCTCACCTGACCTCAGTCCTATTGAGAACCTTTGGAGCATCCTCAAGCAAAAGATCTATGAGGGTGGGAGGCAGTTTACATCCAAACAGCAGCTCTGGGAGGCGATTCTGACATCTTGCAAACAAATTCAAGCAGACACTGTCCAAAAACTCACAATTTCAATGGATGCAAGACTTGTGAAGCTGCTATCAATAAGGGGTCCTATGCTAAATTGTAACGTGACCTGTTAAAATGTTTAAAAAGTTAAAATGTTGTTCAAAGTTTGATTGAAATAGCTTTTGATTTCAGTAAATATGCTGCAAACACAACAAATGACAATTTTCAGTTCTTTACAACCTATAAAACGTTTTGAAACTTATTGTGCGTAATAATTTGGAACGGTGCATTGTACGTTTATTTTAAAAAAAATCCTGTTATCATTAGGAGGTTCGAATAAAATTTGAATTGTACTCTTAATAGTTGATAACATGAGAATTATGCTGACTGTTGTTTACATCATTTAGGTAAATGAGAAAAATATCATTGGTATAATATTTGGAGCAGGGTGTATATGGTAGGAAAATAATCATTTCAGTTATTATGTTTCTTACTATGTGTAACTTTCAGGTATTTATATGAGGATTTACTAAAATATGTATGTTGCCTTTAGTTGTACTTTAAGCTCTGGGGGTGGAGCAAAACATGTTGGGATTGTGGCCTGGTGGGGGTCTAGGCCAGCCTTTCTCAACCTTTTCAACACCGAGGAACCCTTGAAATAGTTCTCTGGTCTCGGGGAACCCCTGCTAAAAATTAAAAATTTACAACTCATGACACATTAGTGTGATGGTCAATGGGAAGAGTGCTCCTTACACTTGTGGTCATTGGGAAGATTTCCTCCCTTACAGATAGCTAAAAAGGTCAATGATGCCATTGGGAATTTATCTGAGAGGTAGAAATTGCCCATTGCTCAAGGAACCCCTAGCAACCTCTGGAGGAAACCTAGGGCTCCACGGAACCCTGGTTGAGAAACCCTGGTCTAGGCTGAGACTGCCATTCACTCTACCTTAGCGGGTCTGTCTTGATGTGTGGCCTCCGGGACCATTTGTCAACACTATATCTAGACCAAAGATGAGCTTCCTCCCTGGCTGGCACTCAAAGCAGTGGGCACAGGATCAATGTTCCTTTACAGCGGCACACAACTTTTCCTCTTGGTCTGCAACATACATGTGGTAGTATGCTGCCATGTTGGCACCAGGAAAGTAAATTTGAAGAGATGGCAATAAAACCTGCCGGTGGTTCTAATACTTTTCTACTCCAGTAAAGTACTAAAGTATATTGAGATACTTTACGTGGCCCTTAATATGTTATCAACATGAGAGAAGTTTTCAGACTGTTGACACAGCAAATTGTTGTGTGTCAAAGGCTGGCCTGCTGAACCACCCGAGATTTGAACCATTAATGGGCAGGCTGAATATACCAAGTTGATTGATCAATCAACTTGGGTACAACCAGCCTGCCGGATTCACTCCATGAGAGAAGGCAATTGCTTGGCAGGAGGGATTCCCCTGTCAACACTGTCTGTGTTGATGGGGGAATCATGCAAATTGAATTCCCGCAACCCGTGCTTGCCAGAAAGACAAAGGCTCAACCTAAATCGTATTTAACCACTTGCCGACCGCCCACCGCAGCGTGATGGCGGCAAGATGGTTCGTTATCGCGAAACACCGTCACAGGGCGGCGGCTGCGATAACTAGGTTTGTGAGCGCGCGTGCACCGCTGGAGGGGCGTTCACTGTGTTCGGGGGGGCCAGGGAGCGGGTAAGGTGGACTCAATCGCTGCCGGCTTCCCGCGATGCCCCCCCCCCCCCGCAGTGAGAGAACGGAGGTCCGTGTAAGTAAACACGGATCTCCTTTGACAGAGGAGGAAGGGCGGTGATCACAGGCTTCCTGTATATGGAAGCTGTGATCACTCCCCTCCCCCTGCCAGCCCAGCATCAATACAGTTAGAACACACTGAGAGAACACAGTGAACCCTTAGCGCGCCCCCTCCAGGTTAACCCCTTCACTGCCAATGACATTTACAGAGTAATCAGTGCATTTTTATAGCACTGATCGCTGTATAAATACCAATTGTCCCAAAAAAGTGTCAAAATGGTCCGACATGTCCGCCACAATATCGCAGTACCGCTAAAAATTGCAGATCGCCGCCATCACTAGTAAAAAATAATAAAATCCCCAGAAATTAATTCTCATCATTCGTAAACGCGGCAAGTTTTGCTCAAACCAATCAATAAACGCTGATTGAGATTTTTTTTACCAAAAATATGAGGAAGAATATAAATCGGCCAAAAAATGTTTTTTTATATTTTTTTTTGATTTGTATTTTAGCAAAAAGTAAGAAAAAATAGTTTTTTTTGCAAAATTGTCACTTTTATTTTTGTTTATAGCAGTGATCAGAAATGACGCAAAGGGGATCAAATACCACCAAAAGAAAGCTCTATTTGTGGGAAAAAAATGATAAAAATATTGTTTGGGTACAACGTCGCACGACCGCGCAATTGTCATTCAAAATGCGACAGCGCTGAAAGCTGAAAATCGGTCTGGGCAGGAGGGGGGGTTTAAGTGCCCATTAAGCAAGTGGTTAATTTTTCGCTGAAAGTTGCCTTTTTTACAGTACAGTGTATTGAACCCATATCCTCAGACTGACAGCCAGTCAATGAGCATTTTCAGAAGAGGTAAGCAAGGCCAGCCCCTCATGACAGGCTCACTTTAAGAACCGGCTGCTTGTTTCTCTAGAATCCTCATCGCTCCCGGCGTTTCCCCGAACGCAGTTGTGTTGGTAATGGAAGCATAACGCTCCATACATCTACAACATATTCGGTTTGGGTACAACGTCGCACGACCGCGCAATTGTCAGTTAAAGCGACGCAGTGCCGAATCGCACAAAGTGCTCTGGTCCTAAAGTGTGAAATCCTTCCGGGGCTAAAGTGGTTAAAGTACCTCTAAGGAATAGATATCACGAATGTTGACACTAACATAAATTTCTCATTCTAGTATAGAAAATATGTCCGCTCTTATATGGTGGGTTTACATCATTTTAAAATGTTTGTTATTTCAGATGTGGTTTATTTCTCCCATAGCACTACTGTGATAGTGGGGCAGAAGATAGCGTACTGGAGACTTGCAGAAATTACTGAGTGGATTTTGTGAAGAAAATAATTATGGAACCAGATTTTGACAAGGCTGAGATCCCTTCCTGTGCGCTTTCAGGTTATGAGTTATAGGTTCAACAAGGAGAACCGCCACTCCAAGTAAGAGATCCACACTGACGATTTCTAGTCCAGATGCAGGTGCAAGCCCCGGACTGCCAGCCATAGATACTGGGTAACGGAGAGATGGCTGCACGTTGTCTTCACAGAGAATCCTTTATTGAAATGCTTGAATCATGAGACATGGCCCCCCACAGAAGAGCCTAGCCAGAGGCGAGGTGGACTAGTTTCACACACCTGATGTGCGCTCACTCATACGGAGTAGTTATGAGTTATAGGTTGGTATATATATATTTTTTTTCATTGCAGACCTGGAAGCTGTGCCACAAAATAATACAAGTGGTGTGACCTTCATTTACTTTTGCTTCCTTATTGGCTTCAAGCTCCAGTCTTGGTGGAACCTCCTGCACTCCCGAAACAGGCATTTTCAATTAATGGTAATCTGCACCATGCTGAGGAACTCCAGATCACGGTCAAAACTGCTTATGGAAAGGTAAGTGGTTTGCAAGTTCGAGAACACCACTTGCCACAATTTTTCAAAATGTACCTTAATCCTGCAGTCATGTAGATATGCTAGGAAGTGGCTTACGACACCAGCTGGTTCCAGTGAAATTAGATGGACTAAGTCCAAATTCTCTACAAGGACTGTATTCACAGAGCAAGTTCCATGCTGACACATTTTCCAAAGGACCAACAGGTGGAGGAGGCTCAGCAGAGGAGCAATGGTGGTAAAAATTATCCCCCCCTCCACCTTCCAGCTCTTTCACTTCTGCTCCTGCATTCCCCTTCACATCCAAATCTACACACACCCCTTCGTACGCCTTCACCCATCATCTCTACACCCCACCCTCACTTGTACACACACCCCACGCCATCACATCCTCACACACCCACCAGCCCCCCCTCCAACAAATGTGACTTCCCGCATAACCCCACCCCTTCTTCTGCCACTCCCCCTTCCCTTACTCCCCTACCACCACTCTTTCTTTACCCCTCCACCACTCTTTTTTTTCTCCTCCACCCCTTTCTTCTGCCACTTCGCCTTCCCTTTCTCCCCCACCACCACTCTTCCTTTACCCCTCCACCACTCTTTATTTCCTCCCCCCTTCTACTCTCACCACCTCCCCATTTCCTTCTCACCACC
>BLSH010012857.1:1124176-1139808 GCA_018402905.1 Glandirana rugosa | reverse complement strand
TCTGCGAGGATTTGGAACACCTGTCGGAAGGGTCTTCTCAACTTCGACAATATCGACGTTTTCCACCCGGTTGAGTTATAACTTGGGACGCCTGATTCTGACCATACGGTAAATTCAAGTGCACGCACATTTCCGTCCACAGGGTTATGAAAACTGTTATATCACATATTTGAGTGGGGAACAAGAACACTGTTGACTTTATAAAACCTAAAGGGTAGTAGAAGAATGGTCATTGCTACCAGTGAGCCTGGTTATCTTTCCAACCTATAGGACTTTAGACCTAAAAGACTAGGTTGGGAAAGTGTAAATTTTTTTTCACTTTTTTTACTGAGGCATTTCAGATGAGGAATTTCTCTTGTTAGTAGAAAAAAAATATCTGACTTAAAGTATGTAAAGTTCAACTTTTTTTTTTTTTATTCAAATAGTTTTGCATAAAATGTGAAAGGGTTGGATCAGAAAATCCAGATTTCAGGATATCCAACCTTTCTATTGGTCCGAGTGACCATCGTTACTGGTAAGAAGATGATGGGAAATCCAAAATATTTCAGTTGTCACAAGAACAAGGGGTGAGTTTATACACTATATTGTCAAAAGTATTGGGACACCTGCCTTTACACGCACGTGAACTTAAATGGCATACCAGTCTTAGTCCGCAGGGTTCAATATTGAGTTGGCCCACCTTTTGCAGCTATAACAGCTTCAACTCTTCTGGGAAGGCTGTCCACAAGGTTTAGGAGCGTCTGTGGGAATGTTTGACCAATCTTCCAGAAGCGCATTTGGTCAGGCACGAGAAGGCCTGGCTCATAGTCTCCACTAATTCATCCCAAAGGTGTTCTATCGGGTTGAGGTCAGAACTCTGTGCAGGCCAGTCAAGTTCCTCCATCCAAACCTCGCTCCTCCATGTCATTATGGCCCTTGCTTTGTGCACTGGTGCGCAGTCATGTTGAAACAGGAAGGGGCAAAGTCCAACCCCTGGAAAACAACCCCACACCATAATCCCCCCTCCACCAAATGATTTTGACCAGTGCACAAAGCAAGGTCCATAAAGACATGGATGAGCGAGTTTGGGGTGGAGGATCTTGACTGGCTTGCTGACCTCAACCTGATAGAGCACCTTTGGGATAAATTAGAGCGGAAAATGCGAGCCAGGCCTTCTCATCCACACTATATTGCCAAAAGTATTGGATCACCCCTCCAAATCATTTAATGGAGGGGGAATTATGCTGTGGGGTTGTTTTTCAGGGGTTGGGCTTGACCCCTTAGTTCCAGTGAAGGGAACTCTTAAGGCGTCAGCATACCAAGACATTTTGGACAATTTCATGCTCCCAACTTTGTGGGAAGAGTTTGGGGATGGCCCCTTCCTGTTCCAACATGACTGTGCACCACTACACAAACAAGGTCCATAAAGACCTGCACAGAGTCCTGACCTCAACCCGATAGAACACCATTGGGATAAATTAGAGTGGAGACTGTGATCCAGGCCTTCTCATTCAACACCACTGCTTGAGCTCAGAAATGGGTTTCTAGAAGAAAGGTCAAACATTCCCATAGACTCTCCTAAACATTGTGGACAGCCTTCCCAGAAAGAGTTGAAGCTGTTATAGCTGCAAAGGGTGGGGCCAACTCAATATTGATCCCTACGGACTAAGGCTGGAACGCCATTAAAGTTCATGTGCGTGTAAAGGCAGGCGCCATAATACTTCCAATGGGAAATCTGTTCTGGTGACTGGTGACAGCATTCTAAATAGAGAAATCCTGTATAGCAAGGGAAAAAGAATGACCATATATGATTCTATACAGTATCACCTTATATTTATCTTCCTAAAAGTGTGTGCCTTATATATGTAAAAACTGTGATATTTGCATCTGTATTGCTTTGTAAAATATATATATATATATATATACTATAGTGCTGGATTCTATAATATCCACCCTCCCGCTATGAGCAGAGTATATTTACTGAGTAAATTATGCAATTACATTGAAGTGGTTATCTCTCCATTGAGCCATCATTATTATTTGACTGTAAGAACGCTTATGGGTGATGTGTGTGGCGCGGTTTGGTATTCTCTCCTGTTTCAATCAAGATTTTTTTTTTATCAACATTTTATCAAGGCCTTTTTATTATTAAGATCTATCAAGTTTTTTTTTAAGTCAAGGTTTTTCAACATTTTTTTTTATTAAGATTTTTTTTTTAATCAACATTTTATCAAGATAAAAATTTCCCACTGAACCAAGCATGTTACTCTCTATCACATGTGATGCATGTATCAATATAAAACAAACAAAATATAAATATTGCCTGTGCAATTAATGCACATAAATTACAATCCAAAAACGATGCAAACAAATAAACCTACACTATATTGTCAAAAGTATTGGGACACCTGCCTTTACACGCACATGAACTTTAATGGCATCCCAGTCTTAGTCCGTAGGGTTCAATATTGAGTTGGCCCACCCTTTGCAGCTATAACAGCTTCAACTATTCTGGGAAGGCTGTCCACAAGGTTTAGGAGTGTCTATGGAAATGTTTGACCATTCTTCCAGAAGTGCATTTGTGATGTTGGACGAGAAGGCCTGGCTCGCAGTCTCCGCCCTAATTCATCCCAAAGGTGTTCCATCGGGTTGAGGTCAGGCCAGTCAAGTTCCTCCTCAAGTTTTCAGGGGTTGGACTTGGCCCCTTAGTTCCAGTGAAGGGAACTCTTAAGGCGTCAGCATACCAAGACATTTTGGACAATTTCATGCTCCCGACTTTGAGGGAACAGTTTGGGGATGACCCCTTCCTGTTCCAACATGACTGCGCACCAATGCACAAAGCAAGGCCCATAAAGACATGGATGAGTGAGTTTGGGATGGAGAAACTTCACTGGCCTGCACATAGGGTTGCCACATCATCCCTTTAATTAATGCAGATAAGGCACCAAGAGAGTTTAATTACCACCTTAATCAGCCACAGAACCTGTATAATTCATATGTGTCCTGGATTAAAGGGATGATGTGGCAACCCTACCTGCACAGAGTCATGACCTCTACCCGATAGAACACCTTTGAGTTGCATTCGAGCGGAGACTGCAAGCCGGGCCTTCTCATCCAACGTCAGTGCCTGACCTCACAAATGCTCTTCTGGAAGAATGGTCAAACATTCCCATAGACACTCCTAAACCTTGTGGACAGCCTTCCCAGAAGAGGTGAAGCTGTTATAGCTGCAAAGGATGGGCCAACTCAATATTGAACCCTACGGACTAAGACTGGGATGCCATTAATGTCCATGTGCGTGTAAAGGCAGGCGTCCCAATAATTAGTGTATCTTTCCTCTCCATTCAGAAATAAACACAGGAGGGGGCTTCACGTTGACTAATCACTGTGATAGCCAATCACAACGATCAGATGACCCGCAACCGGGAGTTCCTGATTGTTAGAGCTCCCGCTGAGACCCCGGTCTCTGTGCTGGGATTGCACAGTGCGGCACGCTCCCAGCACAAAGGCAGATACATATATATACGACCCCATGGGGAAAAGCCCAGGCCAGTGAGGCTACATTAATATGCCTGCTGACGGTGTAAAGGGGTTAATATGGTAATTCTTTATATGAGATTAAAGTGATTGGGTTCACATCTACTTTATTAAATGGAATCGTTTCTTTTTGATAGCAGATTCATCAAGAATTCTAATTGGAGGAAGATATATATCGGAAGTTTCTGGAATAGCACCGAGCCTAAAATGCAGAGCTGATGGCGAGGGGTATACTGGAGGTGTGATGTAAAAGCTCATCGCTTTAATATTTCTCTCCTGTTTATACATCCCCTGTAGGGCCGGCGTATTTCCCCGCTCTCCCCACAACAACCAGATTAGACAGACACTTGTAAGGTTTGTGTGACTTGTTTACCACAACATCCTCAAAGTGCTGTCTTTAGGTGTTTGAAATCTTTTTATTCGGCAGATGCTCGAGGAGCGGACGCTTTTTTTTATTCCTCTGCCTCGCTAACTTCCCCATCCTGTTCACGAGATGGATTTCATGTGCTAGAAATAATTGCTTCACTATAATGAGAGGAAATTAGATTTTCTACCCCAAAGAGCACTGAGAGTGTTAAACTGTTCAAGACATTAACTGATTGGGTGTCGGCGGTTTCTCTCCAATGCGACGTTACGCTCTGCTTAAGTAGACAACTGTTTACCGATCACTGCTAATTTCACTTTTAAAACCTACGTATTAGTGAATGACAGGGTTGTTAAGTTAAAGGCTGGCAAGGTGAACACTGTTTGGATTTTTAATTGTCAGTGTGCTTAGGGAAAAACATATGTTACACAAAAACCTCACCAAGCTCCCCTCCCTCATCCCTGCAAGAATAAATCCAATAGTATTTATATCTTCGTGATTCGAAAACACTAAATTATCAATATCACCTTTCAATCCCGGATGAGCCCCCCTCCCAGAACTAGCACTGTCTGTACCCATGATTGTAAAGGCATCATGTGATGAGGGGGAACTATAATAATGGTGTTCTGTAGTCAATGCATGGGACGGACTGTATGCTAACCTTGGATGGAGTACAGCCTGCTCTAGGCACAGATCATTAGCTTTCGGTGCCTGAAGCTCAGCACAGTGAGGAATGGTAGCTTTTGGAGTATGTTCCTGTTGAGAATATATTAATGTTTGCCATTAGGTTACAATATAGTACTGGGGTATAGTGTAGCCCTAGGGTTTACAATTGGGCAATGGTGTCAACTCAGGTTTAGTGTTGGGCATAGTAGTCTTAGGTTTAGTTTTTGGCATTTGGTTATGGAGGTGTGTTAGGTTTGGGATTAGACTTTAGGTGAGATGGGGCAGTCTTATATTAAGTGTTGGACATTAGGTGACGAGTAATCTTAGATTTAGTGGTGGGCGTTACGTGATAGAGTAGTCTTCAGTTTAGTGTTGGACTTTAGGTGATGAAGGTGAGTTAGGTTTAGGATTAGACATTAGATGATGAAGCAGCATTACATTTGGTTTTGGGCATTGAGTGATGGAGTAGGCTTAGATTTAGTGTTGGGTATCAGGTAATGGAGTAATCTTAGATATAGTGTTGGGCATTACGTGATAGAGTAGTCTTCAGTTTAGTGTTGGGCTTTAGGTGATGGAGGTAAGTTAGGATTAGGCTTGGACATTAGGTGATAAGGATATCTTACATTTGGTGTTGGGCATTAGGTGATGGAGTAGTCTTAGATTTAGTGTAGGCCATTCTGTGAAGAAGTAGTCTTAGATTTAGTGTTGGGCATTAGGTGATGGAGGCGAGTTAGGTTTAGGATTGGACATTAGGTGATGAAGCAGCATTACATTTGGTGTTAGGCATTGAGTGATGGAGTAGTCTTAGATTTAGTGTTGAGCATTAGGTGATGGAGTAGGCGTAGATTTAGTGTTGAGTATCAGGTAACGGAGTAATCTTAGATATAGTGTTGGGCATTATGTGATAGAGTAGTCTTCAGTTTAGTGTTGGGCTTTAGGTGATGGAGGTGAGTTAGGTTTAGGCTTGGACATTAGGTGATGAAGAAGTCTTACATTTGGTGTTGGGCATTGGGTGACAGAGTAGTCTTAGATTTAGTGTAGGCCATTCTGTGAAGGAGTAGTCTTAGATTTAGCGTGGGGCCATAGGTGATGAAGTAGTTTTAGATTTAGCGTTGGGCACTAGGTGATCGAGTAGTTGCTAATTGATTAAGGGTGTTCCGAGCAAAGGACGATGTTTAATTCCTTATTCTTCTCTGAGCTGCTGCGTCCATTGAACCCACGTGTCCTAAGGGCTAGAGGTGTTAAGATAAGGAGGGAAAAGAAGCAGTGGGTGTGGCGCTGCTCTTAATGTGCTAGTGGAGTGCTGCCGTTTAATTGCTTATATAAAATAAATAAATAAGTATATCATATATTTTTTTTTTGTTTAATATCTTTTTATTCAAAGTTGTGAAACAACATAAGTAAGCATAGTACATCAAGATAGTGCGTAATATATTATAGAAATGTATAGAACAATTTCCCATAACCTCAGAGTCCATTTATCTTCCTAAGAAATTTTAAGGTAGTTTAGAGGTAAGATCTGAGTATGAGTAGATCATAGTCAATTATACACTAAGTCTAACAATGCAAACGTAAACATGTAAATGGAACACAGACAGAGAACTGTTTAGTATAATCAGATTTTTGAGTAGATGAAGAAAAAGAGTAGTAGCAAAGAAGGAGGGGAGAAATAGAATGAAAAGTAGGAGAGAGAAGGTAAAGAGGGAGCAGGAAGAGAGGAGGAGCAAGTGAGGAGGAGGAGTGTAGGAAAGAGGAAAAGGGGCGGGGGGGGAGAGAGCACCGACAATCTTTCAGGCACGTGTACCTATACACTATGAAAACACCTGTAAACGGTCTGTTTACATATTGTTAGGGTGATAACTGATAAGCATATAAGGTCCTTGAATTTGGGGGTAGTTTTAAATTCTAGCAAGGGGACCCACGTCTTGATGTGACGATTGGCATTTCCTCTGTTAATTAGAGTGAGTTCCTCTAGGTGACATAGATCATCAGCCATTTGTAACCATTGCGTTGTTGTTGGTGCTTGCGGTTGGCCCCAAAACACAGGGGTGAGGGGCTTTAGCCGCATTTAATAAGTGTGGGACCAGTGAACGTTTGTAAGAAGCCGGCGAGTCAAGAGTGTTGTGGAATAAGACTGTCCATGGATCTCCTGGAGTGGGAAATCCCATAATATGATCGATGAGGTCCAGGATGTGCGACCAGTAAGGGCTAATATGGGGACAAAACCACCACACATGAGCGTGCGTGGCAGTCTGCCCACAGTTCCTCCAGCACATAGATGAATTGAGAGAGGACATGTGGTGGAGCTTGGATGGGGTGTAATGCCATCTAGTTAAAAGCTTATAGTTTACCTCCTTCATCTTAGTTGAGGTGGAAGATGTAAGAGCTAGTTGCAATACTTCATCCCTTTGAGGTTCAGTCAGCTGCATGTGTAGATCAGACTGCCATTTAGTCAAAAAATCCGAGTGTTTAGGGTTTTGTAAGTCAATGAGAGCTTTATAAAATTGGGAAATACAGTGCGTGGGAGTATCCTGGTAAGCAAACATAGTTTCAATGGGGTTCAGTTCACTAAAGTCCCACAGTGGCTTAGGTAAGGAGGCAATTAAACGATGGAGTTGATTGTAACGCCATTGGTCTATAAAAGTGATTTGTCTGGTTCCTAATATATTTGATAGTGGTTTAAGAATTTTAGAACTAAGGAGATGATGCAAGTGGAGGGGTTTATACGTAGTCCATGTTTGAAAGCCAGAATCCTGGTAAAAAGTATTCATGGTGCAGGAGTGGCATCATTGGGGAGTTGAACTGCCATTTACATTTCTTGTGTATGGAGTCCCATATGTCGAGGGTAGAATGAGTCAGGGGTGAGGTTGATAGGACGAGCTTCCTTGCAGTGTGTGGTATCCATGAGGAGACCAACAAGCTTGACCCGCTTAAATATATCGTATATATGATCTCAAATCGTGTTAATTCCTTCTACTACATTCAAAAAAATCAATAAATCCAATAAGAAAGTGACCACGTGAACTATACATTGATGAACTTACACCTCAAGAATGAACTACGGATTTATAGATTATTATAATTTAAATTTTCTGAATCACGGAATATTGTAGTTGTAATTATTAGTAGTCAATGGTCTATTAAAAAGCCTTAGTGGCATATACTTTAGGCACTATTTCCTATCACAATCAGACACCCAGTTGACGCTTTTATTAATTTTGTATGAACTTTAAGTGTTTTTGCACAGTGTTTGTACCAAGTCACTTTCTTATTGGATTTATTGATTTTCTGAATATAGTAGAAGGAATTAACACAATTTGAGATCATATATATATTTATTTATTTCATGTAAGCAATTAAACGGCAGCACCACTCCACTAGCACATTAAGAGCAGCGCCACACCCACTCCTTTTCACTTCTTAACTAGGTGATCGAGTAGTGTTATATTTAATGTTGGGCATTAGGTGATGGAGGCGAGTTAGGTTTTGAATTGGACATTAGATGGTGAAGTCGTTTTATATTCGGTGTTGGGCATTAGGTGACAGGGTAGTCTTAGATTTAGTGTAGGCCATTCGGTGAAGGAGTAGTCTTAGATTTAGCATTGGGCATTAGCTGATGGAATATTCTTAGATTTAGCATTGGGCACTAGGTGATTGAGTAGTCTTAGATTTAGTGTTGGGCATTAGGTGATGGAGGTGAGTTAGGTTTAGGATTGGACATTAGATGATGAAGTAGTATTACATTCGGTGTTGGTCATTGGGTGATGGAGTAATCTTCTATTTAGTGTTGGGCGTTACGTGATAGAGTAGTCCCATGGTTGCTGTGCAATGCACGCAATTGCATTACAGTAGTACGGTGTGAGGAGGCAACACTGTGCCTGACAATCTTTGACTTTACCTATGTTGTTCAGGTAGATCTCCAACTATTTAAGGTTGCCTACCTCTGGTGTAGGCCATTGGGTGAAGGAGTGGTCTTAGATTTAATGTTGGCCGTTAGTTGATGGAGTAGTCTTAGATTTAGTGTTGGGCATTAGGTGATGGAGGTGAATTAGGTTTAGGATTGGACATTAGGTGATGAAGTAGTCCAAAAATTTAAGCATTGGGCATTGCTTAACGGGGTAGTTTTAGATTTAGTGTTGGGCATTGGGTGAAGGAGTAGTCTTAGATTTAGTGTTGGGCATTGGGTGAAGGAGTAGTCTTAGATTTAGTGTTGGGCATTCGGTGATGGAGGTGAGTTAGGTTTAGGATTGGACATTAGATGATGAAGTAGTATTACATTCGGTGTTGGGCATTGGGTGACGGAGTAATCTTCGATTTAGTGTTGGGCGTTACGTGATAGAGTAGTCTTCAGTTTAGTGTTGGGCATTAGGTGATGGAGGTGAGTTAGGTTTAGGATTGGACATTAAATGATGAAGAAGTCTTATATTCAGTGTTGGGCATTGAGTGACAGAGTAGTCTTAGATTTAGTGTTGGCCATTAGGTAAAGGAGTAGTCTTAGATTTAGTGTTGAGCATTAGATGAAGGAGTAATCTTAGATATAGTGTTGGGCATTACGTGATAGAGTAGTCTTCAGTTTAGTGTTTGGCTTTTAGTGATTTAGGATTGGACATTAAATGATGAAGAAGTCTTATATTCGGTGTTGGGCATTGGGTGACAGAGTAGTCTTAGATTTAGTGTTGGCCATTAGGTAAAGGAGTAATGTTAGATTTAGTGTTGGCCATTAGGTGAAGGAGTACTCTTAGATTTAGTGTTGGGCATTAGGTGATGGAGGTGAGTTAGGTTTAGGATTGGACATTACATGATGAAGCAGTCTTATATTCGGTATTAGGCATTGGGTAACAGCGTAGTCTTAGATTTAGTGTAGGCCATTGCGTGAAGGAGTAGTCTTAGATGTAGTGTAGGACGGGGATCAGCGATCTACCAGTAGATCTCAGACTGATGACTGGTAGATCGTGGTCTGGGATTGCTGACCTGCCATTCCAGAGCATCAGACAGAGTGCAATGTAGAGGGGCTACTTGTAAAATTAGAGCTGTAGTAGGGAGCAAGAGCCGCATCAGCCAATGCCTCCTCTGTAGTTCCGGCTTCTGTCCCATGCGGAGTGATACCGCCTGCACTCCACCTCTTATCCTGGCTAGCGGTCTCCATGGTGGTTCCACCAGCAGGAAAGTGGAGGTCCTTAAGGTCAGTGTGAAGTAATACACTGGCATAGCTCCCAACTGTCCCTGATTTTGAGGGACTGTCCCTAATTTGGAACATAGTCCCTTTGTCCCTCTTTCCTCATTTGTCCCTCATTTTGGCCTGATCTATATAGTTGTATAAAAAAATGCACCACTTATCTTTCAAAAAGTGTTTCTCAGTGCTAAACTCTTAATCTGATTTCTACATTGCTTCATTTGTATTTAAAAAAAAAAATAAATCCAATATAAAGGAGGTAGCGGTAATAAAGCACTTGTGAGTTTAACAATTTTTGTATAATTCTCCTTTAAGAGGGCGTGGCAGTGGGTGTGTCCTATGCCTACATACTTTTGCTAATAGGTGTCCCTCATTCCCATCTCAAAAAGTTGTGCACTGGGAATAATAGTATAGGGCTGCTTTCACACTGATGCACTGTGATTGATCCATACCATGGGTGCATTGCAGTGTACCTGCACCTTTCCTGTGCTTAGCCTTAGACTTCTATTATATCCTGCGGGTTTGGTGCACTTTCTGAATGCAGGAGATTTGGCACGATCCAAGTGTGTTTCACGGGTGGTGAGGAGGTGATGTGTTTGCTCCTCACCACCTGATTTAAACCCATGGTTGCTGTGCAATGCACGCGATTGCATCACAGTAGTACGGTGTGAGGAGGCAACACTGTGCCTGACACTCTTTGACTTTACCTATGTTGTTCAGGTAGATCTCCAACTATTTAAGGTTGCCTACCTCTGGTGTAGGCTATTGGGTGAAGGAGTAGTATTAGATTTAATGTTGGCCATTAGTTGATGGAGTAGTCTTAGATTTAGTGTTGGGCATTAGGTGATGGAGGTGAGTTAGGTTTAGGATTGGACATTAGGTGATGAAGTAGTCCAAAAATTTAAGCATTGGGCATTGCTTAACGGGGTAGTTTTAGATTTAGTGTTGGGCATTGGGTGAAGGAGTAGTCTTAGATTTAGTGTTGGGCATTGGGTGAAGGAGTAGTCTTAGATTTAGTGCTGGGCATTAGGTGATGGAGGTGAGTTAGGTTTAAGATTGGACATTACATGATGAAGCAGTCTTATATTCGGTATTGGGTAACAGCGTAGTCTTAGATTTAGTGTAGGCCATTGGGTGAAGGAGGCCTTCTTTACTTCGGCGGTTTCCCGTTCTTTCCCTCTGGCAGCTCATCGAGGCTCTCCGGTGGACATCAGGTCCGCCCGAGCCACGGGCACAGTCCTCCAGAGTGCGCCGGGAACGAGAGCGCACCGCCGGTGGCGCGCTCTCGCCCCCT
Organism: Glandirana rugosa; assembly: GCA_018402905.1. Taxonomy (NCBI): domain Eukaryota; kingdom Metazoa; phylum Chordata; class Amphibia; order Anura; family Ranidae; genus Glandirana; species Glandirana rugosa. Next base: position 1,128,795 of record BLSH010012857.1, on the reverse strand, counting down.
AGCTGCGCAAATCGCCACCTATTTACGGCGATTTGGGAGACAGCACCACACTGCTGCCTTTAAAAGGCAGTGCTCGGTCGGCAAGTGGTTAAGTAATCTTACATTTGGTGATGGCATTGGGTGTTGGAGTAGACTTAGATTTAGTGTTGAGCATTTGGTGACAAAATAGTGTTTGATTTAGTGGTGGCCATTAAGTGATGGAATAGTCGTAAGATATAGCTTACTTTATTTTTTTTTTAACTAGCCAAGCAAGATGGATAGAGGAATCCTCCTCACTAGGACATTGCATCCTGATAGGGGAGGTTTAGTGTTTGGCATTTGGTGATGGAAGTGTGTTAGGTTTAGGATTGGACTTTAGGCGATGGAGTGGTCTTACAGTTAGTGCTGGGCATTAGGTAATAGAGTAGTCATAGGTTTAGTGTTAGGCATTAGGTTATGGAGTAGTCTTAGGTGTAGTGTTGGGCATTAGGTTATGGAATAGTCATAGGTTTAGTGTTTGGGTTTAGGTGATGGAGTAAGGTTAGTGATTGGGTTTAGGTGATGGAGTAAGGGTAGTGTTTGGGTTTAAGTGATGGAATAGGGTTAGTGTTTGGGTTTAGGTGATGGAGTAGGGTTAGTGTTTGGGTTTAGGTGACGGAGTAGGGTTAGTATTTGGGTGTAGATGATGGAGTAGGGTTAGTATTTGGGTTTAGGTGATGGAGTAAGGTTAGTGTTTGGGTTTAGGTGATGGAGTAGGGTTAGTGATTGGGTTTAGGTGATGGAGTAGGGTTCGTGTTTGGGTTTAGGTGATGGAGTAAGGTTAGTGTTTGGGTTTAGGTGATGGAGTAGGGTTAGTGATTGGGTTTAGGTGATGGAGTAGGGTTAGTGTTTGGGTTTAGGTGACGGAGTAGGGTTAGTGTTTGGGTTTAGGTGTCGGAGTAGGGTTAGTATTTGGGTGTAGATGATGGAGTAGGGTTAGTGTTTGGGTTTAGGTGATGGAGTAGGGTTAGTGTCTGGGTTTAGGTGATGGAGTAGGGTTAGTGCTTGGGTTTAGGTGACGGAGTAGGGTTAGTGTTTGGGTTTAGGTGTCGGAGTAGGGTTAGTATTTGGGTTTAGATGATGGGTAGGGTTAGTGTTTGGGTCTAGGTGATGGAGTAGTTTTAGGGTTAGTGTTTGGGTTGAGCAGGTTATGTTTTAGGGTTCATGTTAAGGGTTAGACCTTGTGTTCAGGTGAAGTCTAATTAAGTGGACACATTAGAGTAAAATGTTTTTGATGTAAGGTAGAGGTTAAAGCAAAACATGTACTTTGCCCATTCAAGACAAAGAATTGGGTTTGTTTTTACTCCCCCCCCCCCCCCCCCAGCATGTACTTATCTGTCTTTCACTCTCCAACTGCACCCTTCAGCAGTGCAAGGAGCATATGGCTCATTTTATGGGTCAATCAGACAATGCTGACGGAGGGCTTCAATGCTTCATTTTTAGGTTTAGGTTAAAAGGGACATAGTCTGAGTAGTAATTGCAATTTTTACTTAAAAGTACAACTATATTGAATTGTAGGCTGCACTCTATTGAAATCTCAAATAATTCAACTTCCCAATCAATCAGCTCTCCACCCCCTCCTATGTAATGAAGATAAGGAAAGGTAGTTGTTTGTAGTCCAAATCATGACAGCAGCCTAGTGTGACAATGCTAATTCTCCATAGATACAGTGCAGTGAGTGAGCGTTGTCACCCTAGCACAGGAAGTGCGTTACTAGCAGGATCATCAGGTGAAAATGAAGGGAAAAAGGAAACAAATGCAGTCACCACATCTAAAAGATGGGTAAGCTACAATGTATTCCGCCTTTGTTCTTGGGTTTAGTTACACCTTATGTGTTAGGCTTACACGCCATGCTGTGAAAATCATGCATTTTAAAACACACACATAATGTACCATTGTGGTTATTGTTGTAGTGGGGGAGGAGGAGTGCATGATCTGTCATGTTATACTTTATGCATTATTGGTTTTATGTGTGTGTGTGGGTAAATGATAGTAAGGAGAACGTTTTATCTTTTTATATATACAGCTGTGATTGTCTCGGTTTTAGATCGAACCACAACCTCCTCCCGTATCATTTTGTGCAGCACAACCTTCCACCATACCAGCATTCTGCAAATGTTTTTTGGACATTTCAGTGTAGAAAATTAAGGGTGGGAATGTTTCCTAATAATGCAGTAGGGGATGTACATAAAATTGGAGGGTTGTACACTTGCCACATTTTCCCCACCCAAACCTAAACACTTTAGCGGTGCATGGCATATGCACCGCATATATGGGGAGAACTGTGGACTCTGGTGTAAATGGGAACTATTTAACCACTTCTACACTGGGCACTTAAACCCCCTTCCTTCCCGGACCAATTTTCAGCTTTCAGCGCTGTTGCAGTTTGAATGACAATTGCGCGGTCATGCGACGTTGTACCCATATGAAATTTTTATCATTTTTTTCACACAAATAGAGCTTTCTTTTGGTGGTATTTAATCACCCCTGGGTTTTTTATTTTTTGCGCTATAAATTAAAAAAAAGACTGAAAATTTTCAAAAGCAATGCATTTTTCTTAGTTTTTGTTATAAAATTATGCAAATAAGTAATTTCTCTTCATAAATTTTGACCAAAAATGATACTGCTATATTTCTTTGGTAAAAATAACCCAAATCGGAGTTTATTTGGTGTTGGCGGACAGACAGATGTGACGGGGACAGACAGATGTTTGGGGACTGTGACAGATGTGACGGGGACATACAGATGGTTTTGTGTATGGTGACAGATGTGACGGGGACATACAGCTGTTTTGGGGACTGTGACAGATGTGACGGGGACAGACAGATGTTTTGTGTATGGTGACAGATGTGATGGGGGACATACAGATGTTTTGGGGACTGTTTATGGGTACACTTATGTGTATGGGGACAGGGGTATCAGTGTGCTTGGTGCACTGTGTGGGGGGCGATCTGTGAGAGCTCTCTGCATGAAATCATCATCATGCAGAGAGCTGTCATATTGCTGCAGATTCCCCCCTCCCCCCCCCCCCCGCACTGAGCTCGGTGGGGGGAGAACTGTCACAGAGACGTTCGTCTTTGTTTACAATGTGACGGCTGTGATTGGACACAGCCGTCACATTGATCGGGAGGGCCAGTCACTGCGCCCATATCCTGATCTCTGCTCAGCTGGATCCTGTGATCATAATGATCACAGGATCCAGCAGCAGCGCGGCGCGTGGCCGCACTGCGAGCTCCTGTTCTGAACGGGGACGCTCCCACCCAGCCGTATATGTACAGGGTGGGAGATGGTTAAGGGTACGGTATAAGGGGGTTTCTGTTCACCAAAGCCCCTACTTACATCAGAGTTCCCAGCATTCCCCCTTAAATCAGGGTTCCTGAAGCCCCCTTTGCATCTGAGTCGCCCCTACCTTAGAGTATTTACTTGCTCAGAGGCAGGAGAGAGAAGGGAGGGAGGGGGAAGATTTCAGTCACAGACAGGTGATGGATGGTGAGCTCACTTATCCGAAGATGGAGGCTCAGGCATCGGCATCTTTCATCCACCATCTATCTGCCGCATCCTGGTGCTTCAAATTTCCACCCATTCCTTTTCTGAGGCACAGCACACCAGGGATTGGAGTGTGAGGCGGCAGACACTAAGGGGTAGGGGTGGGAGGAGGAGGAGCAGAGCAAGCCCTCTTTCCTCTACCACCATTGGGGGGGTGGAACTGTGCTGGTTCTGTGCAGTGAGAGAGAGAGTGTCTGAAAAACTCAGCTTAGACAACTGCAGCCCTCTGAACGGTTGGTAACCCTGGTGATCACGGTGTGCCCAGGCTGTGGGCATGCCGGGGCACTCGCAGTTGTGCTACTTGGTTACTTGGGGAGCCACAGTACGGTCCACATAATATGTCTGGGTTTCAGGCAGTGTTAAACCTGAACACATGATTCAAATCTTGGATTCTTCGGGTAAGAGCCAGACAGGTGGCAGCCCTAAGATGAGTGAAGTTGAGAATTCTTGGATTAGGGAATTGCAGTCTAATGACTGGGTGTTCTTAGAATCCCAACAAACAATTTGTGTGTTTCACAAATGGTGGGGTTCCATGCCTCCATGAAGAACAGGCCCCGGGGCGGTGGCATTTGCATGCTATGCGTTTAGCTTGGCCACAGTGCACCTTTAAATTTCAAACCATTCTTTTTCTGAAATGACTGAATTATCAGCCAAAGAGAGCGTCTATCCTCCTTATCCTGGCCATCTTTTGTTCTCTACTCCTGAAGCGAAAGGATAAGGTTTTCTCAACGCTTGTGATCAGGAAGACAAAATAGATAGACCTTTTAATTGCAACAGGGATTTGCTGTAAAGTCAGATTAATTATTATAGAACAGCTGGGATCCTTGTCTGCACACCACGCTTATTTATATCAGTGGTACAGAAAGATCTACAATTGTCATTCAGGGCGGAAGGTTTGGAAAATAATTTTTTTGTTCCACAGAAACATAATTAATGGTGCGGAACGATAAAGCAGACCTAAAGCTTAAAGGGAGCTTGTTGGTATTTTTTTTTTTTTTTTTTTTTTTTTTAATTGTTTATTGGTTTTTGAAGCAAAAACACAAATTTAGTGCATC